>SZWC01000826.1:172193-233724 GCA_023375785.1 Penium margaritaceum
GGGCGGGGGGGGGGGGGGGGGGGGGGGGGGGGGGGGAAGCAAGGTATGTCGGCTGCTCAAATCCCTCTACGGCCTCAAGCAGGCGCCCAGACAATGGAACAAGCGCATACATGATTTCTTCCTCAGTCAGCGCCTCAAGCGTCTCCACTCCGACCACTCCGGTTACTACAAAGAAGGTCTCCACAACCTTGGTGTGATTCTCTATGTGGATGACTTGATTCTGTTTGGTCGCTCCCTCTCCATCATCAACGAGTTCAAGCAGACGCTTTCTGCTACGTTTGAGATGAGTGACGAAGGCCCGCTGCGATTCTACCTTGGCATACAGATTCATCACAGCCGCAGCCCACCTGAGATCACGCTGTCCCAGAGCACATACATCACGCGCATGGCTGACAAGTTCAACCTGGGCCAGCCGCATCCTACCAGCACTCCTCTGGCAGTGGACCATGGTCTAACAAAGCCAGTGACCAGTGAGATGCTTGCAGATCCAAGTGAGGCCAAGCTTTATCCCAACCTCTTTGAATCCTTGATGTATGCAAGTGTGGGCACTCGCCCTGACCTCTCATACGCTGTTGGCCTACTCAGTCAAGGCTGCAAAAATCCGAAGGTTGATCATGTGGCAGCAGCCAAACGCAGCATCCGTTATCTCAAGTGCAATGCTGAACAGAATTTCAAGTACCAGCCACAAAGCAGTGTTCGCCTCATTGGTTTCTGCGACTCCGATTTGTCAGGTGACAAGAGCACCACCAAATCCACATTTGGCTACGTCTTTCTGTTGAGCGGTGGACCTGTCTCGTGGCGATCCAAAAAACAGTCAGTGGTTGCCCTGTCATCGACGGAAGCAGAGTACATTGCAGCTAGCGAAGCAACCAGAGAAGCAGTTTGGATTCGCATGCTGTTGGAAGAACTGGGGTTCAGCCAACTGGAGCCAACTACAATCTTCTGCGACAATCAAGGCACCATAGCACTCTCAGAGGATCCTGTGCTGCATGACAGGACCAAGCACGTAAAACGACAGTATCATTATGTACGTGATGCTGTCGCTGAGGGAGAGGTGCAGCTGGACTATGTGGGGACAAAAGAACAAATCGCAGATGTATTCACAAAGGCCCTGGAGCATCGCCAGCATGATGCACTATGCGGCGGCATGGGGCTGGTTCTAGAATAAATAAAAAAATAGATACCACAAAAGGGAGGGAGTGACGAGCGATACCCTCATCCCCCAATGCGAGGATCGGATCGAGGGTGAGGATTGAGGGCCACAGTGACAAACACATATTTTTCTGTGTGTGTCTCGGGGTTCAGCAGCTAGTGTTAGATAGATATCAAATTTTGGGGGGGGGGGGGGACCACAACAATCAGTCTGTAGGAAATTAGTTTAGTTTCTCTCTCTCTCACAGGTTTCTTATGTGCAAAAGGTGATTGGAGCATATGGGGGGGAATGTTGGAAAAGACATAAAAAGGGTATGCTCCAAAATGGCATAACGCAGAGGGCCAGGGGAGAGGCGCCATTCTCTCCCCTGACCCTCCGCAACCTACATGCTACCCTGACCTACTCTGTGCCCTCTGTCTACCGCTGGGTCAGGAGAGAGGGTAGTCCCATGCCTCCCCTGCCCATTCATGTGTACCTGGATGATGATCACGAGCAGCATATATTGCGGAGGATATTGCACTTGGAAGTGAAGTGGTCTAGAGGCGGTAGCCTGAGCGGAGCTCTGGCAGGAGGCTGACGTGGCATCTCGAACGAGAACAGACAAAAGAACAGAGTACCGGACCACCACTCCGTTTTGGAGCAGAAGGGAATCGGTGCGGACATATGGGGGGGATGTGGCATCGATCAATATCGATGACACCAAAGTGGGAGACCGTCCGATTCCAGATCAACGGCGCACGACCAATGTATAAACAGCATGGACCGGATCACACCGAAAGACAACAGGGAACAACACTATTCAAGGATACCGAAGACCCTCAACAACAAGAACAGTGCGAGATGGCAGGTGCCGGCGCCAGACGGCAGAATCGCTGTTGCGGAGCGAGACAGATCGGAGCTGAAGGCGAGCGTAGCAGGATTTAAAGCAGCTGAAGATCTCTATTTGTCAATTCTGTAAAGTGCTAGAATCCAGTAGTTCATGTGCCCAGGAGTTAGTGAATTCTGATGAATGGAGTTCATGGAGTTCATTCCCTCTATCGCTGGTTGAGCAGATCTGGCTGTGAGCGCGTGTGTTGATCTACTCTGGTTTAAGCAATTGGTTTTGCGCTGTCCATAAAGTTCTTGTGGCATTCAATGATCTAAGATTCTAACACTCAGGCGCAGTCAGGCGGAGTCAGGCGCAGTAAGGCGCACTCAGGCGCACTTAGGCGCACTCAGGCGCACTCAGGCGCACTCAGGCGCACTCAGGCGTACTCAGGCACACTCAGGCGCACTCAGGCGCACTCAGGCGCAGTCAGGCGCAGTCAGGCGCAGTCAGGCGCAGTGAGGCGCAGACAGGCGCAGTCAGGCGCAGTCAGGAGCAGTCAGGCACAGTCAGGCGCAGTCAGGCGCAGTCAGGCGCAACTCAGTCGCACTCAGGCGTACTCAGGCGCACTCAGGCACACTCAGGCTCACTCATGCGCACTCAGGCGCACTCAGGCGCACTCAGGCGCTCTCAGGCGCACGCAGGTGCACTCAGGCGCACTCAGGCGCAATCAGGCACACTCAGGCGCACTCAGGCGCAGTTAGGCGCAGTCAGGCGCAGTCAGGCGCAGTCAGGCGCAGTCAGGCAGAGTAATGTGCAGTCAGGTGCAGTCAGACGCAGTCAGGCGGAGTCAGGCGCAGTCAGGCGCAGTCAAGCACAGTCAGGCGCAGTCAGGCGCACTCAGGCGCACTCAGGCGCACTCAAGCGCACTCAGGTGCACTCAGGCGCACTCAGGCACACTCAGGCGCAGTCAGGCGCAGTGAGGCGCAGTCAGGCGCAGTGAGGCGCAGTCAGGTGCAGTCAGGAGCAGTCAGGCGCAGTCAGGCGCAGAGAGGCGCAGTCAGGCGCAGTCAGGCACAGTCAGGCGCAATAAGGCGCAATCAGGTGCAGTGAGGCGCAGTCAGGCACACTCAGGCGCACTGAGGCACAGTCAGGTGCAGTCAGGAGCAGTCAGGCGCAGACAGGCGCAGTCAGGCGCAGTCAGGCGCAATTAGGCGCAGTCAGGCGCGGTCAGGCGCAGTCAGGCGCAGTCAAGCGCACTCAGGCGCACTCAGGCACAGTCAGGCGCACTCAGGCGTAGTGAGGCGTAGTTAGGTGCAGTCAGGAGCAGTGAAGTGCAGTCAGGCCCAGACAGGCGCAGTCAGGCGCAGTCAGGCGCAGTCAGGCGCAATTAGGCACAGTCAGGCGCAGTGAGGCGCAGTGAGGCGCAGTCAGGCGCAGTGAGGCACAGTCAGGCCAGTCAGGAGCAGTCAAGCGCAGTCAGGCGCAGACAGGCGCAGTCAGGCGCAGTTAGGCGCAGTCAGGCGCAGTTAGGCGCAGTCAGGCGCAGTCAGGCGCAGGCAAGCGCAGTCAGGTGCAGTCAGGCGCATTCAGGTGCACTCAGGCGCACTCAGGCGCACTCAGGCGCATTCACGCGCACTCAGGCGTACTCAGGCGCACTCAGGCGCACTCAGGCGCAGTCAGGCGCATTCAGGTGCACTCAGGCGCACTCAGGCGCACTCAGGCGCATTCACGCGCACTCAGGCGTACTCAGGCGCACTCAGGCGCACTCAGGCGTACTCAGGCGCACTCAGGCGCACTCAGGCGCAGTCAGGCGCAGTCAGGCACAGTCACACGCACTCAGGCGCAGTCAGGCGCAGTTAGGCGCACTCAGGGGCACTCAGGCGCACTCAGGTGCACTCAGGCGCACTAAGGCGCACTCAGGCGCAGTGAGGCGCCTTCAAGCGCAGTCAGGCGCAGTCAGGCACAGTCAGGCGCATTCAGGCGCAGTGAGGCGCAGTCAGGTGCAGTCAGGAGCAGTCAGGCGCAGTCAGACGCAGACAGGCGCAGTCAGGCGCAGTCAGGCGCAGTCAGGCGCAATTAGGCGCAGTCAGGCGCAGTCAGGCGCAGTCAGGCGTAGTCAAGCGCAGTCAGGCGCAGTCAGGCGGATTCAGGTACACTCAGGTGCACTCAGGCGCACTCAGGCGCATTCACGCGCACTCAGGCGTACTCAGGCGCACTCAGGCGCACTCAGGCGCAGTCAGGCGCAGTCAGGCACAGTCACACGCACTCAGGCGCAGTCAGGCGCAGTCAGGCGCACTCAGGGGCACTCAGGGCCACTCAGGTGCACTCAGGCGCACTCATGCCCACTCAGGCGCACACAGGCGCACTCAGGCGCACTCAGGCGCACTCAGGCAAACTTAGGAACACTCAAGCGCACTCAGGCGCACTCAGGCACACTCAGGCGCACTCAAGCGCACTCAGGCGCACTCAGGCGCACTCAGGCGCACTCAGGCAAACTTAGGAACACTCAAGCGCACTCAGGCGCACTCAGGCACACTCAGGCGCACTCAAGCGTACTCAGGCGCACTCACGCGCTCTCAGGCGCAGTCAGGCGCAGTCAGGCGCAGTCAAGCGCAGTCAGGCGCAGTCACGCGCAGTCAGGCGCAGTCAGGCACAGTCAGGCGCAGTCAGGCGCAGTTAGGCGCAGTCAGGCGTAGTCAGGCGCAGTCAAGCGCAGTCAGGTGCAGGCAGGCGCAATCAGGCGCAGTCAGGCGCAGTCAGACGCTGTCAGGCGTAGTCAGGCGCAGTCAGGCGCAGTCAGGGGCACTCAGGGGCACTCAGGCGCACTCAGGCGCACTCAAGCGCACT
Organism: Penium margaritaceum; assembly: GCA_023375785.1. NCBI lineage: Eukaryota > Viridiplantae > Streptophyta > Zygnematophyceae > Desmidiales > Peniaceae > Penium > Penium margaritaceum. The sequence goes on from SZWC01000826.1 coordinate 177,002, forward strand.
CAGGCGCACTCAGGCGCATTCAGGTGCACTCAGGCGCACTCAGGCACACTTAGGCGCACTCAGGTGCACTCAGGCGGAGTCAGGCGCTGTCAGGCGCAAACAGGCGGAGTCAGGTGTAGTCAGGCGTAGTCAGGCGCACTCAGGCATTCTCAGGCGCACTCAGGCGCACTCAGGCGCACTCAAGGGCACTCAGGCGCAGTCAGATGCACTCAGGCGCACTCAGGCGCAGTCACGCGCAGTCAGGCGCAGTCAGGCGCAGTCAAGCGCAATCAGGCGCAGTCAGGCACATTCAAGCGCAAATCAGGCGCACTCAGGCGCACTCAAGCACACTCAGGAGTACTCAGGCGCACTCAAGCGCACTCAAGCGCATGCAGGCGTACGCAGGCGCAATCAGGCGCACTCAGGCTTACTGAGGCGCACTAAGGCGCACTCAGGCACAGTCAGGCGCACTCTGGTGCACTCAGGGACATTCAAACGCACTCAGGCGCACTCACGCGCACTCAGGTGCACTCAGGCGTAGTCAGGCGCAGTCAGGCACAGTCAGGTGCAGTCAGGCATAGTCATGGGCAGTCAAGCGCAGTAAGGCGCATTCAGGTGCAGTCAGACGCAGTCAGGCGCAGTCAGGCGCAGTCAAGCACAGTCAGGCGCAGTCAGACGCACTTAGGCGCAGTCAGGCGCACTCAGGCGCACTCAAGCGCACTCAGGTGCACTCAGGCGTACTCAAGCGCTCTCAGGCACACTCAGGTGCAGTCAGGCACAGTCAGGCGCAGTCAGGCACAGTCAGGCGCACTCAGGCGCAGTCAGGCGAAGTCAGGTGCAGTCTGGAGCAGACAGGTGCAGTCAGGCGCAGACAGGTGCAGTCAGGCGCAGTCAGGCGCAGTCAGGCGCAGTTAGGCACAGTCCGGCGCAGTCAGGCGCAGTCAGGCGCAGTCAAGCACAGTCAGGCCAATCAGGCGCATTCAGGTGCACTCTAGGCACTCAGGCGCACTCAGGCGCATTCAGGCGCACTCAGGCACACTCAGGCGCACTCAGGCGCACTCAGGCGCAGTCAGGCGCAGTCAAGCACAGTCACACGCACTCGGGCACAGTCAGGCACAGTCAGGCGCACTCAGGGGCACTCAGGCGCACTCAGATGCACTCAGGCGCACTGAGGCGCACTCAGGCGCACTCAGGCGCAGTCAGGCACACTCAGGTGCACTCCAGCGCACTCAGGCGCACTCAGGCGCACTCAGGCGCACTGAGGCGCACTCAGGCGCACTCAGGCGCAGTCAGGCACACTCAGGTGCACTCCAGCGCACTCAGGCGCACTCAGGCGCACTCAGGCGTACTCATGTGCACTCTGGCGCTCTCAGGCGTAGTCAGGCACAGTCAGGCGCAGTCACGTGCAGTCAGGCGCAGTCAGGCGCAGTCATGCGCAGTTAGGCGCAGTCAGGCGCAGGCAGGCGCAGTCAGGCGCAGTCAGGCGCAGCCAAGCGCAGGCAGGCGCAGTCAGGCGCAGTCAGGCGCAGTCAGACGCTGTCAGGCGTAGTCAGGCACAGTCAAGCGCAGTCAGGGGTACTCAGGGGCACTCAGGCACACTCAAGCCCACTCAGGCGCACTTAGGCGCATTCAGGCGCACTCAGGCACACTCAAGCGCACTTAGGCGCACTCAGGCGCACTCAGGCGCTCTCAAGCGCACTCAAGCACATTCAGGCACACTCAGGCGCAGTAAGGCGCTGTCAGACGCAGTCAGGCGGAGTCAGGTGTAGTCAGGCGCAGTCAGGCGCACTCAGGCGCACTCAGGCACACTCAGGTGCACTCCAGCACACTCAGGCGCACTCAGGCGCACTCAGGCGCACTCAGGCGCACTCAGGCGCAGTCAGGCGCAGTCAGGCGCAGTCAGGCGCAGTCAGGCACAGTCACACGCACTCAGGTGTAGTCAGGCGCAGTCAGGCGCACTCAGGGGCACTCAGGCGCACTCAGGTGCACTCAGGCGCACTCATGCCCACTCAGGCGCTCACAGGAGCACTCAGGCGCACTCAGGCAAACTTAGGAACACTTAAGCGCACTCAGGCGCACTCAGGCACACTCAGGCGCACTCAAGCGTACTCAGGCGCACTCATGCGCTCTCAGGCGCAGTCAGGCGCAGTCACGCGTAGTCAGGCGCAGTCAGGCACAGTCAAGCGCAGTCAGGCGCAGTCAGGCGCAGTCAGGCGCAGTGAGGCACAGTCAGGCGCAGTCAGGCGCAGTTAGGCGCAGTCAGGCGTAGTCAGGCGCAGTCAAGCGCAGTCAGGTGCAGGCAGGCGCAATCAGGCGCAGTCAAGCGCAGTCAGACGCTGTCAGGCGCAGTCAGGCGCAGTTAGGCGCAGTCAGGCGTAGTCAGGCGCAGTCAAGCGCAGTCAGGTGCAGGCAGGCGCAATCAGGCGCAGTCAAGCGCAGTCAGACGCTGTCAGGCGTAGTCAGGCGCAGTCAGGCGCAGTCAGGGGCACTCAGGGGCACTCAGGCGCACTCAGGCGCACTCAAGCGCACTCAGGCGCACTCAGGCGCATTCAGGTGTACTCAGGCGCACTCAGGCGCACTTAGGCGGACTCAGGTGCACTCAGGCGCAGTCAGGCGCTGTCAGGCGCAAACAGGCGGAGTCAGGTGTACTCAGGCATTCTGAGGTGTACTCAGGCGTAGTCAGGCGCACTCAGGCATTCTCAGGCGCACTCAGGCGCACTCAGGCGCACTCAAGGGCACTCAGGCGCAGTCAGACGCACTCAGGCGCACTCAGGCGCAGTCACGCGCAGTCAGGCGCAGTCAGGCGTAGTCAGGCGCACTCAGGCATTCTCAGGCGCACTCAGGCGCACTCAGGCGCACTCAAGGGCACTCAGGCGCAGTCAGACGCACTCAGGCGCACTCAGGCGCAGTCACGCGCAGTCAGGCGCAGTCACACGCAGTCAGGCGCAGTCAGGCGTAGTCAAGCGCAGTCAGGCGCAGTCAGGCGGATTCAGGTGCACTCAGGTGCAGTCAGGCGCACTCAGGCGCATTCACGCGCACTCAGGCGTACTCAGGCGCACTCAGGCGCACTATGGCGCAGTCAGGCGCAGTCAAGCACAGTCACACGCACTCAGGCGCAGTCAGGCGCAGTCAGGCGCATTCAGGGGCACTCAGGGCCACTCAGGTGCACTCAGGCGCACTCATGCCCACTCAGGCGCACACAGGCGCACTCAGGTGCACTCAGGCGCACTCAGGCAAACTTAGGAACACTCAAGCGCACTCAGGCGCACTCAGGCACACTCAGGCGCACTGAAGCGTACTCAGGCGCACTCACGCGCTCTGAGGCGCAGTCAGGTGCAGTCAGGCACAGTCAGGCGCAGTCAAGCGCAGTCAGGCGCAGTCACGCACAGTCAGGCGCAGTCAGGCAGAGTCAGGCGCAGTCAGGCGCAGTTAGGCGCAGTCAGGCGTAGTCAGGCGCAGTCGAGCGCAGTCAGGTGCAGGCAGGCGCAATCAGGCGCAGTCAGGCGCAGTCAGACGCTGTCAGGCATAGTCAGGCGCAGTCAGGCGCAGTCAGGGGCACTCAGGAGCACTCAGGCGCACTCAGGCGCACTCAAGCGCACTCAGGCGCAGTCAGGCGCATTCAGGTGCACTCAAGCGCACTCAGGCACACTTAGGCGCACTCAGGTGCACTCAGGCGGAGCCAGGCGCTGTCAGGCGCAAACAGGCGGAGTCAGGTGTAGTCAGGCGTAGTCAGGCGCACTCAGGCATTCTCAGGCGCACTCAGGCGCACTCAAGGGCACTCAGGCGCAGTCAGACGCACTCAGGCGCACTCAGGCGCAGTCACGCGCAGTCAGGCGCAGTCAGGCGGAGTCAAGCGCAATCAGGCGCAGTCAGGCACATTCAAGCGCAAATCAGGCGCACTCAGGCGCACTCAAGCACACTCAGGAGTACTCAGGCGCACTCAAGCGCACTCAAGCGCATGCAGACGCACGTAGGCGCAATCAGGCGCACTGAGGCGCACTGAGGCGCACTAAGGCGCACTCAGGCACACTCAGGCGCACTCTGGTGCACTCAGGGACATTCAAACGCACTCAGGCGCACTCACGCGCACTCAGGTGCACTCAGGCGTAGTCAGGCGCAGTCAGGCACAGTCAGGTGCAGTCAGGCACAGTCATGGGCAGTCAAGCGCAGTAAGGCGCATTCAGGTGCAGTCAGACGCAGTCAGGCGCAGTCAGGCGCAGTCAAGCACAGTCAGGTGCAGTCAGACGCACTTAGGCGCAGTCAGGTGACTCAGGCGCACTCAAGCGCACTCAGGTGCACTCAGGCGTACTCAAGCGCACTCAGGCACACTCAGGTGCAGTCAGGCACAGTCAGGCACAGTCAGGCACAGTCAGGCGCACTCAGGCGCAGTCAGGCGAAGTCAGGTGCAGTCAGGAGCAGACAGGTGCAGTCAGGTGCAGACAGGCGTAGTCAGGCGCTGTCAGGCGCAGTCAGGCGCAGTTAGGCACAGTCCGGCGCAGTCAGGCGCAGTCAGGCGCAGTCAAGCACAGTCAGGCCAATGAGGCGCATTCAGGTGCACTCTAGGCACTCAGGCGCACTCAGGCGCATTCAGGCGCACTTAGGCGCACTCAGGCGCACTCAGGCGCACTCAGGCGCAGTCAGGCGCAGTCAAGCACAGTCACACGCACTCGGGCACAGTCAGGCACAGTCAGGCGCACTCAGGGGCACTCAGGCGCACTCAGATGCACTCAGGCGCACTGAGGCGCACTCAGGCGCACTCAGGCGCAGTCAGGCGCACTGAGGCAAACTCAGGCGCACTCAGGCGCACTCCGGCGCACTCAGGCGCACTCAGGCGCACTCAGGCGTACTCATGTGCACTCTGGCGCTCTCAGGCGTAGTCAGGCACAGTCAGGCGCAGTCACGTGCAGTCAGGCGCAGTCAGGCGCAGTCATGCGCAGTTAGGCGCAGTCAGGCGCAGGCAGGCGTAGTCAGGCGCAGTCAGGCGCAGCCAAGCGCAGGCAGGCGCAGTCAGGCGCAGTCAGGCGCTGTCAGGCGTAGTCAGGCACAGTCAGGCGCAGTCAGGGGCACTCAGGGGCACTCAGGCACACTCAAGCCCAGTCAGGCGCACTTAGGGGCATTCAGGCGCACTCAGGCACACTCAAGCGCACTTAGGCGCACTCAGGCGCACTCAGGCGCTCTCAGGCGCACTCAAGCGCATTCAGGCACACTCAGGCGCAGTCAGGCGCTGTCAGACGCAGTCAGGCGGAGTCAGGTGTAGTCAGGCGCAGTCAGGCGCACTCAGGCGTACTCAGGCACACTCAGGCGTACTCCAGCACACTTAGGCGCAATCAGGCGCACTCAGGCGCACTCAGGCGCACTCAGGCGCAGTCAGGCGCAGTCAGGCACAGTCACACACACTCAGGCGAAGTCAGGCGCAGTCAGGCGCACTCAGGGGCACTCAGGCGCACTCAGGTGCACTCAGGCGCACTCATGCCCACTCAGGCGCACACAGGCGCACTTAGGCGCACTCAGGCGCACTCAGGCAAACTTAGGAACACTCAAGCGCACTCAGGCGCACTCAGGCACACTCAGGTGCACTCAAGCGTACTCTGGTGCACTCACGCGCTCTCAGGCGCAGTCAGGCGCAGTCTGGCGCAGTCAGGCGCAGTCAGGCACAGTCAAGCGCAGTCAGGCGCAGTCAGGCGCAGTCAGGCACAGTCAGGCACAGTCAGGCGCAGTCAGGCGCAGTTAGGCGCAGTCAGGCGTAGTCAGGCGCAGTCAAGCGCAGTCAGGTGCAGGCAGGCGCAATCAGGCGCAGTCAGGCGCAGTTAGGCGCAGTCAGGCGTAGTCAGGCGCAGTCAAGCGCAGTCAGGTGCAGGCAGGCGCAATCAGGCGCAGTCAAGCGCAGTCAGACGCTGTCAGGCATAGTCAGGCGCAGTTAGGCGCAGTCAGGGGCACTCAGGGGCACTCAGGCGCACTCAGGCGCACTCAAGCGCACTCAGGCGTACTCAGGCGCATTCAGGTGCACTCAGGCGCACTCAGGCGCACTTAGGCGCACTCAGGTGCACTCAGGCACAGTCAGGCGCTGTCATGCGCAAACAGGCGGAGTCAGGAGTACTCAGGCGTAGTCAGGCGCACTCAGGCATTCTCAGGCGCACTCAGGCGCACTCAGGCGCACTCAAGGGCACTCAGGCGCAGTCAGACGCACTCAGGCGCACTCAGGCATTCTCAGGCGCACTCAGGCGCACTCAGGCGCACTCAAGGGCACTCAGGCGCAGTCAGACGCACTCAGGCGCACTCAGGCGCAGTCACGCGCAGTCAGGCGTAGTCAAGCGCAATCAGGCGCAGTCAGGAACATCCAGGCGCAAATCAGGCGCACTCAGGCGCACTCAGGCGCACTAAAGCACACTCAGGCGCACTCAGGCGCACTCAGGCGCACTCAAGCGCATGCAGGCGCACGCAGGCGCAATCAGGCGCACTCAGGCGCACTGAGGCGCACTAAGGCGCACTCAGGCACACTCAGGCGCACTCTGGTGCACTCAGGGACATTCAAACGCACTCAGGCGCACTCAGGCGCACTGAGGCGCACTAAGGCGCACTCAGGCACACTCAGGCGCACTCTGGTGCACTCAGGGACATTCAAACGCACTCAGGCGCACTCACGCGCACTCAGGTGCACTCAGGCATAGTCAGGCGCAGTCAGGCACAGTCAGGTGCAGTCAGGCACAGTCATGGGCAGTCAAGCGCAGTAAGGCGCATTCAGGTGCAGTCAGACGCAGTCAGGCGCAGTCAAGCGCAGTCAAGCACAGTCAGGCGTAGTCAGACGCACTTAGGCGCAGTCAGGCGCACTCAGGCGCACTCAAGCGCACTCAGGTGCACTCAGGCGTACTCAAGCGCACTCAGGCACACTCAGGTGCAGTCAGGCACAGTCAGGCGCAGTCAGGCACAGTCAGGCGCACTCAGGCGCAGTCAGGCGAAGTCAGGTGCAGTCAGGCGCAGTCAGGCGCAGTCAGGCGCACTCAGGCGCACTCAGGCGCACTCAAGCGCACTCAGGCGCACTCAGGCGCACTCAAGCGCACTCAGGCGCACTCAGGCGCACTCAAGCGCACTCAGGCGCACTCAGGCGCACTCAAGCGCACTCAGGCGCACTCAGGCGCACTCAAGCGCACTCAGGCGCACTCAGGCGCACTCAAGCGCACTCAGGCGCACTCAGGCGCAGTCAGGCGCAGTCAGGCGCAGTTAGGCGCAGTCAGGCGCAGTCAGGCGCAGTCAGGCGCAGTGAAGCACAGTCAGGCCAATCAGGTGCATTCAGGTGCACTCTAGGCACTCAGGCGCACTCAGGCGCATTCAGGCGCACTCAGGCGCACTCAGGCGCACTCAGGCACAGTCAGGCGCAGTCAGGCGCAGTCAAGCACAGTCACACACACTCAGGCGCAGTCAGGCACAGTCAGGCGCACTCAGGGGCACTTAGGCGCACTCAGATGCACTCAGGCGCACTGAGGCGCACTCAGGTGCACTCAGGCGCAATCAGGCGCACTGAGGCAAACTCAGGCGCACTCAGGCGCAGTCAGGCGCGCTCCGGCGCACTCAGGCGCACTCAGGCGTACTCAGGCGTACTCATGCGCACTCTGGCGCTCTCAGGTGTAGTTAGGCACAGTCAGGCGCAGTCACGCGCAGACAGGCGCAGTCAAGCGCAGTCATGCGCAGTTAGGCGCAGTCAGGCGCAGACAGGCGCAGTCAGGCGCAGTCAGGCGCAACCAAGCGCAGGCAGGCGCAGTCAGGCGCAGTCAGGCGCAGTCAGACGCTGTCAGGCGTAGTCAGGCACAGTCAGGCGCAGTCACGGGCACTCAGGCACACTCAAGCCCACTCAGGCGCACTTCGGCGCATTAAGGCGCATTTAGGCGCATTCAGGCGTACCCAGGCACACTCAAGCGCACTTAGGCGCACTCAGGCACACTCAGGCGCTCTCAGGCGCACTCAAGCGCATTCAGGCACACTCAGGCGCAGTCAGGCGCTGTCAGACGCAGTCAGGCGGAGTCAGGTGTAGTCAGGCGCAGTCAGGCGCAGTCAGGCGCACTCAGGCACACTCAGGCGCACTCTGGCACACTCAGGCGCACTCAGGCGCACTCAGGCGCACTTTGGCGCACTCAGGCGCACTCAGGTGCCGTCACGCGCAGTCAGGCGCACTCAGGCGCATTCGGGCGCACTAAGGAGCACTCAGGCGCACTCAGGTGCACTCCGGGACATTCAGACACACTCAGGTGCACTCACGCGCACTCAGGCACACTCCGGCGTAGTCAGGCGCAGTCAGGCAAACTCAGGCGCACTCAGGCGCACTCAGGCGCACTCACGTGCACTTAGGCGCACTCAGGCGCAATCAGGCGCAATGAGGAGCAGTCAGGTTCACTCAGGCGGAGTCAGGCACAGTCAGGCGCAGTGAGGTGCAGTCAGGCACTGTCAGGCGCAGTCAGACGTAGTCAAGCGTAGTCAGGCGCAGTCAGGCGCAATCAGGGGCACACAGGGGCACTCAGGCGCACTCAGGCGCACTCACGCGCACTCAGGCGCACTCACGCGCACACAGGCGCACTCAAGCGGACTCAGGCACACTCAGGCGCACGCAGGCGCACTCATGCGCACTCACGCGCACTCAGGCGCACTCAGGCGCACTCATGCGCACTCACGCGCACTCAGGCGCACTCAGGGGCACTCAGGCGCATTCAGGCACAGTCACGCGCAGTCAGGCACCGCCAGGCGCACTCAGGGGCACTCAGGCGCACTCAGGGGCATTCAAGAGCACTTAGGCGTACTCAGGCGTACTCAGGCACACTCAGGCGCACTCGGCCGCACTCAGGCGCACTCAGGCACTCATAGGCGTACTCAGGCGCATGCAGGCGCACTCAAGCGCACTCAGGCGTAGTCAGGCGTAGACAGGCGCCGTCAGGCGCACTCAGGCGCACTCAGCCGCATTGAGGCACACTCAGGCGCCCACAGGCGCACTCAGGCGCACTCAGGCATACTCAGGCGCATTCAGGCGCACTCAGGCGCACTCAGGTGCACTCAGGTGCACTCAGGCGCACTCAGGTGCACTCAGGTGCTTCAGGCGCTCTCAGGCGCACTCAAGCGCTCTCAGGGGCACTAAGGCGCGCTCAGGTGCACTCAGGCCCACTCAAGCGCACTCAGACGCACTCACGGGCAATCAGGCGCACTCAGGCGCACTCAGGCGCACTCAGGCGCACTAAGGCGCACTCAGGTGCAGTGAGGCGCAGTCTGGTGAGTCTGGTGCAGACAGGCGCAGTCAGGCTCAGTCAGGCGCAATCAGGCGCAGTCAGGCGCAGTCAGGCGCAATCAGGCGCAGTCAGGCACACTCGGGCGCAGTCAGGCGCAATCAGGCGCAGTCAGGCACACTTAGGTGCACTTAGGTGCATTCAGGCACACTCAGGCGCAGTCAGGGGAAGTCAGGCCTGTCAGGAGCAGTCAGGCACAGTCACACGCAGTCAGGCGCAGTCACACGTAGTCAGGCGCAGTCACATGCAATCAGGCGCACTCAGGGGTACTCAGGTGCACTCAGGTGCACTCAGGCGCATTTAGGCGCATTCAGGCGCACTCTGGCGCACTCAGTCGCACTCAGGTGCACACAGGCGCACTCAGGCGCACTCAAGCGCACTCAGGCGCACTCGGGCGCACTCAGGCGCACTCAGGCGCACTCAGGCGTACTTAGGCGCAGTCAGGCGCAGTCTGGCGCACTCAGGCGAAGATAGGCGCAGGCAGGCACAATCAGGCACAGTCAGGCACAGTCAGGCGCAGTCAAGCACAGTCAGGGGCAACTCAGGCGCACTCAGGCGCACTCAGGCACACTCAGGCACACTCAGGCGCACTCAGGCACACTCAGGCACACTCAGGCGCACTCAGGTGCAGTCATGTGAAGTCATGCGTAGTCAGGCGCACTCAGACACTCAGGCGCACTCAGGCGGAATCAGGCGCACTCAGGCGCAGTCATGCGCACTCAGGCGCACTCGGGCGCACTCAGGTGCTCTCAAGCACAGTCCAGCGCATTCAGGCATAGTAAGGCGCAGACAGGCGCAGTCACGCGCAGTCAGGCGTAGTCAGGCGCACTCAGGCACAGTAAGGCACAGTCAGGTGAGTCAGGCGCAGTCAAGCGCAGTCAGGCGCACTCAGGCGCACTCAGGCACTCTCAGGCATAGTCAGGCGCAGTCAGGTGCAGTCAGGCGTAGTCAGGCGCAGTGAGGCGCAGTCAGGCGCAGTCAGGCGTAGTCAGGCGCAGTCAAGAGCAGTCAGGCGCAGTCAGGCTAAGTCAGGCGCAGTTAGGCGCAGTCAGGTGTAGTCAGGCGGAGTCAGGCGCAGTCAGGCGCACTCAGGGGCACTCAGGCGCACTCACGTGCACTCAGGCGCACTCAACCGTACTCAGACGCATTCAGGCGCACTCATGCGCACTCAGGCGCACTCAGGCGCACTCAGGCACACTCAGGCGCTCTCAGGGGCACTTAGGCGCACTCAGGCGCACTCAGGCGCACTCAGCTGTAGTCAGGCACAGTCAGGCGGAGTCAGGCGTACTGAGGCGCACTCAGGCGCACTCAAGCGCACTCAGGCATAGTCAGGCGCAGTGAGGCGCAGTCACGCGCAGTCAGGCACAGTCAGGCGCAGTCAGGCGTATTCAAGCGCAGTCAGGCGTAGTCACGCGCAGTCAGGCGCAGTCAGGCGCAGTCTGGCACAGTCAGGCGCAAGTCAGGCACACTCACGCGCACTCAAGCGCACTCAGGCACACTCAGGCGCACTTAGGCGTGTTCAGGCGCACTCAGGCGCACTCAAACAAAGTAATGCGAAGTTATGCGCAGTCAGGCGTACTCAGGCGCACTCAGGCGCACTCAGGTCCACTCAGGCGCACTCAGGCGCACTCAAGCACACTCAGGCGCACTCGGGCGCACTCAGGCGCTCTCAGGCGTATTCAAGCGCAGTCAGGCATAGTAAGGCGTAGTCTGGCGCAGTAAGGCGCAGTCAAGCGCAGTCAGGCGCAGACAGGCGCAGTTAGGCACAGTCAGGCGCAGTCAGGCACAGTCAGGCACTGTCAGGCACAGTCAAGGGCAGTTAGGCGCAGTCAGGCGCAGTCAAGGACACTCAGGCGCACTCAGGCACACTCAGGCGCACTCAAGCGCACTCAGGCGCACTCAGGCGCACTCAGGCGCACTCAGGCGCACTCGGGCACACTCAGGCGCACACAAGCACACTCACGCGCACTCACGCGCACTCAGGCGCAGTCAGGCGCAGTCAGGCGGAGTCAGGCGCAGTCAGGCGCACTCAGGAGCACTCAGGCACACTTAGGCGGACTCAGGCGCACTCAGGCGCACTCAGGCGCACTCAGGCGCACTCAGGCGCACTCAGGCGCCCTCAGGTGCACTCAGGCGCATTAGGTGCACTCGAGTGCACTCGGGCGCACTCAGGCGCACTCAGGTGCTCTCAGGCGCACTCAGGCGCTCTCAGGCGCAGTCAGGTGCAGTCAGGCACAGTCAGGCGCAGTGAGACGCAGTCAGACGCAGTCAGGCGCAGTCAGGCGCAGTCACGCACAGTTAGGCTCAGGCAGGCGCGATTAGACGCAGTCAGGCACTGTCAGGCGCACTCAGGCGCACTCAGGGGTACTCAGGCGCACTCACGTCCACTCAGGCACACTCAGGCGCACTCAGGCGCATTCAGGCGCACTCAGGCGCACTCAGGCGCACTATGGCGTACTCATGCGCACTCAGGCGCTCTCAGGAGCACTCAGGCGCACTCAGGCGCACTCAGGCGCACTCAGGCGCAGTCAGGCACAGTCAGGCGGAGTCAGGCCCAGTCAGGCGCAGTCAGGCGCACTCAGGCGCACGCAGGCGGACTCAGGCGGAGTCAGTTGCAGTCAGGCACAGAAAGGCATAGTCAGGTGCAGTCAGGCGCAGTCAGGCGCACTCAGGCGCAGTCAGGCACAGTCAGGCGCAGTCAGGCACACTCAGGTGCAGTCAGGCGCAGTCAGGCTCATTCAGGAGCACTAAGGCGCACTCAGGCGCACTCAGGCGCACTCAGGCGCAGTCAGGCGCAGTCAGGCGCAGTCAGGCGCAGTCAGGCGCACTCAGGCGCACGCAGGCGCACTCAGGCGGAGTCAGTTGCAGTCAGGCACAGAAAGGCATAGTCAGGTGCAGTCAGGCGCAGTCAGGCGCACTCAGGCGCAGTCAGGCACAGTCAGGCGCAGTCAGGCACACTCAGGTGCAGTCAGGCGCAGTCAGGCTCATTCAGGAGCACTAAGGCGCACTCAGGCGCACTCAGGCGCACTCAGGCGCACTCAGGCTTAGTGAGTCGCAGTCAGGCGCAGACAGGCGCAGTGAGGCGCAGTCAGGCGTAGTCAGGCACAGTTAGGCGCAGTCAGGCTTAGTCAGGCGCAGTTAGGTGAATTCAGGTGCACTTAGGCGCACTCTGGCACACTCAGGCGCACTCAGGCGCACTCAGGCGCACTCTGGCGCACTCAGGTGCACTCAGGTACACTCATGCCCACTCAGGCGCACACAGGCGCACTCAGGCGCACTCAGGCGCACTCAGGCAAACTTAGGAACACTCAAGCGCACTCAGGCGCACTCTGGCACACTCAGGCGCACTCAAGCGTACTCAGGCGCACTCACGCGCTCTCATGCGCAGTCAGGCGCAGTCACGCGCAGTCAGGCGCATTCAGGCACAGTCAAGCGCAGTCAGGCGCAGTCAGGCGCGGTCAGGCGCAGTCAGGCACAGTCAGGCGCAGTCAGGCGCAGTTAGGCGCAGTCAGGCGTAGTCAGGCGCAGTCAAGCGCAGTCAGGTGCAGGCAGGCGCAATCAGGCGCAGTCAAGCGCAGTCAAACGCTGTCAGGCGTAGTCAGGCGCAGTCAGGCGCAGTCAGGGGCACTCAGGGGCACTCAGGCGCACTCAAGCGCACTCAAGCGCAATCAGGCGCACTCAGGCGCATTCAGGTGCACTCAGGCGCACTCAGGCGTACTTAGGCGGACTCAGGTGCACTCAGGCGCAGTCAGGCGCTGTCCGGCGCAAACAGGCGGAGTCAGGTGTACTCAGGCGTAGTCAGGCGCACTCAGGCATTCTCAGGCGCACTCAGGCGCACTCAGGCGCACTCAAGGGCACTCAGGCGCAGTCAGACGCACTCAGGCGCACTCAGGCGCAGTCACGCGCAGTCAGGCGCAGTCAGGCGAAGTCAGGCGCAGTCAGGCGTACTCAGGCGCACTCAGGCGCACTGAAGCGTACTCAGGCGCACTCACGCGCTCTCATGCGCAGTCAGGCGCAGGCACGCGCAGTCAGGCGCAGTCAGGCGAAGTCAGGCGCAGTCAGGCGTACTCAGGCGCACTCAGGCGCACTGAAGCGTACTCAGGCGCACTCACGCGCTCTCATGCGCAGTCAGGCGCAGGCACGCGCAGTCAGGCGCAGTCAGGCGAAGTCAGGCGCAGTCAGGCGTACTCAGGCGCACTCAGGCGCACTGAAGCGTACTCAGGCGCACTCACGCGCTCTCATGCGCAGTCAGGCGCAGGCACGCGCAGTCAGGCGCAGTCAGGCGAAGTCAGGCGCAGTCAGGCGTACTCAGGCGCACTCAGGCGCACTGAAGCGTACTCAGGCGCACTCACGCGCTCTCATGCGCAGTCAGGCGCAGGCACGCGCAGTCAGGCGCAGTCAGGCGAAGTCAGGCGCAGTCAGGCGTACTCAGGCGCACTCAGGCGCACTGAAGCGTACTCAGGCGCACTCACGCGCTCTCATGCGCAGTCAGGCGCAGGCACGCGCAGTCAGGCGCAGTCAGGCGAAGTCAGGCGCAGTCAGGCGTACTCAGGCGCACTCAGGCGCACTGAAGCGTACTCAGGCGCACTCACGCGCTCTCATGCGCAGTCAGGCGCAGGCACGCGCAGTCAGGCGCAGTCAGGCGAAGTCAGGCGCAGTCAGGCGTACTCAGGCGCACTCAGGCGCACTGAAGCGTACTCAGGCGCACTCACGCGCTCTCATGCGCAGTCAGGCGCAGGCACGCGCAGTCAGGCGCAGTCAGGCGAAGTCAGGCGCAGTCAGGCGTACTCAGGCGCACTCAGGCGCACTGAAGCGTACTCAGGCGCACTCACGCGCTCTCATGCGCAGTCAGGCGCAGGCACGCGCAGTCAGGCGCAGTCAGGCGAAGTCAGGCGCAGTCAGGCGTACTCAGGCGCACTCAGGCGCACTGAAGCGTACTCAGGCGCACTCACGCGCTCTCATGCGCAGTCAGGCGCAGGCACGCGCAGTCAGGCGCAGTCAGGCGAAGTCAGGCGCAGTCAGGCGTACTCAGGCGCACTCAGGCGCACTGAAGCGTACTCAGGCGCACTCACGCGCTCTCATGCGCAGTCAGGCGCAGGCACGCGCAGTCAGGCGCAGTCAGGCGCACTCAGGCATTCTCAGGCGCACTCAGGCGCACTCAGGCGCACTCAAGGGCACTCAGGCGCAGTCAGACGCACTCAGGCGCACTCAGGCGCAGTCACGCGCAGTCAGGCGCAGTCAGGCGGAGTAAAGCGCAATCAGGCGCAGTCAGGCACATTCAAGCGCAAATCAGGCGCACTCAGGCGCACTCAAGCACACTCAGGAGTACTCAGGCGCACTCAAGCGCACTCAAGCGCATGCAGGCGCACGTAGGCGCAATCAGGCGCACTCAGGCGCACTGAGGCGCACTAAGGCGCACTCAGGCACACTCAGGCGCACTCTGGTGCACTCAGGGACATTCAAACGCACTCAGGCGCACTCACGCGCACTCAGGTGCACTAAGGCGTAGTCAGGCGCAGTCAGGCGCAGTAAAGCGCAATCAGGCGCAGTCAGGCACATTCAAGCGCAAATCAGGCGCACTCAGGCGCACTGAGGCGCACTAAGGCGCACTCAGGCACACTCAGGCGCACTCTGGTGCACTCAGGGACATTCAAACGCACTCAGGCGCACTCACGCGCACTCAGGTGCACTAAGGCGTAGTCAGGCGCAGTCAGGCACAGTCAGGTGCAGTCAGGCACAGTCATGGGCAGTCAAGCGCAGTAAGGCGCATTCAGGTGCAGTCAGACGCAGTCAGGCGCAGTCAGGCGCAGTCAAGCACAGTCAGGCGTAGTAAGACGCACTTAGGCGCAGTCAGGCGCACTCAGGCGCACTCAAGCGCACTCAGGTGCACTCAGGCGTACTCAAGCGTACTTAGGCACACTCAGGTGCACTCAGGCACAGTCAGGCGCAGTCAGGCACAGTCAGGCGCACTCAGGCGCAGTCAGGCGAAGTCAGGTGCAGTCAGGAGCAGACAGCTGCAGTCAGGCGCAGACAGGCGCAGTCAGGCGCAGTCAGGCGCAGTTAGGCACAGTCCGGCGCAGTCAGGCGCAGTCAGGCGCAGTCAAGCACAGTCAGGCCAATCAGGCGCATTCAGGTGCACTCTAGGCACTCAGGCGCACTCAGGCGCATTCAGGCGCACTTAGGCGCACTCAGGCGCACTCAGGCGCACTCGAGCGTAGTCAAGCGCAGTCAAGCACAGTCACACGCACTCGGGAACAGTCAGGCACAGTCAGGCGCACTCAGGGGCACTCAGGCGCAATCAGATGCACTGAGGCGCACTGAGGCGCACTCAGGCGCACCCAGGCGCAGTCAGGCGCACTGAGGCAAACTCAGGCGCACTCAGGCGCACTCAGGCGCACTCCGGTGCACTCAGGCGCACTCAGGCGCACTCAGGCGTACTCATGTGCATTCTGGCGCTCTCAGGCGTAGTCAGGCACAGTCAGGCGCAGTCACGTGCAGTCAGGCGCAGTCAGGCCCAGTCATGCGCAGTTAGGCGCAGTCCGGCGCAGGCAGGCGCAGTCAGGCGCAGTCACGCACAGTCAGACGCAGTCAGGCGCAGTCAGACGCTGTCAGGCGTAGTCAGGCACAGTCAGGCGCCGTCAGGGGCACTCAGGCACAATCAAGCCCACTCAGGCGCACTTAGGCGCATTCAGGCGCACTCAGGCACACTCAAGCGCACTTAGGCGCACTCAGGTGCACTCAGGCGCTCTCAGGCGCACTAAAGCGCATTCAGGCACACTCAGGCGCAGTCAGGCGCTGTCAGACGCAGTCAGGCGGAGTCAGGTGTTGTCAGGCGCAGTCAGGCGCAGTCAGGCGTACTCAGGCACACTCAGGCGCACTCCAGCACACTCAGGCGCAATCCGGCGCACTCAGGCGCACTCAGGCGCACTCAGGCGCACTCAGGCAAACTTAGGAACACTCAAGCGCACTCAGGCGCACTCAGGCATACTCAGGCGCACTCAAGCGTACTCAGGCGCACTCACGCGCTCTCAGGCGCAGTCAGGCGCAGTCAGGCGCAGTCAGGCGCAGTCAGGCACAGTCAAGCGCAGTCAGGCGCAGTCAGGCACAGTCAGGCACAGTCAGGCGCAGTCAGGCGCAGTTAGGCGCAGTCAGGCGTAGTCAGGCGCAGTCAAGCGCAGTCAGGTGCAGGCAGGCGCAATCA
Organism: Penium margaritaceum; assembly: GCA_023375785.1. NCBI lineage: Eukaryota > Viridiplantae > Streptophyta > Zygnematophyceae > Desmidiales > Peniaceae > Penium > Penium margaritaceum. Next base: position 193,445 of record SZWC01000826.1, read on the forward strand.
GGCGCAGTCAAGCGCAGTCAGGCGCAGTCAGGCGCACTCAGACGCACTCAGGCACAGTCAGGCGCAGTCAGGCGCAGTTAAGCGCAGTCAGGCGCAGTCAGGCGCACTCAGACGCACTCAGGCACAGTCAGGCGCAGTCAGGCGCAGTTAAGCGCAGTCAGGCGCAGTCAGGCGCACTCAGACGCACTCAGGCACAGTCAGGCGCAGTCAGGCGCAGTTAAGCGCAGTCAGGCGCAGTCAGGCGCACTCAGACGCACTCAGGCACAGTCAGGCGCAGTCAGGCGCAGTTAGGCGCAGTCAGGCGTAGTCAGGCGCAGTCAAGCGCAGTCAGGTGCAGGCAGGCGCAATCAGGCGCAGTCAAGCGCAGTCAGACGCTGTCAGGCGTAGTCAGGGGCACTCAGGGGCACTCAGGCGCACTCAGGCGCACTCAAGCGCACTCAGGCGCACTCAGGCGCATTCAGGTGCACTCAGGCGCACTCAGGCGCACTTAGGCGCACTCAGGTGCACTCAGGCGCAGTCAGGTGCTGTCAGGCGCAAACAGGCAGAGTCAGGTGTACTCAGGCGTAGTCAGGCGCACTCAGGCATTCTCAGGCGCACTCAGGCGCACTCAAGGGCACTCAGTCGCAATCAGACGCACTCAGGCGCACTTAGGCGCAGTCACGCGCAGCCAGGCGCAGTCAGGCGTAGTCAAGCGCAATCAGGCGCAGTCAGGCACATTCAGGCGCAAAGCAGGCGCACTCAGGCGCACTCAGGCGCACTCAAGCACACTCAGGCGCACTCAGGCGCACTCAGGCGCACTCAAGCGCATGCAGGCGCACGCAGGCGCAATCAGGCGCACTCAGGCGTACTGAGGCGCACTAAGGCGCACTCAGGCACACTCAGGCGCACTCTGGTGCACTCAGGGACATTCAAACGCACTCAGGCGCACTCACGCGCACTCAGGTGCACTCAGGCATAGTCAGGCGCAGTCAGGCACAGTCAGGTGCAGTCATGCACAGTCATGGGCAGTCAAGCGCAGTAAGGCGCATTCAGGTGCAGTCAGACGCAGTCAGGCGCAGTCAGGCGCAGTCAAGCACAGTCAGGCGTAGTCAGACGCACTTAGGCGCAGTCAGGCGCACTCAGGCACACTCAAGCTCACTCAGGTGCACTCAGGCGTACTCAAGCGCACTCAGGCACACTCAGGTGCAGTCAGGCACAGTCAGGCGCAGTCAGGCACAGTCAGGCGCACTAGGCACCAGTCAGGCGAAGTCAGGTGCAGTCAGGAGCAGACAGGTGCAGTCAGGCGCAGTCAGGCGCAGTCAGGCGCAGTCAGGCACAGTCAGGCGCAGTCATGCACAGTCATGGGCAGTCAAGCGCAGTAAGGCGCATTCAGGTGCAGTCAGACGCAGTCAGGCGCAGTCAGGCGCAGTCAAGCACAGTCAGGCGTAGTCAGACGCACTTAGGCGCAGTCAGGCGCACTCAGGCACACTCAAGCTCACTCAGGTGCACTCAGGCGTACTCAAGCGCACTCAGGCACACTCAGGTGCAGTCAGGCACAGTCAGGCGCAGTCAGGCACAGTCAGGCGCACTCAGGCGCAGTCAGGCGAAGTCAGGTGCAGTCAGGAGCAGACAGGTGCAGTCAGGCGCAGACAGGCGCAGTCAGGCGCAGTCAGGCGCAGTCAGGCGCAGTTAGGCGCAGTCAGGCGCTGTCAGGCGCAGTCAGGCGCAGTCAAGCACAGTCAGGCCAATCAGGTGCATTCAGGTGCACTCTAGGCACTCAGGCGCACTCAGGCGCATTCAGGCGCACTCAGGCGCACTCAGGCACACTCAGGCATAGTCAGGCGCAGTCAGGCGCAGTCAAGCACAGTCACACGCACTCAGGCGCAGTCAGGCACAGTCAGGCGCACTCAGGGGCACTTAGGCGCACTCAGATGCACTCAGGCGCACTGAGGCGCACTCAGGCGCACTCAGGCGCAGTCAGGCGCACTGAGGCAAACTCAGGCGCACTCAGGCGCACTCAGGCACGCTCCGGCGCACTCAGGCGCACTCAGGCGTACTCAGGCGTACTCATGCACACTCTGGCGCTCTCAGGTGTAGTCAGGCACCGTCAGGCGCAGTCACGCGCAGTCAGGCGCAGTCAAGCGGAGTCATGCGCAGTTAGGCGCAGTCAGGCGCAGGCAGGCGCAGTCAGGCGCAGTCAGGCGCAACCAAGCGCAGGCAGGCGCAGTCAGGCGCAGTCAGACGCTGTCAGGCGTAGTCAGGCACAGTCAGGCGCAGTCAGGGGCACTCAGGCACACTCAAGCCCACTCAGGCGCAGTCAGGCGCTGTCAGACGCAGTCAGGCGGAGTCAGGTGTAGTCAGGCGCAGTCAGGCGCAGTCAGGCGCACTCAGGCACACTCAGGCGCACTCTGGCACACTCAGGCGCACTCAGGCGCACTCAGGCGCACTTTGGCGCACTCAGGCGCACTCAGGTGCCGTCACGCGCAGTCAGGCGCACTCAGGCGCATTCAGGCGCACTAAGGAGCACTCAGGCGCACTCAGGTGCACTCAGGGACATTCAGACACACTCAGGCGCACTCACGCGCACTCAGGCACACTCCGGCGTAGTCAAGCGCAGTCAGGCACACTCAGGCGCACTCAGGCGCACTCAGGCGCACTCACGTGCACTTAGGCGCACTCAGGCGCAATCAGGCGCAGTGAGGAGCAGTCAGGTTCACTCAGGCGGAGTCACGCACAGTCAGGCGCAGTGAGGTGCAGTCAGGCACTGTCAGGCGCAGTCAGACGTAGTCAAGCGTAGTCAGGCGCAGTCCGGCGCAATCAGGGGCACACTGGGGCACTCAGGCGCACTCAGGCGCACTCAGGCGCACGCAGGCGCACTCAGGCGCACTCATGCGCACTCAGGCGCACTCAGGCGCACTCAGGCGCACTCAGGCGCATTCAGGCACAGTCACGCGCAGTCAGGCACCGCCAGGCGCACTCAGGGGCACTCAGGCACACTCAGGGGCATTCAAGAGCACTTAGGCATACTCAGGCGTACTCAGGCACACTCAGGCGCACTCGGCCGCACTCAGGCGCACTCAGGCACTCATAGGCGCACTCAGGCGCACGCAGGCGCACTCAAGCGCACTCCGGCGTAGTCAGGCGTAGACAGGCGCCGTCAGGCGCACTCAGGCGCACTCAGCCGCATTGAGGGACACTCAGGCGCCCTCAGGCGCACTCAGGCGCACTCAGGCATACTCAAGCGCATTCAGGCGCACTCAGGCGCACTCAGGTGCACTCAGGTGCACTCAGGCGCTCTCAGGTGCACTCAGGCACTTCAGGCGCTCTCAGGCAAACTCAAGCGTTCTCAGGGGCACTAAGGCGCGCTCAGGTGCACTCAGGCCCACTCAAGCGCACTCAGACGCACTCACGGGCAATCAGGCGCACTCAGGCGCACTCAGGCGCACTAAGGCGCACTCAGGCGCAGTGAGGCGCAGTCAGACTCAGTCAGGCGCAATCAGGCGCAGTCAGGCGCAGTCAGGCGCAATCAGGCGCAGTCAGGCACACTCGGGCGCAGTCAGGCGCAATCAGGCGCAGTCAGGCACACTCAGGCGCACTTAGGCGCATTCAGGCGCACTTAGGCACACTCAGGCGCAGTCAGGGGAAGTCAGGCCTGTCAGGCGCAGTCAGGCACAGTCACACGCAGTCAGGCGCAGTCACACGTAGTCAGGCGCAGTCACATGCAGTCAGGCGCACTCAGGGGTACTCAGGCGCACTCAGGTGCACTCAGGCGCATTTAGGCGCATTCAGGCGCACTCTGGCGCACTCAGTCGCACTCAGGTGCACACAGGTGCACTCAGGCGCACTCAAGCGCACTCAGGCGCACTCGGGCGCACTCAGGCGCACTCAGGCGCACTCAGGCGTACTTAGGCGCAGTCAGGCGCAGTCTGGCGCACTCAGGCGCAGATAGGCGCAGGCAGGCACAATCAGGCACAGTCAGTCACAGTCAGGCGCAGTCAAGCACAGTCAGGGGCAACTCAGGCGCACTCAGGCGCACTCAGGCACACTCAGGCACACTCAGGCGCACTCAGGCAAACTCAGGCACACTCAGGCGCACTCAGGTGCAGTCATGTGAAGTCATGCGTAGTCAGGCGCACTCAGACACTCAGGCGCACTCAGGCGGAATCAGGCGCACTCAGGCGCACTCATGCGCACTCAGGCGCACTCGGGCACACTCAGGTTCTCTCAAGCGCAGTCAGGCGCATTCAGGCGCAGTCAGGCGCAGTCAGGCGCAGTCAGGCGCAGTCAGGCGCAGTCAGGCAGAGTCAGGCACAGTCAGGTGAGTCAGGCGCAGTCATGCGCAGTCAGGCGCAGTCAGGCGCACTCAGGCACTCTCAGGCGTAGTCAGGCGCAGTCAGGTGCAGTCAGGCGTAGTCAGGCGCAGTGAGGCGCAGTCAGGCGGAGTCAGGCGTAGTCAGGCGCAGTCAAGAGCAGTCAGGCGCAGTCAGGCTAAGTTAGGCGCAGTTAGGCGCAGTCAGGTGTAGTCAGGCGGAGTCAGGCGCACTCACGTGCACTCAGGCGCACTCACGTGCACTCAGGCGCACTCAAGCGTACTCAGACGCATTCAGGCGCACTCATGCACACTCAGGCGCACTCAGGCGCACTCAGGCACACTCAGGCGCTCTCAGGGGCACTTAGGCGCACTCAGGTGAACTCAGGCGCACTCAGCCGTAGTCAGGTACAGTCAGGCGGAGTCAGGCGTACTGAGGCGCACTCAGGCGCACTCAAGCGCACTCAGGCACAGTTAGGCGCAGTGAGGCGCAGTCACGCGCAGTCAGGCGCAGTCAGGCGCAGTCAGGCGTATTCAGGCGCAGTCAGGCGTAGGCACGCGCAGTCAGGCGCAGTCAGGCGCAGTCTGGCACAGTCAGGCGCAAGTCAGGCACACTCACGCGCACTCAAGCGCACTCAGGCACACTCAGGCGCACTCAGGCGCGTTCAGGCGCACTCAGGCGCACTCAAACAAAGTAATGCAAAGTTATGCGCAGTCAGGCGTACTCAGGCGCACTCAGGCGCACTCAGGTCCACTCAGGCGCACTCAGGCGCACTCAAGCACACTAAGGCTCACTCGGGCGCACTTAGGCGCTCTCAGGCGCAGTCAAGCGCAGTCAGGCATAGTGAGGCGCAGTCTGGCGCAGTAAGGCGCAGTCAAGCGCAGTCAGGCGCAGACAGGCGCAGTTAGGCACAGTCAGGCGCAGTCAGGCACAGTCAGGCACTGTCAGGCGCAGTCAAGCGCAGTTAGGCGCAATCGGGCGCAGTCAAGGACACTCATGTGCACTCAGGCACACTCAAGCGCATTCAAGCGCACTCAGGCGCACTCAGGCGCACTCAGGCGCACTCAGGCGCACTCGGGCACACTCAGGCGCACACAAGCACACTCACGCGCACTCAGGCGCACTCAGGCGCAGTCAGGCGCAGTCAGGCGGAGTCAGGCGCAGTCAGGCGCACTCAAGCGCACTCAGGCGCACTCAGGCGCACTCAGGCGCACTCAGGCGCCCTCAGGTGCACTCAGGCGCATTAGGTGCACTCGGGTGCACTCGGGCGCACTCAGGCGCACTCAGGTGCTCTCAGGCGCACTCAGGCGCTCTCAGGCGCAGTCAGGTGCAGTCAGGCACAGTCAGGCGCAGTGAGACGCAGTCAGGCGCAGTCAGGCGCAGTCAGGCACAGTTAGGCTCAGTCAGGCGTGATTAGACGCAGTTAGGCACTGTCAGGCGCACTCAGGTGCACTCAGGGGTACTCAGGCGCACTCACGTCCACTCAGGCACACTCAGGCGCACTCAGGCGCATTCAGGCGCACTCAGGCGCACTCAGGCGCACTATGGCGTACTCATGCGCACTCAGGCGCTCTCAGGAGCACTGAGGCGCACTCAGGCGCACTCAGGCGCACTCAGGCGCAGTCAGGCACAGTCAGGCGGAGTCAGACGCAGTCAGGCGCAGTCAGGCGAACTCAGGTGCACTTTGGCGCACTCAGGCGGACTCAGGCGCACGCAGGCACACGCAGATGGACTCAGGCGCAGTCAGGCGCAATCAGGCGCACTCAGGCGCACTCAGGCGCAGTCAGGCGCACTCAGGCGAAGTCAGTTGTAGTCAGGCACAGAAAGGCACAGTCAGGTGCAGTCAGGCGCAGTCAGGCGCACTCAGGCGCAGTCAGGCACAGTCAGGCGCAGTCAGGCGCACTCAGGTGCAGTCAGGCGCAGTCAGGCTCATTCAGGCGCACTCAGGCGCAGTCAGGCGCACTCAGGCGCACTCAGGCGGACTCAGGCGCACTCAGGCAAACTTAGGAACACTCGAGCGCACTCAGGCGCACTCAGGCGGACTCAGGCGCACTCAGGCAAACTTAGGAACACTCGAGCGCACTCAGGCGCACTCAGGCGGACTCAGGCGCACTCAGGCAAACTTAGGAACACTCGAGCGCACTCAGGCGCACTCAGGCGGACTCAGGCGCACTCAGGCAAACTTAGGAACACTCGAGCGCACTCAGGCGCACTCAGGCGGACTCAGGCGCACTCAGGCAAACTTAGGAACACTCGAGCGCACTCAGGCGCACTCAGGCGGACTCAGGCGCACTCAGGCACACTCAAGCGCATTCAAGCGCACTCAGGCGCAGTCATGCCCACTCAGGCGCACACAGGCGCACTCAGGCGCACTCAGGCGCACTCAGGCAAACTTAGGAACACTCAAGCGCACTCAGGCGCACTCAGGCACACTCAGGCGCACTCAAGCGTACTCAGGCGCAGTCACGCGCAGTCAGGCGCACTCAGGCGCAGTTAGTTACAGTCAGGCACAGAAAGGCACAGTCAGGTGCAGTCAGGCGCAGTCAGGCGCACTCAGGCGCAGTCAGGCACAGTCAGGCGCAGTCAGGCGCACTCAGGTGCAGTCAGGCGCAGTCAGGCTCATTCAGGAGCACTCAGGCGCACTCAGGCGCACTCAGGCGCACTCAGGCGCACTCAGGCTAAGTGAGTCGCAGTCAGGCGCAGACAGGCGCAGTGAGGCGCAGTCAGGCGTAGTCAGGCACAGTTAGGCGCAGTCAGGCTTAGTCAGGCGCAGTCACGTGCATTCAGGTGCACTTAGGCGCACTATGGCACACTCAGCCGCACTCAGGCGCACTCAGGCGCACTCTGGCGCACTCAGGCCCACTTATGCGCACTCAGGCCCACTCAGGCAGACTCAAGCGCACTCAGGCGTACTCACACGCAGTCAGGGGCAGTCTGGCGCACTCTGGCGCAGTCAGGCGCAATCAGGCGCAGTCAGGCGCAGTTTGGCGCAGTCAGGCGCAGTCAAGTGCAGTCAGGCACAACTCAGGCGCACTCAGGCGCACTCAGGCGCACTCAGGCGCACTTAGGCGCACTCAGGCGCACTCGGGCGCACTCGGGCGCACTCAGGCGCACTCGGGCGCACTCAGGCGCTGTCAGGCGCTGTCAGGCGCAGTCAGGCATAGTAAGGTGCAGTCAGGCGCAGTCAGGCGAAGTCAGGCGCAGTCAGGCACAGTCAGGCGCAGTCAGGCACAATCAGGCGCAGTCAGGCGCAGTCAAGCGCAGTCACGCGTACTCAGGCGCACTCAGGCGCAGTGAGGCGCACTCAGGTGCAGTCAGGCGTAGTCAGGCGCAGTCAAGCGCAGCTAGGCGCAGTCAGGTGCAGTCAGGCGCAGTCAGGCGCTGTCAGGCGCAGTCACGCGCACTGAGACGCATTGAGGCGCAGTCAGGCGCAGTCAGGCACAGTCAGGCGCACTCAGGCGCAGTCAGGTGCACTCACGTGCACTCAAGTGCACTCAGGGGCACTGAGGTGCACTCAGGCGCACTCAGGGACACTGAGGCGCACTCACGTGCACTCACGTGCACTCAGGCGCACTCAGATGCACTCAGGCGCACTGAGGCACACTCAGGCGCACTCAGGCGCATTCACGCGCAGTAAGGCGCATTCAGGCGCATTCAGCGCAATCAGGCACAGTTAGGCGCACTCAGGGGAACTCAGGCTCACTTAGGCGGACTCAGGCGCACTCAGGTACATTCTGGTACATTCAGGTGCACTCAGGCGCACTCACGCGCACTCAGGTGCACTCAGGCGCACTCAGGCGCACTCAGGCGCACTCAGGCGCTCTCAGGCGCAGTCAGGCGCAGTCAGGTGCAGTCAGGCGCAGTCAAGCGCGGTGAGGCGCAGTTAGGCGCAGTCAGGCGTAGTCAGGCACAGTCAGGCGCAGTCAGGGACAGTCAGGCACAGTCAGGCACAGTCAGGCGCACTCACGCGCACTCAAGCACACTCAGGCGCACTCAAGCGCACTCAGGCACACTCAGGCGCACTCAGGCGCAGGCATGCAAAGTCATGCGCACTCAGGCGCACTCAGGCGCACTGAGGCGCACTGAGGCACACTCAAGCGCACTTTGGCGCACTTAGGCGCTCTCAGGCGCAGTCAGGCGCAGTCAGGCATAGTCGGGCGCAGTCAGGCAAAATCAGGCGCACTTAGGCACAGTCAGGCAGAGTCACTCGCAGTCAAGCGAAGTCAGGTGCAGTCAGGCGTACTCAGGCGCAGTCAGGCACACTCAGGCGCACTCAGGCTCACTCAAGCGCACTGAGGCGCACTCAGGCGCACTCAGGCACACTCAGGCGCACTCAGGCGCACTCAAGTGCACTCAGGCGCACTCAGGCACACTCAGGCGCACTCAGGCGCACTCAAGCGCACTAAGGCACACTCAGGCGCACTCAGGCCCACTCAGGCGCACTCAGGCGCAGTCAGGCGCAGTCAGGCGCAGTCAGGCGCAGTCAGGCGCACTCAGGGGCAGTCAGGCACACTACGGCGGACTCAAGTGCACTTAGGTGCACTCAGGCGCCCAGAGGCGCACTCAGGCGCATTCAGGCGCACTCGGGCGAACTCGAGCGTACTCAAGGGCACTCAGGCACACTCAGGCACACTCAGGCGCACTCAGGAACACTCTGGCGCTCTCAGGCGTAGCCAGGTGCAGTCAGGTGCAGTCAGGCGCAGTCAGGCGCATGGAGACGCAGTCAGGCACAGTCAGGCGCAGTCAAGCGCAGTCAGGCACAGTCAGGCAACGTTAGGCGCATTCAGGCGCAGTCAGACGAAGTCAGGCACTGTCAGGCGCAGTCAGGCATAGTCAGGCGCACTCAGGGGTACTCAGGTACACTCACATGCACTCAGGCGCACTCAGGCGCACTCAGGCGCATTCAGGCGCACTCAGGCGCACTTAGGCCCACTCTGGCGCACTCAGGAGCACACAGGCGCTCTCACGCGCACCCAGGCGCACTCAGGCGCAGTCAGGCGGAGTCAGGCGCAGTCAGGTGCACTCAGGCACAGTCAGGCACAGTCAGGCGCAGTCAGGCGCATGTCAAGCGCACTCACACGCACTCAGGCGCACTCAGGCACACTCAGGTGCACTCAGGCGCACTCAGGCGCACTCGGGCGCACTCAGGCGCACGCAGGCACACGCAGGCGCACTCAGGGGCACTCAGGCGCAATCAGGCGCACTCAGGCGCAGTCAGGCGCACTCAGGCGCAGTCAGGCGCAGTCAGGGACAGAAAAGCGGAGTCAGGTGCAGTTAGGCGCAGTCAGGCGCAGTCAGGCGCAGTCAGGCGCAGTCAGGCGCAGTCAGGCACACTCAGGCGCAGTCAGGCGCACGCAGGCGCAGTCAGGCGCAGTCAGGCTCACTCAGGCTCACTCAGAAGCACTCAGGCGCACTCAAGCGCACTCAGGCGCACTCAGGCGCACTTCGGCGCACTCAGGCACACTCAGGCGCACTCAGGTGCACTCAGGCGCACTCTGGCGCACTCAGGCGCTGTCATGCACAGTCACACGTAGTCAGGCGCAGTCAGGCGCAGGTAGGCGTACTCAGGGTCACTCACGCGCACTTAGGGGCACTCAGGCGCACTCAGGCACACTCAGGCGCACTCAGGCGCACTCTGGCGCCCTCACGCGCACTCAGGCGTCCTCAGGCGCTCTCAGGCACACTCAGGCCCACACAGACGCACTCAAGCGCACTCAGGCACAATCAGGCGTACTCAGGCGTACTCAGGCGCAGTCAGGCGCAGTCAGGCACAATCAGGCGCAGTCAGGCGTAGACATGCGCAGTCAGGCGCAGTCAGGCGCAGTCAGGCGCAGTCAGGTGCACTCAGGCGCAATCAGGCGCAGTTAGGCATAGTCAGGCGCAGTCAGGCGCAGTCAGGCACAACTCACGCGCACTTAGGTGCACTCAGGCGCACTGAGGTGCACTTAGGCACACTCAGGCGCACCCAGGCGCACTCAGGCGCAGTCATGGGAAGTCATGGGGAGTCAGCTGCAGTCAGGCGCACTCAGGCGGACTCAGGCGCTATCAGGCGCACTCAGGCGCACTCAGGCGCTCTCAAGCGCAGTCAGGCGCAGTCAGGCATAGTAAGGCGCAGTCAGGCGTAGTCAGGCGAAGTCAGGCGCAGTCAGGCGTAGTCAAGCGCAGTCAGGCACAGTCAAGCGCAGTCAGGCGCAGTCAAGCGCAGTCAGGCGCAGTCAGGCGCACTCAGGCGCAATCAAGCGCACTCAGACGCAGTCAGGCGCACTGAGGCGCAATCACGCGCAGTTAGGCGCAGTCAGGCGCAGTCAGGCGCAGTCACGCGCAGTCAGACGCAGTCAGGCGCAGTCAGGCGTAGTCAGGCGCAGTCAGGCGTAGTCAGGCGCAGTCAGGCACACTCAGGCGCATTCACGTGCACTCAGGTGCACTCAGGCGCCCTCAGGCGCACTCAGGCGCTTTCAGGGACACTCAGGTGTACTCAGACGCACTCAGGCGCACTCAGGCACACTCAGGCGCACTCAGGCGCACTCAGGCGCACTCAGGCGCACTCAGGCGTAGTAAGGCACAGTCAGGCGGAGTCAGCGTAGTCAGGCGCAGTCAGGCGCAGTCAGGCGCCCTCAGGCACACTCAAGCGTACTCTGGCGCACTCAGGCGCACTCAGGCGCACTCAGGTGCACTCAGGCGCACTCAGGCGCTCTCTGGCGCAGTCAGGCGCAGTCAGGTGCAGTCAGGCGCAATCAAGCGCAGTGAGGCGCAGTCAGGCGTAGTCAGGCACAGTTAGGCGCAGTTAGGCTCAGTCAGACACAGTTAGGCGCAGTCAGACGTAGTCAGGTGCATCAGGCGCAGGCAGGCGCACTCAGGGGCACTCAGGCGCACTCACGTGCACTAAGGCACCGTCAGGTGCACTCAGGCGCATTCAGGCGTACTCAAGCGCACTCAGGCGCTCTCAGGCGCACTCAGGCGCATTCAGGCACACTCAGGCGCAGTCAGGCGCAGTCAGGCGGAGTCAGGCACACTAAGGCGTAGTCAGGCGCAGTCAGGCGCACTTGGGCGCACTCAGGCGCACTCAGGCGCACTCAAGCGCACTCAGGCGCACTCAGGCGCACTTAAGCGCAGTCAGGCGTATTGAGGCGCAGTGAGGCGCAGTCAGGCGCAGTCACGCGCGGTCAAGCGCAGTCAGGCGTAGTCAGGCGCAGTCAGGCACACTCAGGCACAGTCAAGCACAGTCAGGCACAGTCAGGCGCAAGTCAGGCGCACTCACAAGCACTCAAGCGCACTCAGGCGCACTCAGGTGCACTAAGGCGCACTTAGGCGCACTCAGGCGCAGGCATGCGAAGTCATGCGCACTCAGGCGCACTCGGGCGCACTGACGCGCACTGAGGCACACTCAAGCACACTTTGGCACACTCAGGCGCTCTCAGGCGCAGTCAGGCGCATTCAGGCGCAGTCAGGCACAGTCAGGCGCAGTCAGGCACAGTCAGGCGCAATCAGGCAAAGTCAGGCGGAGTCAGGCGCAGTCAAGCGCAGTCAGGCGCAGTCAGGCGCACTCAGGCGCACTCTGGCTCACTCAAGCGCACTCATGCGCACTCTGGCACACTCAGGCGCACTCAGGCGCACTCAGGCGCACTCAGGCGTATTGAAGCGCACTCAAGCACACTCAGGCACATGCAGGCGCACTCCGGCGCACTCAGGCGCACTCAGGCGCAGTCATGCGCAGTCAGGCGCAGTCAAGCGCAGTAAGGCGCAGTCGGGCGCACTCAGCGGCACTCAGGCACACTTAGGCGGACGCAGGTGCACTCATGCACACTCAGGCGTCCTCAAGCGCACTCAGGCGCATTCAGGCGCACTCGGACGCACTCAGGCACACTCAGGCGCACTCGGGCACACTCAGGCGCACTCAGGCGCACTCAGGCCCACTCTGGCGCTCTCACGTGTAGCCAGGCACAGTCAGGTGCAGTCAAGCGCAGTCAGGCGCAGTGAGACGCAGTCAGGCGCAATCAGGCGCAGTCAAGCGCAGTCAGGCGCAGTCAGGAAAAGTTAGGCGCATTCAGGCGCAGTCAGACAAAGTCAGGCACAGTCAGGCGCAGTCAGGCGCCGTCAGGCGCACTTAGGGGTACTCAGGCGCACTCACGTGCACTCAGGCGCACTCAGGCGCACTCAGGCGCATTCAGGCGCACTCAGGCGCACTCAGGCACACTCTGGCGCACTCAAGAGCACACAGGCATTCTCAGGCGCACTCAGGCGCACTCGGGCACACTCAGGAGCACTCAGGGGTAGTCAGGCGCAGTCAGGCGCAGTCAGGCGCAGTCAGGCGCAGTCAGGCGCACTCAGGCGCACGCAGGCGCTCGCAGGCGCAGTCAAGCACAATGAGGCGCACTCAGGCGCAGTCAGGCGCAGTCAGGCACAGTCAGGCGCAGTCAGGCGCAGTCAGGTGCAGTCAGGTGCAACTCAGGCGCACTCAGGCCCACTCAGGCCCACTCAGGCGCACTCAGGTGCATTGAGGCGCACTCAGGCGCACTCACGCGCACTCAGGCGCACTCAGGCGCATGCAGGCGCACGCAGGCGCACTCAGGGGCACTCAGGTGCAATCGCGCGCAGTCAGGCGCAGTCAGGCGCAGTCAGGTGCAGTCAGGTGCAACTCAGGCGCACTCAGGCCCACTCAGGCCCACTCAGGCGCACTCAGGTGCATTGAGGCGCACTCAGGCGCACTCACGCGCACTCAGGCGCACTCAGGCGCATGCAGGCGCACGCAGGCGCACTCAGGGGCACTCAGGTGCAATCGCGCGCAGTCAGGCGCAGTCAGGCGCAGTCAGGCGCAGTCAGGCGCAGTCAGGCACAGTGAGGCACACTCAGGCACAGTCAGGCGCACTCAGGCACAGTCAGGCGCAGTCAGGCTCACTTGGGCTCACTTAGGAGCACTCAGGCGCACTCAACCGCACCCAGGCGCACTCAGGCGCACTCAGGCGTACTCAGGCGCTCTTAGGTGCACTTCGGCGCACTCAGGCGTACTCAGGCGCAGTCATGCACAGTCACACGCAGTCAGGCGTAATCAGGCGCAGGCAGGCGCACTCAGGGTCACTCAGGCGCACTCAAGGGCACTCAGGCACACTTTGGCGCACTCAGGCGCACTCTGGCACACTCACGCGCACTCAGGCATCCTCAAACGCACTCAGGCGCACTCAGGCGCACACAGACGCACTCAGGCGCACTCAGGCGCAATCAGGCACACTCAGGCGTACTCAAGTGCAGTCAGGCGCAGTGAGGCACAATCAGGCGCAGTTACGCGTAGACATGTGCAGTCAGGCGCAGTGAGCCGCAGTCAGGCGCATTCAGGTGCACTCAGGCCCAGTCAGGCGCATATAGGCGTAGTGAGGCGCAGTCAGGCGCAACTCAGGCGCACTTAGGTGCACTCAGGCGCACTCAGGTGCACTGAGGCGGTCTCAGGCGCACCCAGGCGCACTCAGGCACACTCAGGCGCACTCAGGCGCAGTCATGGGAAGTCATGCACAGTCAGGTGCAGTCAGGCGCACTCAGGCGCACTCAGGCGCAATCAGGCCCACTCAGGCACACTCAGGCGCACTCAGGCGCACTCGGGCGCACTCAGGCGCTCTCAGGCACTGTCAAGCGCAGTTAGGCACAGTTAGGCACAGTCACGCGCAGTCAGTTGCAGTCAGGCGCAGTCAGGCGTAGTCAGGCGCAGTCAGGCACAGTCAGGCGCATCCACGTGCACTCAGGTGTACTCATGCGTACTCAGGCGCACTGAGGCGCACTCAGGGACACTCAGGCGCACTCAGACGCACTCAGGTGCACTCAGGCACACTCAGGCGCACTCACGTGCATTCAGGCGCAGTAAGGCGCAGTCAGGCGCAGTCAGCGCAGTCAAGCGCAGTCAGGCGCACTCAGACGCCCTCAGGCACACTTAGGCGCACTCAGGCACACTCAAGCGCACTCAGGCGCACTCACGCGCACTGTGGCGCACTCAGGCGCTCTGTGGCGCAGTCTAGCACAGTCAGGTGCAGTCAGGCGCAGTCAAGCGGAGTGAGGCGCAGTCAGGCACAGTTAGTCACAGTCAGGCGCAGTTGGGGTCAGTCAGACACAGTCAGGCGTAGTCAGACACAGTCAGGTGCAGTCAGGCGCATGCAGGCGCACTCAGGGGCACTCAGGCGCACTCACGTGCACTAAGGCACAGTAAGGGGCACGCAGGGGCATTCAGGCGCACTCAGGCGCACTCAGGCGCACTCTGGCGCACTCAGGCGCACTCAGGCGCACTCAGGCACGCTCAGGCGCACTCAGGCGCAGTCTGGCGTAGTCAGGCGGAGTCAGGCCCACTCAGGCGCAGTCAGGCGCAGTCAGGCGCACTCAGGCACACTCAGGCACACTCGGGCGCACTCAAGCGCACTCAGGCGCACTCAGGCGCACTCAGGCGCAGTCAAGCGCAGTGAGGCGCAGTGAGGCGCAGTCAGGCGCAGTCAGGCGCAGTCAGGCGGAGTCAGGCGTAGTCAGGCGCAGTCAGGCGCAGTCAGGCACAGTCACGCATAGTTAGGCACAGTTCAGGCGCAAGTCAGGCGCACTCACGTGCACTCAAGCGCACTCAGGCGCACTCAGGCGCAGTCAAGCGCACTCAGGCGCACTCAGGTGCAGGCATGCAAAGTCATGCGCACTCAGGCGCATTCAGGCACACTGAGGCGCACTGAGGCACACTCAAGGGCACTTTTGTGTACTCACGCGCTCTCAGGCGCAGTCAGGCGCGGTCAGGCATAGTAAGGCGCAGTCAGGCGTAGTCAGGCGCAATCAGGCATAGTCAGGCGCAGTCATGCACAGTCAGGCACACTCAGGCGCAGTCAGGCGCACTCAGGCGCACTCAGGCTCACTCAAGCGCACTCAGGCGCACTCAGGCGCACTCAGGCGCACTCAAGCGCACTCAGGCGCATTCAGGCGCACTCAGGCGCAGTCAGGCGTAGTCAGGCGCAGGCAGGCACAGTCAGGCGCAGTTAGGCGCACTCAGGGGCACTCAGGCACACTTAGGCGGACTCAGGTGCACTCAGTCGCACTCAGGCACCCTCAGGCGGAATCAGGCGCATCTAGGCGCACTCGCGCGCACTCAGGCGCACTCAGGCGCACTCAGGCGCACTGTGGCGCTCTCAGGCGCAGTCAGGCGCAGTCAGGTGCAGTCAGGCGCAATCAGGCGCAGTGAGACGCAGTTAGGCGCAGTCAGGTGCAGTCAGGCGCAGTCACTCATAGTCAAGCAAAGTTAGGCGCATTCAGGCACAGTCAGACGAAGTTAGGCGCAGTCAGGCGCAGTCTGGCACACTTAGGGGTACTCATGCGCACTCATGTGCACTCAGGCGCACTCAGGCGCACTTAGGCGCATTCAGGCGCACTCAGGCGCACTCCGGCGCACTCTGGCGCACTCAGGAGCACTCAGGCGCTCTTAGGCGCACTCAGGCGCACTCAGGCGCACTCAGGCGCACTCAGGCGCACTCAGGTGCAATCAGGCGCAGTCAGGCGGAGTCAGGCGCAGTCAGGCACAGTCAAGCGCAGTCTAGCGCAGTCAGGCGCAGTCAGGCGTAGTGAGGCGCAAGTCAGGCACACTCAGGTGCACTCAGGCGCACTCAGGTGCACTCAGGCGTAGTGAGGCGCAGTCAGGCCCACTCAGGAGCACTCAGGCACACTCAGGCGCACTCAGGCGCACTCAGGCAGACTTAGGCGTACTCAGGCGCACTCAGGCGCACTCAGGCACACTCGGGTTCACTCAGGCGCACTCAGGCGCACTCATGCGCAGTCATGCACAGTCAGGCGCAGTCAGGCGCAGTCAGGCGCAGGCGTGCGCACTCAGGGTCACTCAGGCGCACTCAGGGGCACTCAGGCGCACCCAGGCGCACTCAAGCACACTCAGGCGCACTCTGGCGCACTCACGCGCACTCAGGCGTTCTCAGGCGCACTCAGGCGCACTCGGACGCACACAGACGCACTCAGGCGCACTCAGGCGCAATCAGGTGCACTGAGGCCTACTCAGGCGCATTCAGGCGCAGTCAGGCACAATCAGGCACAGTCAGGCGCCGATAGGCGCAGTCAGGCGCAGTCAGGCGCAGTCAAGCGCAGTCAGGCAAAAATAGGCGCAGTTAGGCGTAATCAGGCGCAGTCAGGCGCAGTCAGGCGCAACTCAGGCGCACTTAGGTGCACTCAGGCGCACTTTGGTACACTCAGGCCCATTCAGGCGTTCCCAGGCGCACTCAGGTGCACTCAGGCGCACTAAGGTGCACTCAGGCGCAGTCAGGCGGAGTCAGGTGCAGCCAGGCGCAGTCAAGCGCAGTCAGGCATAGTCACGCGCTGTCAAGTCCAGTCAGCGCAATGAGGCACACTCAGGGGCCCTCAGGCGCACTCAGGCGCACTCAGGCGCACTCAGGCAAACTAAGGCACATTCAAGCCCAATTAGGTGTCAGAAGAATGTAGATATGAGAATACCAGCAGAAGCAGTCAGAAGCATCAAGACATGCAAGAGTACGTCAGCGGAGTGACGTAGGCGCGAGCGGTGCGAGGAGTTAGTCGCGGAAGCTGATAGAGGCCGAGACGCGAGGTAGTCGAGATAGACAAGTTGACGTGAGGGAGAGTACTGGAGAGATGAGTGTTGGTTGGCGGAGCTGAGCGAAGGAGCGAGAGTGACGGAGCGAAGAGTTGTGGAGGGCTGGCGAAGACAGGAGATGCGAGGAGCGGGCAGAGCGAAGACACGGCGGCAAAGCCGCGGAACCAAAGGGGGAACAGGATGAGTAGAACTGTTCTGGTTAGCTCGAGGGAATGAACATCCTCGGTATAGAAGGGGCAGAACAGGACAAGGAACAAAGCAACGACTTCTTTCCGCTAGCCGGACGCGAGTGATAGGTGTCACGTTATTAGGGGATGACTTGACCAAGTTCCGAACGGTCGAGCACCAGGAACTGTTAGTCAAGCTGGTTCGGACTCTGGTCCTGAACCGTTATTGAGATGATTTAATCAGTTGCGACCCTCTTGTCAAGATTTCATTCTGACATCCCCCTTGAAACTTGACAAGAGGGTAGTCAGAGTGTGGGAGTAATACCAGGAGAACGAGCTAGTAGTAGCGCTCTCAGTAGTCCACCCCATTGGAGGATGTAGGGGACTGAGGAGTGCGAGGCCTTTCTTCCATGGCCCTTAGTTCTGCATCTTGCTCCATTCTCCTGTGATCCCTGATGAATGATTGCAACTGAAGACGTAGTTCCCCCATGAGTTCACGGTATGGAGGAGGGTCAAGCTCGGCTGGACGCGGCTCAGGAGGTTCTGTTCCCCTTTGGCTGCAGTAATCCCTGAGTGATTCAATAGTGCGAAAGACAGGTTGGTGACGGTGAGCTGCGATGATGGGGTGAAACTCATCATAGGTGCTCATGTAGAGAAGCCCTCTTAGTTGAGTTTGGGCGATTCCATATTCTCGTCTTCCTCGTGCTGTTCGGCGGGCTTCTCTGCTGCCAACATCGCGAAGCACGTCAAGGAGGTTGTAGTTGTGTATGTCCAGCGTGGCGACTTCTCGTCGCACTTGTCGGCGCCATTGTTCAAAGTTGTGACTCCCATCGTTGTTAAAGCGAAGAGAGTTAATGTGATCGTCAAGGGCGGCAACCTCATTGTAGAGAACAATTGTGTGTCGTTGCTCATCCATGAGAGAATAGGGTGACGATGATGGTGAGGGACAAAGGGTTCTCCAGAGGCACGAGCGCCAAACTAGTGGTGGCAGGTTTTGTCAGAGGGCGGAGTGTTCGGTTGACATGTGCCGGTGAAAGACGTGCGAGGAGATGATGGCGAACGAATCTTGCACCTCAAATGAGGCGGATTGTTGGGAAAGAGTGGCGGCAGAAGCCGAGTTGATGCTGATGACTGAGGAAGAGGGTTTGCACGTAAAGGTGGGCGTAGGGATAAAATAGCGTGCGCTGCGGAAATTTTGGCATGGGTGCTGATCGTCGCGACTTGAGTGATGCGGCCGGGCGGATCCTGGTGTCGAGCAGAGAATGATCCTGATGACGGAGAGACGATTGATGATTGAGTGGGCGCAGGGGCGAAACCACATGCGCTGTTGAAATTTAGGCGTGGGCGCGGATCGTCACGGAACAAGCGATGCGACCGAGCGGGTCCTAGTGCCAAGCAAAGAATGATGTTGATGGAGGAACGATTGATGATGGAGTGGGCACAGGGGCGAAACCACGTGCGCAACTGATTTAGAGGAGTAGAATGCGGCAAGGGGAAGGCAGATGCCAACGCGCCGCGAGAAATCTGCTGCCGGCTTGGGTGCAGGCTGCTGCAAAACGGGTAGCTAGCTCGTGTAGATCCTTGTGCTGGCCACAGATGCTGATGATGATTTGCTGAAGCGGAAACTGATGACGATGGAGTGGGCGCAGGGGCGAGCCGCGTGCGCTGTAGGAAGTTTCGGCGTGGGTGCAGGTCGTCGCGGAAAAAGGCGATGCGACCGGGCAGATCCTTGTGCCGAGCTGAAAGCGATGCGGAAGCGGAGGAATCGATTGATGGATGAGTGGGCGCAGGGGCGGAACCACGTGCGCGACGGAATGATGCTGATGCGGACGATTGATGTGAAGGCGGCGCGGAGGATGCTGATGATGGAGGCAATGCGGAGGCGGCGCGGATGATTGCGGATGATGAAGAGACGGGAAGATGACAGATGATGATGGGATGAGGAGACTGAAGCGAGGAGGTCGAGGATGACTGATGGCAGAGGGTGATGCGAAGAATGAGGATGGATGACAATGCAGATGGAGGACGGTAGGCGCAATCAGGCATAGGAGAGATGAGAGGCGATGCGGCAGAGAGGTAGGGTGACACAACCACTTCTTCTGCTTCTAGGAGAGTGACGGCTTGTTCCCCAGTTGGCTCGGAAATGGGAGCAGGAAGACTGGTGGTGTCCGATATCCTGTTAGCTGGAAGAGGTTGGTTGCGTCAGAGGGAGTCAGGCAGCGGGCAGATCCCCTGGACCGCTGATGTCAGGAGAGTGACGGCTTGTTCCCTAGTTGGCTCGGAAATAGGAGCAGGAAGATCGGTGGTGTCCGATATCCAGACGGTGACAGTTTTGGCTGCAGCTGCTGACGAGGAGAGAAGGCGATCCGAGAAGGCGACTCGAGATGATGGATGCGAGCGCACCGAGGATGGCGGCGAGGAAGTGGCAGATGAGGTTGATGAGGCAAGGTGGAAGAAGAGGAGATGTTTGTGGAGGCGGAGGCAATGAGGGGCGGTGGATGCCGGACGGCAGGAAGCTTCTTGGTAGTTGACGGTAGACGGCGGCTCGGGAGTAGCTGGAGACTGATGTGGGCGAAAGGTCACCGGTTGTTGGCCACGGGCGCGGAAATGGGCGCAGGGCTTTCTTAGGATGACCAGCTGTTTCTTCAGTGCGAGGAACTCGTCAGACAGAGCTGCTGATGTCAGCTGCTGGCAAAGCGGCAAGGCACGGGGCGACGGTAGCGGCGGCAGGAGAACGCGAGTGGAAGTGATGAAGGAGGGATGACAGTAGAGCGATGATGCGGTCGCCGGACTCCAGGTGATGTTGCCTGAAGCTCTGATACCATGTCAGAAGAATGTAGATACGAGCATACCAGCAGAAGCAGGCAGAAGCATCAAGACATGCAAGAGTACGTCAGCGCAGTGACGTAGGCGAGAGCGGTGCGAGGAGTTAGTCGCGGAAGCTGATAGAGGCCGAGACGCAAGGTAGTCGAGATAGACAAGTTGACGTGAGGGAGAGTACTAGAGAGATCAGTGTTGGTTGGCGGAGTGCGAGAGAGCTGAGCGAAGGAGCGACAGTGACGGAGCGAAGAGTTGTGGAGGGCTGGCAAAGACAGGAGATGCGAGGAGCAGGCAGAGCGAAGACACGGAGGCGAAGCCGCGGAACCAAAGTGGGAACAGGATGAGTAGAACTGTTCTGGTTAGCTCAAGGGAATGAACATCCTCGGTATAAAAGGGGCAGAACAGGACAAGGAACAAAGCAACGACTTCTTTCCGCTAGCCGGACGCGAGTGACAGGTGTCACGTTATTAGGGGATGACTTGACCATGTTCCGAACGGTCGAGCACTAGGAATCATTAGTCAAGCTGGTTCAGACTCTGGTCCTGAACCGTTATTGAGATGATTTAATCAGTTGCGACCCTCTTGTCAAGATTTCATTCTGACATTAGGTGCACTCAGGCGCACTCAGGTACATTCAGGTGCACTCAGGCGCACTTAGGCGCACTCATGTGCACTCAGGCGCACTCAGGCGCACTCAGGCAAACTTAGGCGCACTCAGGCGTACTCAGGCATACTCATGCGCACTCAGACGCACTCAGGCGCACTCAGGCGCATTAAGGCGCACTCAGGCGTGCTCAGGCGCACTCAGGCGCACTCAGGCGCACTCAGGCGCAGTCAGACGCATTCAGGCGTAGTCAAGCACAGTCAGGCGCAATCAGGCGCAGTTAGGCACAGTCAGGCGCAGTCAGGCACAGTCAAGCGCAGTCAGGCGCATCTGAGGTGCACTCAGGTGCACTCAAGCACACTCAGGCGCACTCAGGTGCACTCAGGAGCAGTCATGCGCAGTCATGCGTAGTCAGGCACACTCAGGCGCACTACGGCGCACTAGGGCGCACTCACGCACACTCAAGCGCTCTGAGCCGCAGTCAGGCACAGTCACGCATAGTAAGGCACAGTCAGGCGCACTCAAGCACAGTCAGGCGCAGTCAGGCGCAGTGAGGCAAAGTCAGGCACAGTCAGGCGCAGTCAGGCGCAGTCAGGCGTAGTCACGCGCAGTCAGGTGCACTCAGGCGCACTCAGGCGCACTCAGGCACACTCAGGGACACTCAGGCGCAGTCAGGTGCAGTCAGGCGCAGTCAGGCGAAGTCAGGCGCAGTCAGGGGCAGTCAGGCAAAGTCGGGCGTAGTCAGGCACAGTCAGGCGCAGTCAGGCGCAGTCAGGCGCAGTCAGGCACAGTCAGGCGCCGTCAGGCGCAGTCATGCGTAGTCAGGTGCAGTCAGGCGCAGTAAGGCACATTCAGGTGCACTCAAGTTCACTCATGCGCACTCAGGCGCACTCGGGCGCACTCAGGCACATCAGGCGCACTCTGGCGCACTCAAGCGCCCTCAGGCGCACTCAGGCGCACTCAGGCGCACTTAGGCACACTCAGGCGCACTTAGGCGCACTCAGGCGCACTCAGGCGCTCTCAGGCGCAGTCAGGCACAGTCAGGCGCAGTCAGGCACAGTCAGACGCAGTCAGGTGCAGTCAAGCGCAGTCAAGCGCAGTCAGGCGCGGTCAGGCGTAGATAGGCGCAGTCCGACGTAGTCAGGAGTAGTCATGCACAGTCAGGCCCAGACAGGGGCACTCAGGGGCACTCAGGCGCACTCAGCTGCACTCAGGCGCACTCAGGCGTATTCAGGCGCACTCTTGCGCACTCAAGCACACTCAGGCGCACTCAGGCGCACGCAGGCGCTCGCTGGCGCACTCAACGGCACTCAGGCGCACTCAGGCGCAGTCAGACGTAGTCATGCGCAATCAGGCGCACTCAGGCGCAGTCAGGCGCAGTCAGGCACAGTCAGGCGCAGTCAGGCGCAGTCAGGCTTAGTCAGGCGCAGTCAGGTGTAGTCAGGCGTAGAAAGGCGCAGTCAGGTGCAGTCAGGCGTAGTTAGGCGCAGTCAGGCGCAATCAGGCCCACTCAGGTGCAGTCAGGTTCAGTCAGGCGCAGTCAGGCGCAGTCAGGAGCACCCAGGAGCACTCAGGTGCACTCAGGCACACTCAGGCGCACTCAGGCGCACTCAGCCGCACTCAGGCCCACTCAGGTGCACTCAAGCGCACTCAGGTGCACTCAGGCGCACTTAGGCGCAATGAGGCGTAGTCATGCACAGTCACACGCACTCAGGCGCAGTTAGGCGCAGGCAGGCGCACTCAGGGTCACTTAGGCGCACTCCGGGGCACTCGGGCGCACTCAAGCGCACTCAGGCGCACTCAGGCGCACTCTGGCGCACTCACGCACACTCAGGCGTCCTCACACGCACTCAGGCGCACTCAGGCGCATACAGACGCACTCAGGCGCAATCAGGCAAACTCAGGCGTACTCAGGTGCATTCAGGCGCAGTCAGGCACAATGTGGCGCAGTCAAGCGCAGACAGGCGCAGTCAGGCGCAGTCAGGCACAGTCAGGCGTAGTCAGGCGAAGTCAGGCGTAGTTAGGCGTAGTCAGGCGCAATCAGGCGCAGTCAGGCACAACTCAGGCGCACTTAGGTGCACTCAGGCGCACTCAGGTGCACTCAGGTGCAATCATGCGCACCCAGGCACACTCAGGCACACTCAGGCGCACTAAGGCGCACTCAGGCCGAGTCAGGCGCAGTCAGGCGCAGCCAGGTGCAGTCAAGCGCAGTCAGGCGTAGTCAGGCGCTGTCAAGCCCAGTCAGCGCAGTCAGGCGCAGTCAAGCGCCCTCAGGCGCACTCAGGTGCACTCAGGCGCACTCAGGCAAACTCAGGTGCATTCACGCCCACTTAGGTTCACTCAGGCGCACTCAGGTGCATTCAGGTGCACTCAGGCGCACTCAGTCGCACTCAGGCGCACTCAGGTGTACTCAGGCACACTCAGGCGAACTCAGGCGTACTCAGGCGCACTCAGGCATACTCAGGAGCACTCAGACGCACTCAAGCGCACTCAGGCGCATTCAAGCACACTCAAGCGCACTCAAGCGCACTCAGGCGCATTCAAGCGCACTCAGGCGCATTCAGGCACACTCAGGCGCACTCAGGCGTACTCAGGCGCAGTCAGACGCAGTCAGGCGCAGTCAAGCGCAGTCAGGCGCAGTCAGGCGTAGTTAGGCACAGTCAGGCGCACTCAGGCACACTCAAGCACACTCAGGCGCACTCAGGCGCAGTCATGCGCAGTCATGCGTAGTCAGGCACAGTCAGGCACACTCAGGTGCACTCAGGCGTACTCAGGCGCACTCAGGCGCACTCAGGCACTTTCAGGCGCAGTCAGGCACAGTCAAACGCAGTCAGGCGCAGTCAGGCGCAGTCAAGCACAGTCAGGTGCACTCATACGCAGTCAGGCGCAGTCACGCGCAGTTAGGCACTGTAAGGCGCAGTCAGACACAGTCAGGCGCAGTCATGCACAGTCAGGGGTAGTCAGGGGCACACAGGGGCACTCAGGCGCACTCAGGCGCACTCAGGCGCATTCAGGCGCACTCTTGCGCACTCAGGCGCACTCAGGCGCATTCAGGCGGCCTCAGGCGCACTCAGGCGCACTCAGGAGGAGTCAGGAGCAGTCAGGCGCAGTAAGGCGCAAGTCAGGCGCACTCAAGCGCACTCAGGCGCACTCAGGCGCACTCAGCCACATCAGGCACACTCAGGCGCACTCAGGCGCACGCAGGCACACGCAAGCGCACTCAGGCGTACTCAGGCGCAATCAGGCGCAGTCAGGCGCAGTCAGGCAAAGTCAGGTGCAGACAGGCGCAATGAGGCAAAGTTTGGCACAGTCAGGCGCACTCAGGCGCACTCAGGCGCACTCAGGCGCACTCAGGCGCAGTCACGCTCAGTCAGGCGCAGTCAGGCGCAGTCAGGCGCACTCAGGCGCACTCAGGGGCACTCAGGCACACTTAGGCGGACTCAGGTGCACTCAGTCGCACTGAGGCACCCAAAGGCGCACTCAGGCGCATTAAGGCGCACTCGGGCGCACTCAGGCGGACTCAGATGCACTCGGGCGCACTCAGGCGCACTCAGGCGCACTCAGGTGCACTCTGGCGCTCTCAGGGGCAATCAGGCGCAGTCAGGTGCAGTCAGGCGCAATCAGGCGCAGTGAGACGCAGTTAAGCGCAGTCAGGCGCAGTCAGGCGCAGTCAGGCGCAGTCAAGCAAAGTTAGGCGCATTCAGGCGCAATCAGACAAAGTCAGGCGCAGTCAGGCGCAGTCAGGCGCAGTCAGGCGCACTTAGGGGTACTCAGGCGCACTCACGTGCACTCAGGCGCACTCAGGCGTACTCCGGCACACTCTGGCGCACTCGGGAGCACTCAGGTGCTCTCAGGCGCACTCAGGCGTAGTCAGGCACAGTCAGGCGGAGTCAGGAGCACTCAGGCGCACTCAGGCGCACTCAGGCGCACTCAGGCGCAGTCAGGTGCAGTCAGGCGGAGTCAGGCGCAGTCAGGCGCACTCAGGCACATTGAGGCGCACTCAAGCGCACTCAGGCGCACTCACGCGCACTCAGGCGCACGCAGGCGCTGTCAGGCGTAGTCAAGCACAGTCAGGCGCAGTCAGGCGCAGTCAGGCGCAGTCAGGCGTAGTCAGGTGCATGTCAGGTGCACTCACGTGCACTCAGGCACACTCAGGCGCACTCAGGTACACTCAGGTGCACTTAGGCGCACTCAGGCACACTCAGGCGCACGCAGGCGCTCTTTGGGGCACTTAGGCGCAATCAGGCGCAGTCAGGCGCAGTCAGGCGCAGTCAGGCGCAGTCAGGCGTAGTCAGGCGCAGTCAGGCGCAGTCACGCACACTCAGGTGTAGTCAGGCGCACTCAGGCGCAGTCAGGCGCAGTCAAGCGCACTCAGGAGCACTCAGGCGCACTCAGGCGTACTTGGGCGCACTCAGGCGCACTCAGGCGCACTCAGGCGCACTCAGGCGCACTCAGGCGCACTCAGGTGTACTCAGGCGCACTCAGGCGCACTCAGGCGCAGTCATGCACAGTCACATGCAGTCAGGCGCAGTCAGGCGCAGTCAGGCGCAGCCAGGCACACTCAGGCGCACTCAGGGGCACCCAGGCGCACTAAGGCACACACAGACGCACTCAGGCGCACACAGACGCACTCAGGCGCACTCTAGTGCAATCAGGCACACTCAGGCCTACTCAGGCGCATTCAGGCGCAGTCAGGCACAATCGGGCACAGTCAGGCGCAGATAGGCGCAGTCAGGCATAGTCAGGCGCAGTCAGACGCAGTCAGGCGAAGTTAGGCACAGTTAGGCATAGTCAGGCGCAGTCAGGCGCTGTCAGGCGCAACTCAGGCGCACTTAGGTGCACTCAGGCGCACTTTGGTGCACTCAGGCGCACTCAGGCGCACCCTGGCGCACTCAGGCGCACTCAGGCGCACTAAGGCGCACTCAGGCGCAGTCAAGCAGAGTCAGGCGCAGCCAAGCGCAGTCAAGCGCATTCAGGCGTAGTCAGGCGCTGTCAAGCCAAGTCAGCGCAGTCAGGCGCAGTCAGGCGCAGTCAGGGGCCCTCAGGCGCACTCAGGCGCACTCAAGCGCACTGAGGTAAACTCAGGCACATTCAGGCCCACTTTGGTGCACTCAGGCGCACTCAGGTGCATTCAGGTGCACTCAGGCGCACTCACGCGCACTCAGGTGCACTCAGGCGCACTCAGGCGCACTCAGGTGAACTCAGGCGCACTCAGGCGCACTCAGGCATACTCAGGCACACTCAAACGCACTCAGGCGCACTCCGGCGAATTAAGGCGCACTCAGGCGCACTGAGGCGCACTCAGGCGCACTCAGGCGCACTCAGGCGCACTCAGGAGCAGTCAGACGCAGTCAGGCGCAGTCAGGCGCAGTGAGGCGCAGTCACGCGCAGTTAGGCACAGTCAGGCGCAGTCAGGCAGAGTCAAGCACAGTCAGGCACAACTCAGGCGCACTCAGGCGCACTCAGGCGCACTCAGGCGTACTAGGGTGCACTCAGGCACACTCAAGCGCTCTCAGGTGCAGTCAGGCGCAGTCAAGCATAGTAAGGCGCAGTCAGGAGCAGTCAGGCGCAGGCAGGCGCAGTCAGGCGCAGTCAGGCGCAGTCAGGCGCACTCAGGCGCACTCAGGCGCACTCAGGCGCCCTCAGGCGCACTCAAGCACACTCAGGCGCAGTCAGGTCCAGTCAGGCGTAGTCAGGTGAAGTCAGGCACAGTCAGGCGCAGTCAGACGAAGTCAGGCGTAGTCAGGCGCAGTCAGGCGCAGTCAGGCGCAGTCAGGCGCCGTCAGGCGCAGTCAGGCGCAGTCAGGTGCAGTCAGGCGCAGTCAGGCGCATTCAGGTGCACTCAAGTGCACTCATGTGCACTCAGGCGCACTCAGGCGCACTCAGGCACACTCAGGCGCACTCATGCACACTCAGGCGCACTCAGGCACACTCAGGCGCACTCAGGCGCACTCAGGCGCACTCAGGCGCACTGAAGCACACTCAGGCGCACTCAGGCACACTCAAGCGCACTCAGGCGCTCTTAGGCGTAGTCAGGCACAGTCAGGCGCAGTGAGGCGCAGTTAGGCGCTGTCAGGTGCAGTCAGGCGCAGTCAGGCACAGTCAGGCGCAGTCAGGCGTAGTCACGCGCAGTCAGACATAGTCAGGCGCAGTCATGCACAGTCAGGCGCAGTCAGGGGCACTGAGGGGCACTCAGGCGCACTCAAGCGCATTCAGGCGCACTCAGGCGCACTCAGGCGCATGCAGGCGCTCGCAGGCGCACTCAGGGGCACTCAGGCGCAATCAGGCGCACTTAGGCGCAGTTAGGCGCAGTCAGGCACAGTCAGGCGCTGTCAGGCGCAGTCTGGCGCAGTCTGGCGCAGTCAGGCGCAGAAAGGCGCAGTCAGGTGAAGTCAGGCGCAGTCAGGCGCAGTCAGGTGCAGTCAGGCACACTCAGGCGCAGTCAGGCACACTCAGGCGCAGTCAAGCGCAGTCAGGCGCACTCATGAGCACTCAGGCGCACTCAGGCGCACTCAGGCACACTCAGGCGCACTCAAGTGCACTCAGGCACACTCAGGTGCACTCAGGCGCACTCAGGCGCACTCAGGCGCAGTCATGCACAGTCACACGCAGTCAGGCGCAGTCAGGCGTAGGCAGGTGCACTCAGGGTCACTCAGGCGCACTCAGGGGCACTGAGGCGCATTCAGGCGCACTCAGGCGCACTCTGGCGCACTCGCGTACACTCGGGCGTCCTCAGGCGCACTCAGGCGCAATAAGGTGCACACAGACGCACTCAGGCGTACTCAGGCGCAATCAGGCGCACTCAGGCATACTCAGGTGCATTCAGGCGCAGTCAGGCACAATCAGGCACAGTCAGGCGCACACAGGCACAGTCAGGCGCAGTCAGACGCAGTCAGGCGCAGCCAGGCGCACTCAGGCGCACTCAGGCCCACAAAGGCGCACTCAGGCGCAGTCAGACGCAGTCAGGCGCAGCCAGGAGCAGTCAAGCGCAGTCAGGCGTAGTCAGGCGCTGTCAAGCCCAGTCAGCGCAGTCAGGCGCAGTCAGGGGCCCTCAGGCGCACTCAGGCGCACTCATGCAAACTCAGGCGCATTTAGGCCCACTTAGGTGCACTCAGGCGCACTCAGGTGCTTTCAAGTGCACTCAGGCGCACTCAGGCGCACTCAAGCGAACTCAGGCGCACTCAGGCGCACTCAGGCATACTCAGGCGCACTCAGACGCACTCAGGCGTACTCAGGCACATTTAGGCGCACTCAGGCGCACTCAGGCACAGTCAGGAGCACTCAGGCGCAGTCAGACGCAGTTAGGCGCACTCAGGCGCAGTCAGGCGCAGTTAGGCACAGTCAGGCGCAGTCAGGCACAGTCAAGCGCAGTCAAGCGCAACTCAGGTGCACTCAGGCGCACTCAAGCACACTCAGGCGCACTCAGGCACACTCAGGCGCAGTCATGCGCAGTCATGCGTAGTCTAGCACACTCACGCGCAGTCAAGCACACTGAGGCGCACTAGGGCACACTCAGCCACACTCAGGCGCTCTCAGGCGTAGTCAAGCGCAGTCACGCATGGTAAGGCGCAGTCACGCGCAGTCAGGCGCAGTCAGGCACAGTCAGGCAAAGTCAGGCGCAGTCAGGCGCAGTCAGGTGCACTCAGGCGCAGTCAGGCGCAGTCAAGAACACTCATTCGCACTCAGGCGCACTCAAGCGCACTCAGGCACACTCAGGCGCAGTCAGGCGCAGTCAGGCGCAGTCAGGCGCAGTCAGGCGCAGTCAGGCGCAGTCAGGCGTAGTCAGGCGCAGTCAGGCGCAATCAGGCGCAGTCAAGCGCAGTCAGGCGCAGTCAGGCGCAGTCAGGCGCAGTCAGGTGCACTCAGGCGCAGTCAGGCGCAGTCAAGAACACTCATTCGCACTCAGGCGCACTCAAGCGCACTCAGGCACACTCAGGCGCAGTCAGGTGCAGTCAGGCGCAGTCAGGCGAAGTCAGGCGCAGTCAGGCGCAGTCAGGCAAAGTCTGGCGTAGTCAGGCAAAGTCAGGCGCAACCAGGCGCAGTCAGGCGCAGTCAGGCGCCGTCAGGCGTAGTCAGGCGCAGTCAGGTGCAGTCAGGCGCAGTCAGGCGCATTAAGGTGCACTCTAGTGCACTCATGCGCACTCAGGCGCACTCAGGCACAGTCAAGCACACTCAGGTGCACTCAGGCACACTCAGGCGCACTCAGGCGGACTCAGGCGCACTAAGGCATACTCAGGCGCACTCAGGCGCACTCAGGCGCACTCAGGCGCACTCAAGCACTCTCAGGCAAAGTCAGGCGCAGTCATGCGTAGTCAGGCGCAGTCAGGTGCAATCAGGCGCAGTCAAGCGCAGTCAGGCGCAGTCAGGCGCAGTCAGGCGCAGTTAGACGCAGTCAAGCGCAGTCATGCATAGTCAGGCGCAATCAGGGGCACTCAGGGGCACTCAGGCGCACTCAGGCGCACTCAGGCACATTCAGGTGCACTCTTGCGCACTCGAGCGCACTCAGCCGCACTCAGGCGCAGTCAGGTGGTGTCAGGCGTTGTCAGACACAGTCAGGCGCACTCAAGCGTACTCAGGCGCACTCAGGCGCACTCAGGCGCACTTAGGCGCACTCAGGCGCACTCAGGTGCACGCAGGCACACGTAGGTACACGCAGGTGCACTCAGGCGCAATCAGGCGTAGTCAGGCACACTCAGGCCCATTCAGGCGCAGTCAAGCGCAGTCAGGTGAAGTCAGGCACATTCAGGCGCACTCAGGCGCACTCGGGCACAATCAGGTGAGTCAAGCACAGTCAGACGCACTCAGGCGCAGTCAGGCGTAGTCAGGTACAGTCAGGCGTAGTCAGGCGCAGTCAGGCGCAGTCAGGCGCAGTATGGCGCACTCAGGCACACTCATGCGCACTCAGGCGTAGTCAGGCACAGTCTTGCGCAGTAAGGTGCAGTCAGCCGCAGTCATGCGCAGTCACGCGCAGTCAGGCGGAGACAGGCTCAATCAGGTGTAGTCAGGCGCAGTCAGGCACAGCCAGGCGCAGACAGGCGCAGTCAGGCGCAGTCAGGCGCATAAATGTGTACTAAGGTACACTCAGGCGCACTCAGGAGCACTCAAGCTTACTCCGGCGCACTCAGGAGCACTCAGGCACACTCAGGCGCACTCAGGCGGACCCAGACGCACTCAGGCGCACTCAGGCGCAGTCAGGCGCAGTCAGGCGCAGTCAAGCGCAGTCAGGCGCAAATCAGGCGCACTCAAGCGCACTTAGGCGCACTCAGGCGCACTTAGGCACATCAGGCGCACTCAGGCGCACTGAGGGGCACGCAGGCACAAGCATGCACACGCAGGCGCACTCAGGCGCACTCAGGTGCAATCAGGCGCAATTCGGTGCAGTGAGGCGCAGTGAGGCACATTCAGGCGCACTCAGGCGCACTCAGGCGCACTCAGGTGCAATCAGGCGCAGTCAGGCGCAGTCTGACGCAGTAAGGCACAGTCAGGTGCAGTCAGGCGCATTCAAGCGCAGTCAGGCGCAATCAGGTGCAGTCAGGCGCAGTCAGGCGCAGTCAGGCGCACTCAGGCGTAGTCAGGCAAAGTCAGGCGCAATAAGGCGCAGTCAGGTGCAGTCAGGCGCAGTCAGGCTTAGTCAGGCGTTGTCAGGCGTAGTCAGGCGCAGTCAGGCGCAGTCAGGTGCTGCCAGGCGCAGTCAGCCGCAGTCAGGCACAGTCAGGCGCATTAATGTGCACTAAGGTGCACTCAGGCGCACTCAGGAGCACTCAGGCGCACTCAAGCGCACCCAGGCACACTCAGGCACACACAAGCGCACTCAGGCGCACTCAGGCACACTTAGGCGCACTCAGGCGCACTCAGGCGCAGTCAGGCGCAATCAGGCATACTCAGGCGCATTCAGGCGCAGTCAGGCGCAGTCAGGCACACTCAGGGGCACGCAGGCACACTCAGGCGGACTCAGGCGCACTCAGCCACACTCAGGCGCACTCAGGCGCACTCAGGTGCCCTCAGGCACACTCAAGCGCACTCAGGCGCTTTCAGGCGTAGTCAGGCGCAGTCAGGCGTAGTCAGGCGCTGTCAGGCGCAGTCAGGCATAGTAGGGCGCAGTGAGGCGCAGTCAGGCACAGTCACGCGCAGTCAGGCGCAGTCAGACGCAGTCAGGCACAGTCAGGCGCAGTCAGCCGCTGTTAGGGGCACTAAGGGGCACTCAGGCGCACTCAGGCGCACTCAGGCGCACTCAGGCGCACTCAGGCGCACTCAGGCGATCTCAGGCACATTCAGGCGCATTCAGGCGCACTCAGGCGCAGTCAGGCAAAATCAGGTGCAGTCAGGCGAAGTCAGGCACAGTCAGGCGCAGTCAGGCACACTCAGGCGCACTCAGGCGGACTCAAGCGCACTCAGGCACACTCAGGCCCACTCAGGCCCACTGAGGCGCAGTCAGGTACACTTAGGCGCAGTTAGGCGCAGTCAGGCGCAGTCAGGCGCAGTCAGGCGCAGTCAGCCGCAGTCAGGCGCACTCAAGCGCAGTCAGGCGCACTCAGGCGCACTCAGGCGCACTCAGGCGCACTCAGGCGCACTCAGGCGCACTCAGGCGATCTCAGGCACATTCAGGCGCATTCAGGCGCACTCAGGCGCAGTCAGGCAAAATCAGGTGCAGTCAGGCGAAGTCAGGCACAGTCAGGCGCAGTCAGGCACACTCAGCCGCACTCAGGCGGACTCAAGCGCACTCAGGCACACTCAGGCCCACTCAGGCCCACTTAAGCGCACTCAGGTACACTTAGGCGCAGTTAGGCGCAGTCAGGAGCAGTCAGGCGCAGTCAGGCACAACTCAGGCGCACTCAGGAGCACTCAAGTGGACTCAGGCGTGCTCAGGCGCACTCAGGCGCACTCAGGCGCACTAAGGCGCACGTAGGCGCACATAGGTGCATGCAGGCGCACTCAGGAAGCACTCAGGGACAATTAGGCGCACTCAGGCATACTCAGGCGCAGTCAGGCACAGTCAGGCACAGTCAAGCACAGTCAGACGCAGACAGGCGCAGTCAGGCGCACTCAGGCGCAGTCAGGCGCAGTCAGGCACAGTCAGGCGCAGTCAGGCGCAGTCAGGCGTAGTCAGGCGTAGTCAGGCGTAGTCAGGCGCAGTCAGGCGCAACCAGGCGCAGTCAGGCGCAGTCAGGTGCAGTCAGGTGCATTAATGTACACTAAGGTGCACTCAGGCGTACTCAGGAGTACTCAGGCGCACTCAGGCACACTCAGGCGCAGTCAGGCGCAGTCAGGCACAGTCAGGCGCAGTCAGGGGCACTCACGCACACTCAAGCGCTCTCAGGCGCATTCAGGCGCACTCGGGCGCATTCAGGCGCACTTAGGCGCACTCAGACGCACTCAGGCGCACTTAGGCGCAGTCAGGCGCTCTCAGGCGCACTCAGGCGCACTCAAGTGCACTCAGGCACAGTCAGGCGCAGTCAGGCGGAGTCCGCCACAGTCAGGCGCAATCAGGCACAGTGAGGCTCACTCAGGCGCACTCAGGCGCAGTCAGGCGCAGTCGGGCGCAGTCAGGCGCAAGTCAGGCGCACTCAGGCGCACTTAGACGCACTTAGGCATACTCAGGCGCACTCAGGTGCACTCAGGCGCACTGAGGCTCGCTCAGGCGCACGGAGGCGCACGCTAGCGCACTCAGGCAGAGTCAAGAGCATTCAAGTGCAGTCAGGCGTAGTCAGGTGCAGTCAGGCGCAGTCAGGCACAGTCAGGCGTAGTCAGGCGCACTCAGGCGCAGTCAGGCGCATTCAGGCGCATTCAGGCGCACTCAGGCGCACTCAGGCGCACTCGGGCGCAGTCAGTCACATGCAGGCATAGTCAGGCGTAGTTAGGCGCAGTCATGCGTAGTGAGGCGCAGTCAGGCGGAGTCAGGCGCGGTTAGACGCTCTCAAGCGCAATAAGGCGCAGACAGGCGCAGTCCGACGCAGTCAGGCGTAGTCAGGCGCAGTCAGGCGCAGTCAGGCACAGTTAGGCGTAGTCAAGCGCAGTCAGGCGCAGTCAGGTGCATTCAGGTGTACTCAGGCGCACTCACGCGCACTCAGGCGCACTCAGGCGCACTCAGGCGCACTCAGGCGCTCTCAGGTGCACTTAGGCGCACTCAGGCGCACTCAAGCGCACTCAGGCGCACATCGGCGCACTCAGGCGCAGTCAGGCACAGTCACACGCAGTCAAGTGCAGTCAGGCATAGTCAGGCGCACACTGGGGCACTCAAGCGCACTCACGCGGAGTCAGGGGCACTTAGGCGCACTCAAGCGCACTCAGGTGCACTCAGGCATACTCAGGCACACTCAGGCGCACGCAGGCGCACTCAGGCGCACTCAGCCACAATCAGGCCCACTCATACGCACTCAGGCGCACTCAGGCACACTCAGGCACAGTCAGGCGCAGTCAGGCGCCGTGAGGCGCATTTAGGCGCAGTCAGGTGCAGCCAGGCGTAGTCAGGCGCAGTCAGGCCCAGTTAGGCACAGTCAGGCACAATCAGGCGCACTCAGGCGCACTCACGCGCACTCGTGCGCAGTCAGGCGTATTCAGGTCCACTGAAGCGTACTCAAGCGCACTCAGGCGGACTCAGGCACAGTCAGCCGAGTCAGGCGCAGTCAGGCGCAGTCAGGCACAGTCAGGCAGAGTCAGGCGCAGTTAGGCGCAGTCAGGCGCAGTCAGGCGCATTCAGGCGTAGTCACACGCAGTCAGACATAGTCAACCGCAGTCAGGTGCAGTCAGGGGCACTCAGGGGTACTCAGGTGCACTCAGGCGCACTCAAGCGCACTCAGGCGCATTCAGGCGCACTCAGGCTCACTCAGGCGCACTCAGGCGCACTCAGGCACACACAGGCGCACTCAGGCGCTTTCAGGCGCACTCAGGCGCACTCAGGCGCAGTCAGGCAGAGTCAGGCGCAGTCACGCGGAGTCAGGCATAATCAGGCATAGTCAGGCGTAGTCAGGCGCACTCAAGCGCACTCAGGTGCACTCAGGCACACTGAAGCGCACTCAGGCGCACTCAAGCGCACTCAGGCACACTCAGGCGCAGTCAGGCGCAGTGAGGCGCATTCAGGCACATTCAGGCGCACTCTGGCGCAATCAGGCGCAGTTAGGCGCAGTCAGGGACAGTCAGGCGCAGTTCAGCGCAGTCAGGCGCAAGTGAGGCACACTCGGGCGCACTCAGGCGCACTGAGGCACACGCAGGCGCACGTACGCGCACTCAGGTGCACTCAGGTGCAGTCAGGCGCAGTCAGGCGCAGTCAAGCGTAGTCATGCGCAGTCAGGCGCAGTTAGGCACAGTCAGTTGCAGTCAGGCGCAGTCAGGCATAGTCAGGCGCAGTCAGGGGCACTCAGGGGCACTCAGGCGCACTCAAGGGCTCTCAGGTGTACTCACGCGCATTCAGGCACAGTCAAGCACACTTAGGCGCAATCAGGTGCACTCAGGCGCACTGAGGCGCTCTCAGGCGCACTCAGGCGCTCTCAGGCGCGGTCAGGAACAGTCAGGCGCAGTCACACGCAGTCAGGCGCAGTCAGGCGCAGTCAGGCCCTCTCAGGTGCAGTCAGGCGCAGTCAGGCGTAGTCAGGCGCAGTCAGGCGCAGTCAGGCGCAGACAGGCGCAGTCAGGCGGAGTCAGGCGCAGTCAGGCGCAGTCACGCGCAGTCAGGCGCACTCAAGCGCACTCAGGCGCACTCAGGCGCATTCAAGCGTTCTCAGACACACTCAGTCGCACTTAGGTGCACTCAAGCACAGTCATGCGCAATGAGGCACAGTCAGGCGCGGTTAGGTGCAGTCAGGCGTAGTTAAGCGCAGTGAGGCGCAGTCAGGTGCAGTCAGGCGCAGTCGGACGCAGTCAGGCGCAAGGCAGGCGCACTAAGGCGCACTCAAGCGCACTCACGCGCACTCAGGCGCACTCAGGCGCACTCAGGCGCACTCAGGCGCACTCAGGCGCACACAGGCGCATGCAGGCACACTCAGGCGCACAGAGGCGCAATCAGGCACACTCAGGCGCATTCAGGCACATTCAAGTGAAATCAGGCGGAGTCAGGCGCAGTCGGGCGCAGTTAGGCGCAGTCAGACGCAGTAAGGCGCAGTCAGGCGCAGGCAGGCGCAGTCAGGCACAGTCAGGCGCAGTCAGGCGCAGTCAGGCACAGCCAGGCTCAGTCAGGCGCACTCAGGCGCACTCAGGCGCAGTCAGGCACAGTGAGGTGCACTCAGGCGCACTCAGGCGCATTCAGGCGCACTCAAACGCAGTCAGTCACAGTCAGGCGCAGGCAGGCATAGTCAGGCACAGTCAGGCGCAGTCAGGTGCAGTCAGGCACAGTCAGGCACTGTCAGGCGTAGTGAGGCGCACTCAGGCGCACTCAGGCGCTGTCATGCGTAGTAAAGCGTAAAAAGGCGTAGTCAGGCGAAGTCAGGCGCAATCAGGGACAGACAGGCACAATCAGGCGCAGTCAGACGCAGTCAGGTGCATTCAGGTGCACTCAGGCGCACTCACGCGAACTCAGGCGCACTCTGGCGCACTCAAGCGCACTCTGGCGCATTCAGGCGCACTCAGGCACACTCAGGCGCACTCAGGCGCACTCAGGCCCACTCAGGCGCACTCAGGCGCAGTCAGGCATAGTCAGGCGCACTCAGGGGCACTCAGGCGCACTCAGGCGTACTCAGGCGCACTCAGGCGCACTCAGGCGCACTCAGGCGCACGGTGGCTCACGCAGGCGCACTAAGGCGCACTCAGGCGCAATCAGGTGCACTCAGGCGCACTCAGGCACAGTTAGGCGCAGTCAGGCGCAGTCAGGGGCCGTCAGGAGTAGTCAGGCACTGGAAGGCGTAGTCAGGTGCAGCCAAGCACAGTCAGTTACAATCAGGCGCAGTCAGGCACAGTCAGGCACAGTCAGGCGTAGTCAGGCGCACTCAGGCGCAGTCAAGCGCAGTCAGGCGCAGTTAGGCGCTGTGAGGCGCAGTAAGGCGCAGACAAGCGCAGTCAGGCATAGTGAGGTGGAGTCAGGCGCAGTCAGGCACAGTTAGGCGCACTCAGGCGCGGTCAGGCGATGTCAGGTGCATTCAAGTGCACTCAGGTGCACTCACGCGCACTCAGGCGCACTCAGGCGCACTTGGGCGTACTCAGGCGCACTCAGGCGCACTCAGGCGCACTCAGGCGTACTCAGGCACACTCACGCGCACTCAGACGTACTCAAGAGCACTCAGGCGCAGTCAGGCGCAGTCAGGTGCAGTCAGGCATAGTCACACGCAGTCAGGCGCAGTCAGGCGCAGTCAGGGGCACTCAGGCGCACTCAGGAGGTCTCAGGCGCACATAGGCGCACTCAGGCGCACTCAGGCGCACTCAGGCGTACTCAGGCGTACTCAGGCGCACTCACGCACACGCATGCGCACGCAGGCATACTCAAACGCACTCAGGCGCAATCAGGTGCACTCAGGCGCACTCAGGCGCGGTAAGGCGCAGTCAGGCGCAGTCAGGCGTAGTCAGCGCAGTCAGGCGCAGTCAGGCGCAGTCAGGCGCATTCCTGCGCAATCAGGCGCACTCAGTCGCACTCAAGCGCAGTCAAGCGAAGTCAGGCGGAGTCAGGCGCAGTCAGGCGCAGTTAGACGCAGCAAGGCGCAGTCAGGAGCAGTCAGGCGAAGTAAGGCGCAGTCAAGCGCAGTCAGGCGTAGTCAGGCACAGTCAGGCGCACTCAGGCGCACTCAGGCGCACTCAGGCGCAGTCAGGCGCAGTCAGGCGGACTCAGGCACACTTAGGCGCACTTAGGCGCACTCAAACGCAGTCAGTCACAGTCAGGCGCAGTCAGGCGCTGTGAGGCACAGTCAGGCGCAGTCAAGCACAGTCAGGCGCAGTCAGGCGCAGTCAGGCGCAGTCAAGCGCACTCAGGCGCTGTCAGGCGCAGTGAGGCATAGACAGGCGCAGTCAGGCGCAGTCAAGCGTGGTCAGGCGCAGTCAGGGGCAAACAGGCACAGTCAGGCGTAGTCAGGCGCAGTCAGGCGCAGTCAGGTGCATTCAGGTGCACTCAGGTGCACTCACGCGAACTCAGGCGCACTCAGGCGCACTCAGGCGCACTCAGGCGCACTCAGGCGCATTCAGGCACACTTAGGCGCACTCAGGCGCACTCAGGCGCACTCAAGCGCACTCACGCGCAGTCAGGCGCAGTCAGGCACAATCACACATAGTCAGGCGCAGTCAGGCGTACTCAGGCACACTCAGGGGCACTCAGGCGCACTCAGGCGGACTGAGGCGCACTTAGGCACACTCAGGCGCACTCAAGCGCACTCAGGCGCACTGAGGCGCACTGAGGCGCACTCAGGCACACGCAGGCGCTTGCAGGCGCACTCAGGCGCACTCAGGCGCAATCAGGTGCACTCAGTCGCACTCAGGCACAGTCAGGCGCAGTCAAGCGCAGTCAGGCAGTCAGGCACAGTCAGGCGCAGTTAGACGCAGTCAGGGGCAGTCAGGAGCTGTCAGGCGCAGTAAGGCGCAGTCAGGTGCAGCCAGGCACAGTCAGGCGCAATCAGGCACAGTCAGGCACAGTCAGGCGCAGTCAGGTGCACTCAGGCGCAGTGAAGCGCAGTCAGGCGCAGTCAGGCGCACTCAGGCGCACTTAGGCGCACTCAGGCGCACTCAGGCGCACTGAGGCGCACTTAGGCACACTCAGGCGCACTCAAGCGCACTCAGGCGCACTCAGGCGCACTCAAGCGCACTCACGCGCAGTCAGGCGCAGTCAGGCACAATCACACATAGTCAGGCGCAGTCAGGCGCACTCAGGCGCAGTGAAGCGCAGTCAGGCGCAGTCAGGCGCAGTCAAGCGCAGTCAGGCAGCCAGGCACAGTCAGGCGCAGTTAGACGCAGTCAGGGGCAGTCAGGAGCTGTCAGGCGCAGTAAGGCGCAGTCAGGTGCAGCCAGGCACAGTCAGGCGCAATCAGGCACAGTCAGGCACAGTCAGGCGCAGTCAGGTGCACTCAGGCGCAGTGAAGCGCAGTCAGGCGCAGTCAGGCGCACTCAGGTGCACTTAGGCGCACTCAGGTGCGCTCAGGCACAGTCAGTCACAGTCAGGCGCAGTCAGGCGCAGTCAGGCACAGTCAGGCGCAGTCAGGCGCATTCAGGCGCAGTCAGGCGCAGTCAGGCGCACTCAGGCGCACTCAGGCGCAGTCAGGCGCAGTGAGGCACAGTCAGACACAATCAGGCGCAGTCAAGCGCAGTCACGCGCAGTTAGGGGCCCTCAGGGGTACTCAGGCGCACTCAGCCGCACTCAGGCACACTCAGGCGCACTCAGGCGCACTCAGGCGCACTGAGGCGCACTCTGGCGCTCTCAGGCGCACTCATGGGCACTCAGTCGCACTCAGGCGCAGTCAGGCGCAGTCATTCACATTCAGGCGGAGTCAGGCGCAGTCAGGCGCAGTCAGGCACAGTCAGGCGCACTCAAGCACACTCAGGCGCACTCATGCGCACTCAGGCGCACTCAACCACACGCAGGCGCACTCAGGCACACTCAGGCGCACTCAGGCACAGTCAGGCGCAGTCAGGCACACTCAAGCGCAGTCAGGTGCAGTCAGGCGCAGTCAGGCGCAGTCAGGCGCAGTCAGGGACACTCAGGCGCACTCAGGCGCCCTCAGGCGCACTCAGGTGCAGTCAGTCACAGTCAGGCGTAGTCAGGCGCAGTCAGGTGTAGTCAGGCGCAGTCAGGCACTGTCAGGCGCAGTCAGGCGCAGTCAGGCGCAGTCAGGCGCAGTCAGGCGCACTCAAGCGCTGTCAGGCGGAGTAAGGCGCACACAGGCGCAGTCAGGCATAGTCAGGTGCAGTCAGGCGCAGTCAGGCACAGTCAGGCGCAGTCAGGCGCAGTCAGGCGCAGTCAGACGCAGTCAGGTGCATTCAGGTGCACTTAGGCGTACTCACGCGCACTCAGGCGCACTCAGGCACACTTAGGCGTACTTAGGCGCACTCAGGCGCACACAGGCGCACTCAGGCGCACTCAGGCGTACTTGCGCGCACTCAGACGCACTCAGGCCCACTCACGCGCAGTCATGCACAGTCAAGCGCGGTCAGGCAAAGTCACACGCAATCAGGCGTAGTCAGGCGCAGTCAGGCGCACTCAGGGGCACTCAGGCGCACTTAGGCGGTCTCAGGCGCACATAGGCGCACTCATGCACACTCAGGAGCACTCAGGCGCACTCAGGCGCACTCAGGCGTACTCAGGCGCACTCAGGCGCACGCAAGCGCACGCAGGCGCACTCAAGCACACTCAGGCGCAATCAGGTGCACTCAGGAGCACTCAGGCGCGGTAAGGCGCAGTCAGGTGCAGTCAAGCGTAGTCAGGCGCAGTCAGGCACAGTCAGGCACAGTAAGGCACAGTCAGGTGCAGCCAGGCGCAGTCAGGCGCAATCAGGCGCAGTGAGGCACAGTCAGGCACAGTCAGGCGTAGTCAGGCACACTCTAGCGCAGTCAGGCGCAATCAGGCACACTCAGGCGCACTCAGGCGCACTCAGGCGCACTCAAGTGCACTCAGGCGCAGTTCGTCGTAGTCAGGCGCAGTCAGGCGCAGTCAGGTACAGTCAGGCGCAGTCAGGCGCAGTCACGCACAGTCAGGCGCAGCCAAGCGCAGTCCAGCGCAGTCAGGCGCAGACAGGCACAATCAAGCGCAGTCAGGCGTAGTTGGGCGCAATCAGGCGCAAGTCAGGCGCACTCAGGCGCACTCAGGCGCACTCAAGCGCACTCAGGCGCACTCAGGCGCACTCAGGTGCACTCAGGCGCACTCAACCACACGCAGGCGCACGCAGGCACACTCAGGCACACTCAGGCGCACTTGGGCGCAGTCAGGTGCAGTCAGGCACACTCAAGCGCAGTCAAGTGCAGTCAGGCGCAGTCAGGCGCAGTCAGGCGTAGCCAGGCGCAGTCAGGCGCAGTCAGGCGCAATCAGGCACAGTCAGGCGCAGACAGGCGCAGTCAGGCGCAGTCAGGCGCAGTCAGGTGCAGTCAGGCGCACACAGGCGCACTGAGGCGTACTCAGGCACGCTGAGGCGCAGTGAGTCACAGTCAGGCGCAGTCAGGCGCAAGCAGGCGCAATCAGGCGCAGTCAGGCGCAGACAGGCGCAGTCAGGCACTGTCAGGCGTAGTAAGGCGCAGACAGGTGCAGTCAGGCATAGTCAGGCGCAGTCAGGCGCAGTCAAGCACAGTCAGGTGCAGTAAGGCGCAGTCAGGTGCATTCAGGTGCACTCAGGTGCACTCATGCGCACTCAGGCGCACTCAAGTGCACTTAGGCGTACTCAGGCGCACTCAGGCGCACTCAGGCGCACTCAGGCGCACTCACGTGCACTCATGCGCACTCAGACGCACTCAGGCGCACTCAGGCGCAGTCAAGCGCAGTCATTCGCAGTCAGGCACAGTCACACGCAGTCAGGCGCAATCAGGCACAGTCAGGCGCACTCAGGTGGTCTCAGGCGCACATAGGCGCACTCAGGCGCACTCAGGCGCACTCAGGCGCACTCAGGCGTACTCAGGCGCACTCATACGCACGCAGGCACACGCAGGCGCACTTAAGCGCACTCAGGCACAATCAGGTGCACTCAGGCGCGCTCAAGCGCGGTAAGGCGCAGTCAGGCGCAGTCAGGCGTAGTCAGGCGCAGTCAGGCGCATTCAGGGGCAGTCAGGCGCAATCAGGCGGAGTCAGGCGTAGTTAGGCACAGTCAGGCGCAGTCAGGCAAACTCAGGCGCAGTCAGGCGCAGTCAGGCGCACTCAGGCGCACTCAGGCGCTCTCAGGCGCACTCAGGCGGAGTTTGTCGCAGTCAGGCGCAGTCAGGCACAGTCAGGCACA
>SZWC01000826.1:236039-249102 GCA_023375785.1 Penium margaritaceum
CCCCCCCCCCCCCCCCCAAGGCCGATCGTCTATCGATCCTGTCGATCCTCTCCCAGGCCCCTGCTGGTCGATCTCGATCCTGTCGATCTCGATCTCGATCCCGATCCTGACAAGTCAACACTGGTACAGAGAAGTGCAATCCATCTGACAATATATGCTGCCGGTTCCTCTTTCTCTGTCGCATAACAGGTACACAGCGGACAGGGCGAGGCATGGGATTACCCTCTCTCCTGATCCGAGTAGCATAGGGTAGGGTAGAGTAGAGTAGGTGAGCATAGGGTTAGGGGAGAGAATGGTGTCTCTCCCCTGGCCCTCTGTTTTGCCCTTAATTCTCTCATGCCCTCTGTCCATTGTGCACACATAACATATTTCAACATTTCCTCCCCTTGTGTGCCAATGGCTTGCCATGGTCAACGAAACAGCAAGAAAAGTAATAAACGCAAAAACCTATCCCTTAATAGGCATACCTCCCCTGTTCTACAGATTTCTCTGTGAGTGTTTTTTTTTCCTGATTTGCATTCCTCACGCATGGTCTTATCTTCGCATTGAGCGAGCCATGTTACATGAAAGCCTACGCTCCGACTCCGCTGTTGTCCTCACAGTTTGTGTGTGTGAGTATCTGAAGTGTCTTGTTTTGTTGGTCAATGTGCGTGCAGTGCAATGCCCAACAGTGTGGATGCGGTGATGACATGGGAGGTGCAATGCTCATTCTCTCAGTTGCCGCCTCACATTGGGGGTCTGAGGTACAAGTGTCATTCTCAGATGCTCATACCCATGCGTGCGCAAAGCAAGTCATGTTGTTTGTGGTCCAGGGCTTTTTTAACACATCAGCCAACTGGTCCTTTGTTCCGACGGAGTCCAGTTGAATGTCACCGTCAGCCACTGCGTCCCGCACATAGTGATATTGGCGTTTCACATGCTTTGTCCTGTCGTGTAGCACTGGATCCTCGCTCAGGGAAATTGTGCCTTGATTATCACAGTGTAGAATAGTAGGCTCGAGCTGGTCAAAACCTAGCTCCCCAAGCAACATCCGCAGCCAGACCGCTTGCCTTGTAGCTTTGCTGGTAGCAATGTACTCAGCCTCAGTGGATGACAGAGCCACCACCGATTGCTTCTTTGACCTCCAGCTGACTGGCCCCCCTGTAAGTAGAAAACCCTAGCCAGAGGTGGACTTGCTTGTGGCTTTATCACGAGATGGATCTGCATCACAGTAGCCTGTGAGTGTGACAGTTGGGCTCTGAGTGTAGCAGATCTTCATGGCCGATGAGCAGCAGAGATACTTGATGCAGCGTTTGGCGGAGAGCACGTGTGCCTTGGTGGGACCCTTGCAGCCCTGGCTGAGCAGTCCAACAGCGTAGGATAGATCTGTCCGAGTACCCACAGATGCATACATGAGAGAGCCAACAAGGCTGGGATAGGTCTGAGCCTCATGGACTTCTGCCAGTGTGTCCGGTATGGCTGGCGTTGTGAGACCATGGTCCACAGTGAGGGGCGTAGCTGTCGGTCGCGGCTGATCCAGCCCAAACTTGGAGGCCATACGCGTGACATAAGAGTCTTGCGAGAGAGTGATCTGCGACGTTGTTTGGCGAACTTCAATGCTGAGGTAACATGTCAGTTGGCCCATGTCCGTCATCTCAAACGCGGAGGAGAGGGCTGCCTTGAACTCTGAGATTTCAGTCATATCGCGCCCAAAAAGAATCAGATCGTCGGCATAGACGATGACGCCAAAGCTGCCGTTGAAGTAGACGGAATGATCTGAATGCAGCTGCGTCAGAGTGTGTTGAAGATAGAATTCGTGGATCTTTCTATTCCATTGCCTTGGCGCCTGTTTGAGGCCGTAGAGGGCTTTGCGCAACCTGCACACCAAACCTTCCTCCCCTGGTTGCGTAAAGCCCTCAGGCTGCGCCATGTATACCTCTTCATCAATGTCGCCATTTAAGAAGGCTGATTTGAAGTCCATCTGATGGAGATGCCAGCCTTGACCGGCGGCCAAAGCCATGATGACCCTGATGGAGGAGTACTTGACCACGGGAGCAAAGGTGTCGCTGTAGTTGACACCGCGTACTTGACTGAAGCCATGCGCCACAAGACGCGCCTTGTACCTGCAAGGCTTGCCATCAGCTCCGAGTTTGGATTTGAAGACCCATTTGCAAGTGAAAATAGGTACACCAGGTGGTGGGGGGACAATTTCCCATGTCTGCTTCTTGAGAAGTTGTTCATACTCTTTGACTGCTGCTGCTTGCCATTCAGCAGCTTCTGGTCGAGAGAGGGCGTGTTGTAGCTCACTGGATCAACGATCTGAGTGACCAAAGCCGTGTCCAGAGCTTCAGCAGTGTCAATGGTCTCCAGGGCAGAAGCAAGGCCTGCGTGCGTATCAAGGCGGGTAGAGAGCCGTAGCGGCTGACCAGGTTGCCAGCCACGTGGCCAGTTACGGCTGAGTTGTGGTGCCGGGGCGTGCTGTTGTTCATCAAGATGCGGCACAACAGGTGGGATGACTCCTTGATGTTCATCAGGTTCCAGGTCCACCGTCACATTTTGAAGGTCAGGGGGAGTGTCATCAAGTGGAATGGTGTTCCACTCAGGTTCTGGAATAGGCGGTGGCGGTGCGGAAGAATGAGCCTGGGGACGCTCATTAAACTTGACACTGCGGCTGCGGAAGATAGTCTTGGTCACTGGATCATAGAGCCTGTACACCTGGCCCATATCTTCATAGCCCACCAGAATGCCCTTTCAAAAATGAGGTTGAAGCTTTTGCCGTTGGGTGGGATGAATCCAGGCATAACTGGGCCACCCAAACACTTTGAGATAACCAATGTCCGGTCTGTGCCCAGTCCAGGCTTTAAACGGAGACACTGCATGTGGGAGTTGCTTGCAGGAAACAAGGTTATGAACGTGGGCAGCAGTGTTGATTGCTTCTGCCCAAAATGAAGGTGGCAGATGTGCGTCGTGAAGCATGGAGCGGGCCTTATCCAGAAGAGTCCGATTCATTCTCTCAGCTCGTCCATT
This sequence comes from Penium margaritaceum, assembly GCA_023375785.1. Classification (NCBI taxonomy): domain Eukaryota; kingdom Viridiplantae; phylum Streptophyta; class Zygnematophyceae; order Desmidiales; family Peniaceae; genus Penium; species Penium margaritaceum. The sequence goes on from SZWC01000826.1 coordinate 239,046, forward strand.
TTTCTGCGAAGTAAGAGGGACTGTAGTTTCCTGCTTAAAGCCTTTGGAGGCACAAAACTTCTTGAGGAAAAGTCAGTGCCATTGTCGGAGCGGAAGCGCTTAACAGATAGTCCTGTCTCATTCTCAATCAGTCGAGTCCAGTTGATGATGAGTTCTGTTGCTTCAGATTTGTGACGGAGAAAATGAACCCATGTGCAATGGGTCTTGTCATCTGTGAGAACCATGAAGTAGTGTTTTCCAGAGATGGAACTTGTTGGGATGTGGCAGAGGTCCATGTGGATGAGTTCAAGCTTGTCGGTGGAACGAGCAGATGGATAGCTATCAAAAGAGGCTTGAGACTGTTTGCCAGCAAGGCATCCTTCACAAACAGAGTCAGAAGTTGGATTTGTTGCAGTTGCTTCTGGCAAGGAGTGTGCCATGTGATGCTTTGCCATCTTAGAGAGAGTGGAGAAGCCGATGTGACCCAATATTCTGTCAGAAGATTGCAGGTGCTGCCATAGAGTGGACGCGGTCACAAGGACGAGCATTTCAAATGGTGGGCAGAAGCACGAGCAACGGTAAAGTGGAAACGGCGATAAGAGGAGGAAGCAGAAGCTGATGAGGATACAGAATGACGGAAAGAAGCATGGGCGCAGCACCGAAGGTGCGAGCACTGAGATCTTGGTAAGGAAAGAGTGGACGTAGCACTTTGTCGGAAGGGCGGAAGCTTCCTTGAAGGCGCAGGCATTGCTGATGTATGAGTGACGTTGATAGGTGAGAGTTGGCGCAGTGCAAGAGCACAGGCGCTGAGATGAGATTGAGGGCAAAAGGACTGGAGGCGGCCCAGAGGGCGAGCCTACAGAAGAATCCAATAGATTGATTATATACTAGAGTACAAGCGATACAAATAGGAAAGATCTAACCTAGCGCACTTCGTCGAGCGGGCATAGAGGTGGCGGCTCGGGCGAGTGAGAGAAGGGGAAGTGCCTCGAGACCACGATTCGGCTTTGCTAGCCGTACGCATAGAGAAGTGATGAGTGCAGGCACGATCTTCGCAGGTGCGTTTCGCCTGGACCGTTGTTGTACGAGGCCGTTGGTTTTGGTCTTGGCGAGGCTCGCACGTTTGTTGGTCGTAAGACCATTCGGATGTTGATCGTGTGACTCCGGAGATGAACCTGCATTGTCACTCTTTATTTTCTCGGTGGCTGCACCCCTTGAAGTGATCTTCGAGATAATGTCCGATACCCCCCTTAGATCGGGAGAGGGGTGCAAGCCTTGAATGGTAGGTCTGCGAGTCTTGCTTCTGTAGGAGTACATCACAGAGAGAGCTTGGGAGGTTTTGGAGGCGATGGACGCCTCAGTACCAGGTTGTAGAAGGAGGAGAGAAAACCTGGACGATGCAGTAGTTTTTTAGTAGAGTCAGTGAGTGCAGTGGTGGAGGGGACGTCAGTAGAGGGGAAGGTACAGGCTGTTAGTAGTGCAGTGGGAAGTTCAGTCGAGTTGTAGTGAGGTAGTGTAGACGTACAGTAGGAAGTAGACCGGTTCCGATCACACACCCATATGGTTCTTGGACTCAGGCCGTACTTCGGTCTACGCAAGTTGTAAGCGGTGACAACTCTGCGGAGGCAGGCAGTCCAGATCTGTGAGGTCATGTGATGCGTTTTCATGAAGCGATCTGCTTCCTACAGTAGGTGGTTGATGAGAAGTTTGCCGTGGGTGGGGGCTGCGGTTAGCAGTGCTTCGTGAGTCATGCAGTAGTCTGTGAGAAAGATGTGAAGGGGTGTATAAGCAGTGTTGGAGAGAATGAGGCGAGGTGGTCGATCAAAGTGCTTGGTCTGTTGCCGCAGCCAGTCCCTGAGTGCAGGAAGAGCTCCGGCCAGTGTGCGAAGGGAGAGAACGGTACAGTGCTGTGAGTGTTGGTTGTGAATGAAGAGGAAGTGGCTGTGACGGGCAGTGGAGTATGCAGATGGAGGCTGAATGAGTGCGATGTGCAGAGAGTCAAAGCTGCAGAGAGAGGAGTGAGAGGAGAGAGGAGGAGAGGAGGACGCGGTGTACATCTCAAGACCATACTCCTCAGATCCAATCTCAGTCACAGGCTCGACTACTCCTAACATAACAGCATTGTTAGGAGTAGGATTTACAGCAGTAGGAATGGTAGGAGAAGATGGAGCTTCCACGTTGTTGGCTGGGGTTGAACGTCAGCTTGAGCTTCCCATCCGGTTGTAGTAGCGTTGGCGGCGCTCTTCCGCCCAGTTGGGTTGCTCGCCATAAGACTTGCCGGGGTTCTGGTCCAGCCACTCGTCGGTAGTGCGATGATCGCAGATATGCGGCAGGTGGTTGTGACGACCACACTTGGTTCCTTTGAGGGGACCGTGGCGGATGGTGTAGGAGCAGGCGGGGAAGTGGTTGAACATGCGGTTGTCAGTAGTGGCGGCCATGGTTTCGAACGAGTTGGTGGCGATGGTAGTTTCGCGTGCTTTCTTAGCGACATAGTCATGTTCTGCTGCCATGAGCTTGGGGCTGATGACGGCGATGGTCAGTTGATCAATAGGCAGTTGCAGCAAGATTTGACGGATGATATCATACTGACCAGGGAGGCCGGAGATGATGCCGGTGTAGATGACAGCGGGCGGAAGATCAATTTTCATTTCCTTGAGGTCGCGAGCGATGGTGTTGACGGCTGCAATGTAACTGTCCATGTTGGTGTGGGTGGCGAAGGGCACAAAGAAGAGCGACATGATCTTGATCCCGCAGGCGGTGGAGGTGTTGTTGCTGAAGCGATCTTCAAGGGCTTTCCATACTTCGTGAGTCTTGCAACCGAGAGTGCGGATGTCTTCATGCAACTCAGGAGAAGAGGTGGCCATGATGGTCATGAGGGCGGTGCTGTTAGCGACTTCCTAGGAGGCGTGGCTGATGGTGGGTGCGGCAGGAACAGAGGAGGAAGAGGCATTTGAAGGAGACGGATTAGACACAGAACCACCGGAGGGGTCTCCCCCGGGAGCGGCTGCTGCGGTGGCAGTTGAGGAGGAGGGAGTGGCATCAGGAGGTTCTATCCCAGTGTCAGTAATGGTGATCAGATGACTGAGGGTGACTCCCTCAACTTTCGGTGTCCCGAAGAAAAGTGACACCGAGTAGCTCCATACCCTACTGCCTGATGATTTTGTTATTAAATAATTGCTCGGGACCACGAATTCTATTATTTGGCTACACGTTTGAAATTTTCTCCGGAAAACAAATACGTTTTATTATTTCCTCAGTTGAGGATCGGCACTCGAGGACGCCACGAAATCCAAAACGCGGAATCGGGCCACTCAAACGCCTGATTTTTCGGTGTCGGAAGAGCACCGACACCGGATTTGGCGAGGATGGAGGTCGAGCGGGACCTCCTCCGAGCGAAAAAAACGAAATTAAGACTACGTGTTGAAGTGATTTCGAGTATTTTGAAAATAGAAAAAATATTATTCCCGAAACGAATTAAGACTACAAGTCATTAATCAATTTGGACAACGAAATCATCAGGCAGTAGGGTAGTTTGTAGTTGTTGGTTCCATCCGGCTTCACGGTGAGCTTGGGGAGACCAGTAAGAGTGAGGGTGGAAGCCATGATGGAGTTGATGATGATGAGGCAATGAACTGAGGATGCAGAGGTAGACAATTTGAGATGGCGGTATGGGATAGCTTCACGAGACAATGTTGGAGCGACTGATGATGATGATGAATTGCTGCGGCAATGAGAATGGGCGGATGATTTTGAACACGGGGGCAAGCCAGAGCGACAGTGATGATGATTACGACGGCAAAATGAGACGTTGCTGCGGAGGAAGATGAAATGGGCGCAGGGACAGGACCACATGCGCAGCCGGCGGAGGTGATGAAGGAGCTGCTGCTGATGCAACGAAGTGGGCGCAGGGGCAGGACCTCGTGCGCGGAATCACCAAGAGGAAGTGGAATGGTGCTGCCACAACACCTTAGTCAGAAGAAGCGCTGCCACCACAGTTCTTCTGGCGACCACAGTTCTTCGATGCTGAGGAGCGTGATGAAAGCAGAAGAGGGTGCGGTCAACAGCGGCGAGCACGAAAGCACCAGGTGTGTCACTTGAGCTCTGATACCATGTCAGAAGATTGCAGGTACTGCCGTAGAGTGGACGTGGTCACAAGGACGAGCGTTTCAAATGGTGGGTAGAAGCACGAGCAGAGGCAAAGCGGCAACGGCGATAAGAGGAGGAAGCGGAAGGTGATGAGGATACAGAATGACGGAAAGAAGCGTGGGCGTAGTACCAAAGGTGCGAGCACTGAGATCTTGGTAAGGAAAGAGTGGACGCAGCACTTTGTCAGAAGGGTGGAAGCTTCCTTGAAGGTGCGGGCGTTGCTGACGTATGAGTGACGTTGATAGGTGAGAGTGGGCGCAGTGCGAGAGCACGGGCGCTGAGATGAGATTGAGGGCAAAAGGACTGGAGGCGGCCCAGAGGGCGAGCCTAAAGAAGAATCCAATGGATTGATTATAGACTAGAGTACAAGCGATACAAATAGGAAAGATCTAACCTAGCGCGCTTTGTCGAGCGGGCATAGAGGTGGCGGCTCGGGCGAGTGAGAGAAGGGAAAGCGCCTCGAGACCACGATTCGGCTTTGCTAGCCGTACGCATAGAGGAGTGATGAGTGCAGGCATGATCTTCGCAGGTGCGTTTTGCCTGGACCGTTGTTGTAGGAGGCCGTTGGTTTTGGCCTTGGCGAGGCTCGCACCTTTGTTGGTCGTAAGACCGTTCGGATGTTGATCGTGTGACTCCGGAGATGAACCTGCATCGGCACTCTTTATTTTCTCAGTGGCTGCACCCCTTGAAGCGATCTCCGAGATAATGTCTGATATATTCTGTGCCACAGTTCAGCTGTTGTCTGTTCTGTAGATGGCAGCTGACTCGAAGGAGGAGAAACATCTTGGTATGCAGCGGCAAAAGCCACTTCTGGTGCTATGGAGTCTGGGATGTCATCCACTGGGTGAAGAATCGTGAGATTTCCTTTTCTGCTGGCTATTGCTGCTAAGTCTCCAGAGGCAGTGTAGATTTTGCAGCTTTTGTCAAGATCAAATATAACTCAGAGCTTCTTGTCATTCAGCTTTGTCACAGAGAGAAGGTTTGCGGACAGACTTGGAACATAGAGTACGTCATGAAGGACTCTGGAGACTGGTTGTCCTTTGACAAGTATGGTGATGCGCACTGTGCCTGTCCCTGTTGCACGTATGATGTGTCCATCTCCTAGCTTGACAGCTTGAATAGGAGTGAAGTGTGTGAAACATGACTTGTTGCTGGTCATGTGACGTGTGCAACCAGAGTCAATGATCCAAGCAACCACACCGGCTGCAAGTAAAAACACACTTTCAATGGTGCAGAACGTGATTTCCTCCAGAGCAACGTTTCCAGTCGGAATGAAATCTGTCCCCTCAACCGTTGGTAGCGGTTGATCCAAGAGGTCTTGATTTGGTTGCGAATGCTCAGAGGATGAGCTTGCAAGGAGAGGCAACCCGGGTGGTGAAGCTGAGGAGTCACTGAAACCATCTCGTGCCATCATCGCCTGTTGGCTTCCTGGATTGTTTTTGGCACGCCGAGGGCAAAATCTGTTGACATGCCCCATCTCACCACAGTTCCAGCATTGCACATGTGCCATTGATCGGTGGCCATTTCCAGGAGATCCAAAAGGTGTAGCTGAATGAGAGGGTTGTCGTTGTCGTTGTCTTGGTGGTGAGCCATGGTGTTGATGTACAGGACCACTCATAGTAGCCAGCCTGCTCTGTACATAGCCAGAAGCCCCATTGGTGTTGTGATGTCCAGAAAATGGCTTTTTGGGACTTCCCTTCTGGAACCTGGAATATAGTGCAGATTCTGGCCCTCCATGTTCACGGATATGATTTTCTTCAGCCCTGAAAATTGAGTCACAAACTCGTTCAAGGGTCAATGTGAAGGATGGCAGAGGGACCACAGGTTGTTGAAGAACAATTTGCCCTCCGCCGCCTTGTGCTCCTATTGCATTGTTAGGATTTTCAAGAAGTTGGAGTCGCTGTTCGTGTAGTTGAATCTTGGCGGCTTGATCTTGAATTTGCTTGTTCACGGCCAAACCTTGCTCTTGAGAGACCAGAAGCTGTTCAACTGTTCTGTTGAATCTTTCAGGAAGGCTGCCAAGGAGTTTATGGACCACTTGAGCTTCGGGATTTGAATGTCCCATGGACCCAATCCGCTCTACTAGAGTTTTTAGATGGGTGACATGGTCATCGATCTTGGTCGGCTCCTCCATCTTCAAAGAATAAAACTCATTGAGGAGAGCCATCTTCTCTTGTTCACTGGTCATGTCATAGCGGTCTTTGAGTCTCTTCCATGCAATCCGCGGATTCAGATCTGGGTTGCTTTCTCTGATCAGAAATTTCAACCGCTCTGACATTTGCATAGCAAGCAGTGCAAAGGCCTGCTCCTCCCTTCGCTGCCATGCTGCCTTCTCTTCAGCTGGAGCGTTGGGATCCAGTTCTTCTGTTAGGGTATCTGACACCACATCCCACAGTCCTTTGGTCAAAAGCACCATCTTCATGTTAAATGCGAACTCATTATAGCGTTGGCCATCAAACGTTTCCACCTTGAAATGGTCTGCCACAGATCCGTCCACCATGGTGGGCATGAGCGAAGAAATGCAGATCTGGTCCTGCTCCTGCCTACTTCTGCTCTCAGCCGTCCTTTGTCCTCAGACCATGGATTCGTTGTCAGGTTGTTTCAAGAGAAAGCACGCCTGCTCTGATACCAAGTGAAGAAATTAGGATCGTTTCGTGCTTCTGAAATCACCTCTTGAATCCAGAACCAGTCACACAAATTTGCACTCAATGAACCAGTCGCTTGAAGCGACACCAGAGCGCAGACCACTGACACCAGAGGAGATAGTATGGCTGATTGAATAGAACAGGATAAACAAATACAAGAATGAGATTACGCTACCTACTGCTTAAATCCAAATGCTCGCTCGGTTCCTACTGTTCCTCCCTCGCTTCGCATGCCCTGTGGTCTGCACAGTGCCAGACGGCAGTGCCGTCTGGAGTTGGCAGTCTTGTCGCGATCTCGTTTGAGCGTCCACCGTCGATCCTTCATCTCCAGCCGTTGGTCCATGTTTGTAAACTTGTTCTCATCGGACGACGGTCAGCCCTTGATCGGCCCGTCGTAAAGATCTGTCCGCCTCCCCTGTCCGGTGCATCCCTGTCTCAATTGCTCGTTCCGATGTGCCACGTTAGCCTGAGGCACTCTGGTCTCTCGGCCTCCCCTTGGCTCGAGACCACTGCACAGAGAAGTGCAATCCATCTGACAATATATGCTGCCGGTTCCTCTTTTTTCTGTCGCATAACAGGTACACAGCGGACAGGGCGAGGCATGGGATTACCCTCTCTCCTCATCCGAGTAGCATAGGGTAGGGTAGAGTAGAGTAGGTGAGCAGAGGGTCAGGGGAGAGAGTGGCGTCTCTCCCCTGGCCCTCAGTTTTGCCCTTAACTCTCTCATGCCCTCTGTCCATTGTGCACACATAACATATTCCAACATACTCAGGCGCACTCAGGCGCACTCAGGCGCACTCAGGCGCAGTCAGGCGGAGTCAGGCGCAGTCAGGCGCTGTCAGGCGCACTCAAGCGCACTCAGGCGCTCTCAGGCGCACTCAAGCGCACTCAGGCGCACTCAGGCGCACTCAGGCGCACTCAGGCGCAGTCAGGAACAGTGAGGCGCAGTCAGGCGCAGTCAGGCGCAGTTGGGCGCAGTCAGGCGCAAAGTCAGGCGCACTCAAGCGCACTTAGGCGCACTCAGGCGCACTCAGGCGCACTCAGGCACACCCAGGCGCACTCAGGCACTCGCAGGCGCACGTAGGCGCACTCAGGCGCACTCAGGCGCAATCAAGCGCACTAAGGCGCACGGAGGCTCACTGAGGCGCACTTGGGCGCAATCTGAGTGCACGTGAGAATTCTTGCTCCAAGCCTCCAAACTGCCTCTATCAGTGTGTTGCGGCCTTGGAAGGGCCTCATTTTAACCAACAAGTATGTGGTGTTCAGGATCTCGTTTTTTTGGAGATTATAACGGCTGGTCTAACCGAGCGCCCTTTATGTTGAAAGGAATCTTTGTGGCCTGCGGCAACGAGGCCTTGTTCATTCTTTACGTTGAATTATGGTGTTCAAGGTGAGTGTTTCTCATTTTTTGGCTTTTGTTTGTATTTGCATCATTGGATTGTCTCTTTATTATTTTGACTTTAAATTTTTGCTGCCCCCAGGCCCATCCCGATATCCGTGAGAGGTATTCATCTCGAGGAATCGCGGCTCAACACCACGAGCATCTGTTTATTCTTTGTGTTGATGTTCTGCGGATTTTTGTTTATGTCTTGGCAGAAGAGTGAAGGTTGTTTCAGAACTGATTTGTTCATTGATGATTCGGTGAAATGGCTGATATATCCGCGCAAGCGTCAAGAAAAGCCTGAGATATCCGTACGTTAAATATAAGTCATGCCATATCCAGTGAGTTAAGAAAAAACTACGTTATGTCCATTTTTATGGCCATGCCCGATTGGCGACTGAACTCGCCGATCGAGCGAAGCGAGGGGGGTGATGTGTCACCCCCGTCGCTTCCGCCCCCCCCCTCGCGAGAATCGCGATCGAGCGAAAACGCCTTTTTCAAATAGTTTTTTTCCGGAGAAGCAAACCCCTTTTTTATCCATTCAAACCACTTTCAAACCGTACCCCAAATTACACTCGGGGTTTAGGGTTCTATTTTTGCGCGGGCTCCTGCTGGGCCCCGCGGTAGCGGGGCCCAGCAGGTTCCCTTTCAACGCATCAGGTGTTTCGGACCCCCCACTCAAAAATATCGCAAACCTTTGTGAGAAAATTCGCAAACCCCTCAATAGAGGGGTTTGTGATTTTTCTCTCATGTTGACGACGTCAGCATGTTGTCGCTGGATGGCATGCGGCGTCAACATAGCGTGTACATTCGGATACTGCTTATTTTTTTGCGTGCACTCTGGATATAGCGTTAATAAAGAAGTGAAAACTTCCGAAATTGGATATAACGTGATTAATGTGCGAAACGTGGATATGGCGGTAGATATCGAGAATTCTGTGGGTATATGGTCACTCCCCCGTTCATGATTGGGCGAAATAGCTCTAATATCCACATCCCCGAAGGGCGGACCCTCCCATATCCAAATGCGGAATTTTATGTCCCCCATATCCAGCACTTTAAAATATAACAACGACGTATCCTCCTCCCCCGCCATGCTCGATCAGCGACATGCGTCGCTGATCGAGCATGGCGAGGAGGGTCATGTGACCGTCGCTCGATCGCGACCCTCGCTCCCTCGCGAGATCGCGATCGAGCGAAAACGCCCATGTCAATTTTTGTTTTTTTCATGGCACACAAAACCCCTTAGGTTTGCGAGACAAACACCTTCAAACCCAACCCCGAATTACATTCGGGGTTGAAGGTTTTATTTTTTGCGCGGGTATCTGCTGGGCCCCGCGGTAGCGGGGCCCAGCAGATTCCCTTTCAACGCATGGGGTGTCTCGGACCCCTCACGCAAACCCCACGCAAACCCCTCCCTCGAACAATCACAAACACCTCAAACGTGGGGTTTGTGATTGTTCAAGGGGAGTGATGACGTCATCCATCCGAAGCTGCATTTCATGCAGCGACGACATGGTGTTCGCACGCTTTTTTTTGGATACGTCGTTGTTTTTCTGCGACCGGTGGATTTTTCGTTGTTAAAGTGCTTGCTCGCTGGATATGGGGTTGTTAAAGAGCGATACATGGATATGGGAGGCTTATTCACGAAATCGATGGGTATATGGTCACCCCCCCGTTCATGATTTCCATGAGGACTTCTTTCGGGACCATTTCGGATTTTGGTGAATGCCTCCTCAGACCTGCCGGGATTGGTCATCGGCGGTTTTGCATCGGCCCGTCAGTTGTCAATACCTCCGAGCTGCAAGCCGCAACATGCACGCAGAGAGGATCGAACCTGGACCTCTTCCATCACTGAGGAGCAAGTTCACCTCTGTGGCAAACAGCTTCCCCCCCCCCCGCCCCC
>SZWC01000826.1:286559-304196 GCA_023375785.1 Penium margaritaceum
GGGGGGGGGGGGGGGGGGGGGGGGGGGGGGGGGAGGATGGGACTTGTGATTTAAGAGCCGAACAGTTGTGCGAGCATTTTGCTGGGCGAAGCTGGCACCATTTGCTCCGAAGGTGCCTCACACAGGTTTCTCAGCCGATGACGCGCTTCTTCCAGCTGCAGCTGCTCTCCCAAGTGCGGCTCTCCACAGCTACAGGACCAAAGATTTCTCTCAGCCTCCAACCAACAGCATTGCGCTAGTTGCGTTCACTTTTGAGAACCAGGCCCTTCTCCTCATTCGGCAGGTGAACCGAGTTGTCAACAGGAGGGCAGAGGGAAAAATGATGAAGGTGGAAAAAAATCGGAGCAGCACTAGCACTCGCGTTTGGTCGTGCGCCTGACCGACAAGGCTTCACGACTCCTCGTTTCCTCATTGTCGCGATCCTTTCCGTCATCGTCGTCGTCCTCCGCTTCCTCCTCCCTCTCCCTCCCAGACGGGCGTTGATCGGGTCGGTTCGTTTCTGCCCCCGTGTGCGTCCTCCGGCCTCTTCTGCCGCTCAGAGGGGCGTACGCGCGTGAGCCCACCGCCGTCTGCGGCGACGACCGTCGACCGCGGCCGTGAGGCGTCTGCAATAATCGCTTGGCTCTCTCTTCCGACTCTTGTGCTGCAGGTGATGCGGAAAGAGAAGATGGTGATGCAAATGTTTTCTGTTGGTACGAGAAGACGGTGCTTTGCTTTTTTGGGTTTCGTTATGCGGAGAACCGACGCAGTGATTCTGCTTTTGATTTTAGGGTTTCCGGCTTTTCCCTCTCAAATGCTGATTCTTTACTGATTTTTCCGCCAACAGCGCAGGGGTTCGAATCAGCGGGATTTCACGTTCGGCCCCATGGTTCTCGCGGTTGTTCACTTCCGAGCTTGACGGAGAGAAGTACTGATTTTAAGGAAAGACATCAGCAGCCGCTCTGCTGTGTCGCAACAGTGTACTCGCGAGTTGTGCGGGTGTCCATGAGAAATTACCGTGCGACCGAATTTCACGCTGCAAGCGACGATTACCGTCGGTGTAGATTTGGCGAAATCTAGTTTCCAGCAATCGGAAGTAACGGGCATTTCGAGTGATTCTACGTTATTCGAGTGTTACACTATTCATAATCATGAGGCAGCTCACCAGGATCCGCGCCGTGCGCGGAGATCCTGGTGAGGAATCTTGACGGTAGGTGGAAGCGACAAATGTGACAGCGAAATCAGTCGCTCGACGCGGGAGACGATGACGTTCGCAAATTTTGCAATTTTTTGGAAACTTTTGGAGCGGAAACCTCTTCCGGTAAGTGACGAGGGAAATGTCTTTCAGTAAGCGGGAAGAGAAAACCTACTTTGTTTGTAAATGAACGAAAGAGAACTTCGTGTTCGGTGTAGGAAATGGACACATCACCTTCAATCATGAAGAAGGAATGCCCGTATCGCGCACGAGAGTGGAATGTCCATGGAGAGAAGAAATGAGGTTCCAAGAATATGAAAAAGGTTAACCCCTAACATAGATGATGCAGGAAATTCATTATAAAAGATGTGCATGGGATGAAGGATTCAGTTACCAAACAGAGAAAGACATTATGGTGAGACAAACAAGTATTACATGTTCCATAAACAGGATCAAATAAACATTCTTTATGATACTCGAACCTGAAATCGTATTTCAAGGTACAATTAAGGAATTCATTGTGGAAAGAACGTTGTGAGAAAAGTGTGGTTTTGTGGTGTACATGGAAACAAATGAAGAAGCATCGAGGAGGAACCCGACCAAGAAGGGATATCTAAAATATGAAAGCTTATTCATGAGTGAAATGGAACAAAATTTGATTATGGTATGAACGAATGAATAAGTACAGAATGTGGGATGGTGAATCGGAGTGGGTGATGGAGTGAAACCGTGACGAGACAGGACGTGGTGTGGGGTTTGACACTTTTGTGGTTCAATGAAACACTACAGCCAGGTACGTCGGTGAGGACGGAAGAAGCATCGGAGGTGCGCGGAGCGCGCCGGGAGGTGCAAGCGCAGCCACGCACCCCGTGGACGCGTACACCCCCCCGGTGCAGAAATGATTTCTGAGAAATGGACCGACAGAATTAAGAGGCCAAAAAATTGGGCGCGTACAGGCAGTCGTACACTAAAGTCAGGTATGCCCGTGAGGACGAAAAAAGCACCGAAGGTGCGCGGAGAGCGCTGGGAGGTACGAGCACAGCCACAAACTCCGTGGTCGCGTACACCCCCCCGGTGCAGAAATGATTTCAGAGAAATGGACCAACAAAATTGAGAGGCGAAAAATTCAGCGCGTACAGGCAGTCGTACACTACAGCCAGGTAAGTCGGTGAGGACGGAAGGACCGGAGGTGCGCGCAGCGCGCCGGGAGGTGCGAGCGCAACCATGCACCCCGTGGTCGCGTACACCCCCCAGTGCAGAAATGATTTCGGAGAAATGGACCGACAGAATTGAGAGGCAAAAGATTCGGCACGTACAGGTAGTTGTACACTACAGCCAAGTATGCCGGTGAGGACGGAAGAAGCATCAGAGGTGCGCAAAGCGCGCCGGGAGGTATGAGCGCAACCACGAATCCCGTGGTCACGTACACACCCCCAGTGCAGAAATGATTTTGGAGAAATGGACCGACAGAATTGAGAGGCAAAAAAATCGGCGTGTACACACAGTCGTACACTACAGCCAGGTACGCCGGTGAAGACGGAAGAAGCACCGGAGGTGCGCGGAGCGCACCGGGAGGTGCGAGTGCAGCCACGCATCCCGTGGTCGCGTACACCCCCCGGTGCAGAAATAATTTTGGTGAAATGGACCGACAGAATTGAGAGGCCAAGAATTCGTCGCGTACACGCAGCCATACACTATAGCCAGGTACGTCGGTGAGGACGGAAGAAGCACCAGAGGTGCGCAGAGCGCGTCGAGAGGTTCGAGCTCAGCCACGTGCCCCGTGGTCGCGTACACCGCCCCGGTGCAGAAATGATTTCAAAGAAATGGACCGACAGAATTGAAAGGCGAAATATTCAGCGCGTACAGGCAGTCGTACACTACAGCCAGGTACGCCGGTGAGGACGGAAGAAGCACCGAAGGTGCTCGGAGCGTGCCGGGAGGTGCGATCGTAGCCACGCACCCCGCGGTCGCGTACACCCCTCGGTGCAGAAATGATTTCGGAGAAATGGATCGACAGAATTGAGAGGCAAAAAAATCGGCGTGTACAGACGTCGTACACTACACCCAGGTACGCCGGTGAGGACGGAAGAAACACCGAAGGTGCGCGGAACGCGCCGGGAGGTGCGAGCATAGCCACGCACCCCGTGGTTGCGTACACCCCCTGGTGCAGAAAGGATTTCGGAGAAATGGACCGACAAAATTGAGAGGCAAGAAATTCGGTGCGTACAGGCAGTTGTACACTAAAGTGAGGTAAATCGGTGAGGACGAAAGAAGCACCAGAGGTACGCGGAGCACGCCGGGAGGTGCGAGCACAGCCATGCACCACGTAGTCGCGTACACCCCCCAGTGCAGAAATGATTTCGGAGAAATGGACCGACAAAATTGAGTGGCAAAAAATTCAACGCGCACAGGCAGTTGTACACTACAGCCAGGTACGCCGGTAAGGACGGAAGAAGCATCAGAGGTGCACGGAGCGCGCCGGGAGGTGCGAGCGCAATCACGCATCCCGTGATCGCGTACACCCCCCCGGTGCAGAAATGATTTCGAAGAAATGGACGGAAAAAATTGAGAGGCAAAAAATTCGGCGCATATAGACAGCCGTACACTAGAGCGAGGTACGTCGGTGAGGACAGAAGAAGCACCGGAGGTGCACGGAGAAGGCTGGGAGCTACGAGCGCAGCCACGCACCCCGTGGTCGCGTACACCCCCCGGTGCAGAAATGATTTCAAAGAAATGAACCAACAAAATTGAGAGGCGAACAATTTGAAGCATACAGGTAGTCGTACACTACAACCAGGTACGCCGATGAGGAAGGAAGAAGCACCGGAGGTGCGCGGAGCGCGCCGGGAGGTGCGAGCGTAGCCACGCATCCCGTGGTCGCGTACACCCCCCCGGTGCGGAAATGATTTCGGAGTTATGGACAGACAAAATTGAGACGCAAAAAATTCGCCGCGTACAGGCATTCGTACACTACAGCCAAGTACGTTGGTGAGGACGGAAGAAGCACCGGAGGTGCACGGAGCGCGCCGAGAGGTGCGAGTGCAGCCACGCACTACGTGGTCGCGTACACCACCCCGGTGCAGAAATGATTTCAAAGAAATGGACCGACAGAATTGAGAGGCGAAAATTTTGGCGCGTCCAGGCAGTCGTACACTACAGCCAATTGCGCCGGTGAGGACGGAAGAAGCACCGGAGGTGCGCGGAGCGCGCCGGGAGGTGCGAGCATAGCCACGCACCCCGTGGTCGCGTACACCCCCCGGTGCAGAAATGATTTCGGAGAAATGGACCGACAAAATTGAGAGGTGAAAACTTTGGCGCGTACACGCAGTGGTACACCAGAGCCAGGTACGCCGGTGAGGACGGAAGAAGCACCGGAGGTGCGCGGAGCGCGCTGGGAGGTACGAGCACAGCCACACACCCCATGGTCGCGTACACCCCCCCGGTGCAGAAATGATTTTGGACGAATGGTCCGAGAGAATTGAGAGGCAAAACATTCAGCGCGTTCACGCAGTCGTACAATACAGCCAGGTATGCCGATGAGGACGGAAGAAGCATCGGAGGTGCACGGAGCGCGCCGTGAGGTGCAAGTGCAGCCACGCACGTTGTGGTCGCGTACACCCCCCGGTGCAGAAATGATTTCAGAGAAATGGATCGACAGAATTGAGAGGCAAAACATTCGACGTGTAGAGGCAGTTGTACACTACAACCACGTACGCCGGTGAGGACGGAAGAAGCACCGAAGGTGCACACAGCACGCTGGGAGGTGCGAGCGCAGCCATGCACCCCGTGGTCACGTACACCCCCCTGGTGAAGAAATGATTTAGGAGAAATGGACCGACATAATTGAGAGGCGAAAAAATTGGCACGTATAAGCAGTCGTATACTACAGCCAGGTAAGTCGGTGAGGACGGAAGAAGCACCGGAGGTGTGCGGAGCGTGCCGGGAGGTGTGAGCGCAGCCACGCATCCCGTGGTCGCATACAGCCCCCCGGTGCAGCAATGATTTTGGAGAAATGAACCAATAGAATTGAGAGGCGAAAAATTCGGTGCGTACGAGGTGTCGTACACTACAGCAGGTATGTCGATGCGGAAGGAAGAAGTACCGGAGGTGCGTGGAGCGCGCCAGGAGGTACGAGCATAGCGACGCACCCCGTGGTCGCGTACACCCCACCGGTGCAGAAATGATTTCGGAGAAATGGACCGACAGAATTGAGAGAAAAAAAAGTCGTCGCGTACAGGCAGTCGTACACTACAGCCACGTACGTCGGTGAGGACGAAAGAAGTACTGGAGGTGCACAGAGCGTGCTGAGAGGTGCGAGTGCAGCCATGCACGCCGTGGTCGCGTACACCACCCCGGTGCAGAAATGATTTCAAAGAAATGGACCGATGGAATTGAGAGGCAAAACATTCGGAGCATACATGGAGTCATACACCACAGCCTAATGCACCGATGAGGATGGAAGAAGCACCGGAGGTGCACGGAGCGCGCCGGGAGGTGCGAGCGTAGCCACGCATCCCGTGGTCGCGTACACCCCACCTTGCAGAAATGATTTCGGAGAAATGGACCGACAGAATTCAGAGGCGAAACATTTGGCGCGTACAGGCAGTAGTATAGTATAGCCAGGTACGTCGGTGAGGACGGAAGAAGCACAGGAGATGCACAGAGTGCGCCGGGAGGTGCGAGCGCAGCCATGCACCCCGTGGTCGCGTACACCCCCCCGGTGGAAAAATGATTTCGGAGAAATGGACCGACAAAATTGAGAGGCAAAACATTCGACACGTACATGCTATCGTACACTAGAGCCAGGTATGCCGGTGAGGACACAAGAAGCATTGGAGGTGCACGGAGCGCGCCGTGAGGTGCGAGTGCAGCAACGCTCCCCGTGGTCGCGTTCACCCCCTCCCCGGTGCAAAAATGATTTCGGAGAAATGGACCATCAGAATTGAGAAGCGAAACATTCGGCCCGTACAGGCAGTCGTACACTACAGCCAAGTACGTCAGTGAGGATGGAAGAAGCACCGGAGGTGCGCAGAGCGCGCTGGGAGGTGCGAGTGCAGCCTCGCACCCTGTGGTCCCGTACACCCCCCCAGTGCAGAAATGATTTCCGAGAAATGGACCGACAGAATTGAGAGTCGAACAATTCGGTGCGTACAGGCAGTCGTACACTACAGCCAGGTACGTCGGTGAGGACGGAAGAAGCACCAGAGGTGCGTGGAGAATGTCTTGAGTTGCGAGCACAGCCACGCACCGCGTGGTCGCGCACACCCCCCGGTGCATAAATGATTTCAGAGAAATGTAGTGATAGAACTGAGAGGTGAAAAATTCCGCGCGTACAGGCAGTTGTACACTACAGCCGGGCATGCTAGTGAGGATGGAAGAAACACAGGAGGTGCGCGGAGCGCGCTGGGAGGTGCGAGCATACCCCGTGGTCGCGTACACCCCCCTGTGCAGAAATGATTTCGGAGAAATGGACCGACAGTACTGAGAGGCAAAACATTCGGCGTGTACAGGCAGTCGTACACTACAGCCAAGTATGCCGGTGAGGACGGAAGATGCTCCGGAGGTGCGCGCAGCGCACCAGGAGGTACGAGCGCAGCCACGCACCCAGTCGTCGCGTACACCCCCCCCCCCGGTGCAGAAATGATTTCGGAGAATTGGACCAACTGAATTGAGAGGCGAAGCATTCGGCGCGTACAGGCAGTCGTACACTACAGCCAAGTATGCCGGTGAGGACGGAAGATGCTCCGGAGGTGCGCGCAGCGCACCAGGAGGTACGAGCGCAGCCACGCACCCAGTCGTCGCGTACACCCCCCCCCCCGGTGCAGAAATGATTTCGGAGAATTGGACCAACTGAATTGAGAGGCGAAGCATTCGGCGCTTACAAGCAGTCGTACACTACAGCCAGGTACGTCGGTGTGGACGGAAGAAGCACCGGAGGTACGCGGAGTGCGCCGGGAGGTGCGAGCGCAGGCACGCACCCCGTGGTCGCGTACACCCCCTGGTGCAGAAATGATTTCAGAGAAATGGACCGACAGAATTGAGAGGCAAAACATTCGGCGCATACAGGCAGTTGTACACTACAGCCAGGTACGCTGGTGAGGACGGAAGAAGCATCGGAGGTGCACGTAGTGCACTGGGAGGTACAAGCGCAGCCACGCACCCCGTGGTCGCGTGTACCCCCCCGGTGCAGAAATGATTTCGGAGAAATGGACCAACAGAATTGAGAGGCAAAAAATTCGGCGCGTGCAGGCAGTCATACACTACAGCCAGGTATGCTAGTGAGGACGGAAGAAGCACCGGAGGTACACGGAGCCCGCCGGGAGGTGCGAGCGCAGCCACGCACCCCATAGTCACGTACACCTCCCCCGTGCAGAAATGATTTCGGAGAAATGGACCGACAGAATTGAGAGGCCAAATATTCGGCGTGTACAGGCAGTCGTACACTACAGCCAGGTATGCTGGTGAGGACGGAAGAAGCACCGGAGGTGCGCAGAACACGCCGGGAGGTGTGAGCACAGCCATGCACCCCGTGGTCGCGTACACCCCCCCCGGTGCAGAAATGATTTCGGAGAAATGGACCCACAGAATTGAGAGACGAAACATTCAGCGCGTACAGGCAGTCGTACACTACAGCCAGGTATGCTGGTGAGGACGGAAGAAGCACCGGAGGTACGCGGAGCGCGCCGGGAGGTGCGAGCGCAGCCACGCACCCCGTGGTCGCAAACACCTCCCCCGGTGCAGAAATGATTTTGGAGAAATGGACAGACACAATTGAGAGGCGAAAAATTCGGCGCGTACAGGCGGTCGTACACTATAGCCTGGTACGCCTGTGAGGACGGAAGAAGCATCGGAGGTACACGGAGCGCGCCGGGAGGTGCAAGCGTAGCCACATACCCTGTTCGCGTACTCCCCCCCCCCCGGTGCAGAAATTATTTCAGAGAAATGGACTGACAGAATTGAGTGAGGAAAAATTTGGCGCTTACAGGCAGCCGTACACTACAGCCAGGTACGCCGGTGAGGACGGAAGAAGCATCGGAGGTGCAAGGAGCGCGCCGGGAGGTGCGAGCGCAGCCACGCACCCCGTGGTTGCATACACCTCCCCCCGGTGCAGAAATGATTTCGGAGAAATAGACCGACAGAATTGAGAGGCGAAAAATTCGGCGCGTACAGGTAGTCATACACTACAACCAGGTACGCTGGTGAGGACGGAAGAAGCACCGGAGGTGCACGGAGCGCGCCGGGAGGTGCGAGCACAGCCACGCACCCCGTGGTCGCGTACACCCCCCCCGGTGCAGAAAAGTCAAGTTTCATTTGATTGAATTATTACTACTCATATTCTTCTTTAACTTACCATCAAATATATTATTACGTTATAGGGATGGTGACAAAAACCATCCCTCAACTTCCCTTGTGGGTTCAACTTCCCTGCAAAATTGCTCAAGTTGCCCCCCCCCCCATCTCCGTTTTTCTTTCTCCATTGCGGTTCCCCTTCTATCTAAGTCCATGTTTGAAAAGCGAGACAAATGTTTTCCTTCCGCGTCGTTGGAATATTCACTGTCCAGACATGTTGAACAGGATTCTCCACCTCTGTCCATGGAACAGCCGTTATCGCACCTCGTGGAACATGATTCATCCACTTTGTGGACAATATAGGCATTGACGAGTCATATGCAACAAGTTTTCTTACATTGATCAACGTAATAAGTTTATTCCCCTCATATGCAAAAGGTGTTTCCATCTATGTCAACGGTAATCCCGTCTTTCCGTCCTCTACAACTGAGTTTTTATCTTTTTGGACCTGGTTCATATGAAACAGGATTTTTTTCTCAAAGACGTAATATGGTTAGCGTGATATGCAATAAGTTTTATCCTCTTTGAAGATGCAATAAGGATTTCCCTCTTTATGCAACAGGTTTTCCTCTTAGTCCGCAATATAGGCATTGACGAGTCTTGTGCAACAGAGGTTTCCCCATTCATCCACAGCATGAGCGTTGTCCCGTCAAATGAATCAAGGATTTCTCCTTTGTCATCAGATGTCGAACTTTCCCGTCATCTACAACAGGGTTCTCCATCGCTTCAACGGAACAAGACTTAACATTTCATAGGAAACAAGTTTTAGCTCTTGCATAGACGGAGTAAGAGTTGTCACATCACATGCGCTTGGAATTGTTTCGTTTTGTCAACAAAAGAAGTATATGTGATTCAATTCGAAATAACCCTTTCTTCATCTTGGTTGACGCAATTGGAATTTTCCTGTCTTATGCAAAAGGAATTTCCTCCTTGGTGCACGTTACAGGAATTTCCCCTTTACATGCGGCTGGCATTCCCCCTCTGTCGACAAGACGGCCGAATAGCAAACCAGGTTTTCCCTGTTTGATGTCCCGTAAGCCCTCATGTTGTGGAGACGGGTTCAGTCTTCAATACGTTTGGTTCATGGTTAGCGCGTCAGTGTGTTCTGTGACCACGCTCCTCTCCCTACAGTCTCAGCTCCGAGCTCCGATGCAGTTAGCCTGAAAACATTACAGAATCCGTAGCTGAGTGGTGTTCCAACATGCTGCATCAACAAATCCACAGAGCTTAGCCGATCCATGGCCATTGCTGTGGGTCCAAGTCCCTTCCTGAGATCCGTCATGTGTCAACCCTTTGACCATGGCAGAAGCCGGGCGGTGGACGAACGGCGCTACTAGCCCTATCGGGTCTATCCTCCTCCTCCTCCTCATCTTCTTGGTTGCGTGGGTGCTCCACGGGTGGTTGCCGCCTTTTCCCGTGCAAATCCATCAACCAACCGTGAGTTTCTTTAGGATTCATGTTGTGTACTTGAATTCCCGTCCTCCTCTTCTGTCTGTCTTGTCTCGTTTCGTACTCTGTGCTGTGTTCGTTTTATCTTCTTGCTTCTTAGCGTCCGTCCCTTGTTTCATGGTACATGGTCTCCTCACGTGCTTGCCTCTTTGCCGTGTCCAGCCGTTCCTCTGCTTGCACAGTCGGTGGCGCTCTGTGCCTTCCGCTTCTGTTTTGTTGAAAGAACTATGGGTTCACTGTCCGTATGTGTGTTTTGACGTCATTGCACATTTGTTGCCAGATGGTACGACCATCCCGCCTAGACCGCAGACATCCGCGACCAAGTCATGGTGTCGGTGTGAGCTACAACAGCCGCCTACCTCGAGCTCGGCGAACGCGACACCACCTACCGCCACTCAGTGCAGTCAGATGGCCTGTTGACATTGCACTGTTGCGCAGAAATGCTGGCAGTCTGAACGTAAGGTGCCACATTTGCAAAGAACCTGGGAGGAATAACATCGCAACAGATCTCGTCCGTTTGTATGACACTGATCAAGCCAGCTTTCCTCCCCCTTCTCATCGGAAGAAAACAAATTCTCGTGACAGTAATGCCATTGCCAGACTTGTGGGCAGCGGTGGTATGTGGATATGCCCAAACAGGACATGCGGGGGGAGACACTCGACTGCACGTCGCACTAAGGACGGAGCTGGCAGGTTCGCAAGCGCGGCTGGACACATCAGATGGTACTGCAGAAGGTACGTCTGGACTGCATGCATATGGTGTCAAGCTGAAAATGACTACACATTCTAACAAACCGGAGGTAATCTAAACATGAAGTTCAAATGTGAACGTACTCAAAGCTGGACTCATATTACACTACACTCACTTCTGTTTTCCAGGTGTGCCGTTCTTCGCCTGAATGTTGAAGACTTTGAATGCCTGTTTTTTCATGATCAAGCTTCTGACACATGGGCTCAAAACCCAGAGAAATCAATATGCCCTCACTGCGCACCCAATGTCGGGCGTTTCTACAAGTGCTGCCCAAACGTACCAGAGCCACTTGGCCCCGGAATGCATGCACCTGGTCTCTCTGTCCCTGCGACCCCTGCTGGTTTTCTCCGTGCGTTTCGTAACATCGTGGATGAACAAGGGGGACTGAGTGAGGGAAAAGTTGGCGGTGGTGATGCTGGTGGTGATGGTGCTGCTGGTGGTGATGGTGCTGGTGGTGGTGATGGTGCTGGTGGTGGTGATGGTGCTGGTGGTGGAGAT
The DNA here is from genome assembly GCA_023375785.1 of Penium margaritaceum. NCBI lineage: Eukaryota > Viridiplantae > Streptophyta > Zygnematophyceae > Desmidiales > Peniaceae > Penium > Penium margaritaceum. The sequence goes on from SZWC01000826.1 coordinate 297,782, forward strand.
GGTGCAGGCGGGGGAGATGGTGCTGGGGTTCATCGCGGTGGTGGTGGTGGAGGTGGTGGTGGCGGTGGTGGTGGCGGGGGTGGTGCCGGGGGAGGGCGCGGTGGCGGTGGCAGCGGTGATGAGCCATCTGAACGCTACCGTCGAACTGACCTGAATTGTCAGCCATCGGTATGTATTCACCTAGGTCAAAATTACAATTTCAGATTTCTTTGTTTCTCCACACCGAGTGGTTTGAACAAGAAGTTGTGTGAATGACTGCAGGTTCGTCAAGCACCAAGAGTGACATTATTCAATGCCACACCGAACTATGTATTTGACAGGCGGCATCTGCGGCCTCAACACAGAGCAACGAAAAACTATGATCCACCTGAAGGAGAGAGCTGTGAGAGTCTTCTCTCACGCTTTGAATGCGAACTGCAGTTACCTCAATTCGAGGGAACAGTGGTCCGCATCGGAGAGTGCGCAGCTGTCTTGCCCAATTTTGATCACAAGATAAAATCAGCATGGGTTCCCTGTCTGCCAGTCCCAAACCCCCCTGGCCAGTTTTCTCCTCCTGTCACAACATGGAGGAAGTGGGGTGGTGGGGTTGGCTGCTCTTGTGCCTATGCAGGAAAGCACTCCAAGTGCGTTCACACACATTGGACAGAAAAACATATTGTTCGACCTCCGACTGCAATGTACCATGAACTCTTTCCGTTGGTATCTCTGGTCATTTCTCAGATAGATGTGTATCCCACGTTTTCGTTGCTGGATTCTTCCTCCGAGAGCGGGGGCGCATGTGTGGTTGTGTGGGGTTTTTTGGAAGGTCAAGACTCTGGACAGTTCCGTTGCTCCTGTGACGGTGGGGTTGGGAAGTGTACCCGCCACTTGGAAATGCTTCACGAGCTCCATCAAGAGGATGAAACCTGGTTTGCACCCGGAAATGATGACTCACGCTGGCGCATGCACCGTGTTGACGAAGTGGTGGTGGAGATTGACACCTGTTCGACTTGTGACCCGTCTGTGGGTCCTTGTCTCTCAGAAGAACATGAGAAGGTGAAGTGGACGCTCTGCCAGTGGCCTCGATTGAAGTCGTTCAAGAATATCAACGTTCATGTGAGTTTACACCCTTCAAGAGATGGTCCACCTGAAGAAGTTGTCAAAAAGGCAAAGAAGGCATTTGAAGATGGGTTCATCCTCCGTGCTCCTAAACCGACAACGGAGCATTGCCCCTGTGAACATCGATGGACATGGATATGTTCTTTGTCTGATTCACTTGTACTAATAAATGTCTCATGCTATGTTCTTGTTCTTTACATTTCAGTCCACTATCCGCAGCTGAATGTTTTGTGTTCTGGCAGGCCTTCAGGACTATAAGACTACATGATCTGTACCATGGTTCGAAGGTGGTAAGTATGAAAAGGCAGCTAACCCTGTTGTTGAAAAGTATTAAGCCCATCTGAATGTTGATGATGACGTTGATGACGTCGTGCAGGTTCCCGTGCAACATTACCGGACTGCGCGTTGCAAGTGTACTTTATTCGCTGATGGGAACAGTGATGGCATCTTCATTTTCACTGCGTCAACGGCATGGACCCACTCTACCATGCTCTTCGTCTTGGCGTTCACGTGTAATGGGTCCTCCGTTTCAGCAACTCACGGAGCTGTCAAGTTCTACGAGAAAGTGACAAAACCTCTTGAGTTTCCATGTCGGTCAACGCTTGCGACAGCTTTGCAAGCTTATTTGAAACTGATTGATGTGGAGGATCTTGGTACGTGCTGTTCAAAATGTGGTGTCTATCCCTCCAAGCTTGTGTGTGATGGAACAGCTCTTATCAACAGAGATGGGGACACCTCGGACCACAGATTGTACACTCAACCACAGGCGGAAACACTGGCGCCGAGGCGGCGTGTGGCCAAGCGTCTCATCGCAGATGGCCATGCACGGGTTTTTCTGGCCCGTCTTGCCGTTCGCCACTGCCAGCGCGACCTCTTCATGCAGTCCAACATGGATTCTTTGCTGACGAAGCTGCGCGCGTGCGGGGCTACTGGAATAGCTGATCTTGTTGAAGAGGCCAAAGTCTTGAAAGTTGATGCAGAAGGAGTCAGTGTAATTCCAGACTTATGACATTCATGTTTTGTAACTTCAATTCTGGTCTTGAAATACCAACATGTTAACAAGGTTGACGTGTTTGTTTTGCAGTTCTACATAGTAAACAAGGACATGAAGGAGTTGCTCTACACTTTGCGAACTCGGGGCACAGATTCGTGCCTTTTTGATGCTGTAGCTGTTGGCTCTGGTGGGTGTGGAGGCACCCTCAAGGATGCCTAGCTCTCGCTGGTTCACGCTACCAAGGTTTGGGGCAGCCAAGGGACACCAATGGTGAAGAGTGTGGAGCAGAAGGATCACGGATGTGAGTGGGCAGAACACGTCGCATTCAGTAGAACTGAATCGAAACACGATTTTGTTACTTTGCATAGTGAGATTACATCAGATCCTTATAGCCTGTGATCCAAGCTTTCCAACGCATCCAAGCACGCCCAAAACGGAGCAGTAGAGCCCCTGCTACGGCCGTCGAAGTAACCCTTGGTGGAGCCGCCCACCTGGTCTTGCAGTCTAGGCAACGGGAGGCGCTTCGACGATGACCCGTCGAAGCGCCTTTCCTCGCCCGGAAGTCAAGGAGAAGTTCATCCTGGTCAAGGAGGTCCTTATGGTCACCTCATTCATGCCCCGGGTGCATTTAGAGGCCATTAGGAATGAACTCGGTTCCCTGGCGGTGGAATATCCCGCCACCCATGGCGGGTACCAGATTCCACCCACCCAACACCCGTTTTTCGGGCTAGGCTAACTTTCTGAATACTCACTCAAATCGAGCGATTCAAAGCTCGATCCTGCATGGAAAAATCCAAGGAATCTAAATCTAAATTCAGATCAGGTGTTCGACCACTCCTCAGTGGTCGAACCAGGAAGTACACTCAACGGCACTCATGGCAAGGGGCACACCATGTCAACAATCTCCCCCTTGCACCGCAGCCTTGATGCCCTGTCCTTGGAACCTGTAGCATTTTAAACTTCACAGCGCAGACCAAGCTCCATGCAGCTCGCGTCGTGCCTGTCCTTGGGCTGTGCCTTGATCATGGCATCGGCGAGCATGCGCTTAGTGCCACAATGCACAATAGCCGCATTTCCCTTTGCCACCAAGTCCCGCGCGTAGTGATGACGGATCTCGATGTGCTTGGTCTTCCTGTGCAACACCGGGTTCTGGGTCAGACTGATGGCACTCATGTTGTCAACTTTGAGTACCGTCAGCTTCCTTTGCGGCACGCCGATCTCCTTTAGCAGCCGCCTCAGCCACACCGCCTCTTTTGCGGCTTCCGCGAGCGCGATGTACTCCGCTTTGGTGCTGGACAGCGCCACGCAGTCCTGCTTCCTGCTTGCCCATGAAACCGCTACACCACCAAGCACAAACACGTACCCGGAATTTTATTTTCTGTCATCCACATCACCAACCCAGTCGGCATCCGAGTAGCCGACCAACTCGAGGGAGTCGTCACGCGCTCCCCCTCCAAACACGAGCTGCGACTGTTTTGTCGCCTTGAGATAGCGGAGGATCCGCTTCACCGCTTGCCAATGCAACGGCCCGGGGTGAGCAACGTAGCGGCTCACTTGGCCCTTCGCGAAGGCCAGGTCGGGCCGCGTCGCCACCATGGCGTACATATTGCTCCCCACTGCGGACTGGTATGGCACACCTGCCATCTCCTCCTTCTCCTCGTCCGTGCTCGGGCCCATGCTCGAGCTCAGCTCACACGTGGTGGTCATGGGTGTGCCGATGGGGTTGGACTCCTCCATGTTGTAGCGGCGGAGCACCTCTTGCACGTACTTTGCCTGCCCCATCTTGAGCGTGCGTGCCTTGCGGTCCCTCTTGATGGCGACGCCGAGGTAGTACTCGAGCTCGCCCATGTCAGTCATTTTGAACCGACCGCCTAGCTGTCGCTTCAGGTTCACCAACTCCTCCATGTCCGACGACACGAGGATAAGATCGTCCACGTAGAGTGCCACGATCTGGTGCAACCCCGGCTGCTTCCACACATACACGCTGTGATACGCCTTGCAGCGCTTGAAGCCAAGCTCGGCCATGAAGCCGTCCATTTTCAGGTACCACATGAGTGGCGCTTGCTTCAGCGCATAGAGCGCCTTGCAAAGCCGGCACACCTTCCCCGGCGGCGCGTCCACCCCCTCCGGCACCTCCATGTAGACCTCCTTGTCCAGGTCGCCGTTGAGGAACGCAGTTTTCACGTCCATTTGGTGGACTTCGTAGTCGCGCACCGCTGCCACCGAGAGGATGGAGCGAATGGAGGCGAACTTCGCCACCGGCGTGAAGGTTTCTTCGTAGTGTTCACCCTTTCGCTGGGCGTACTCCTTCGCGACCAGCCGCGCCTTGTACCGCTCCATCTTTTCCTCCTAGGTGAGCTTCTTCTTGAAGATCCACTTGGAGCCGATGATTTTTGTGCCCTCCGGCCTGTCAATCAGCTGCCAAGTGCCATTCTCTTCATGGGAGGCAAGCTCAGATTTTATAGCTCCCTCCCACTCAGCCCCATCCTTCTGCTGCAACGCCTCCTTGACGGTCTCGGGCTCCTCTTGCGCAAAGAACGCTCGAGCGAGCCTAGTCCAGATGCCCTCTGCGGCATCGTACCTCTTTGCCGTCCTCCTTGTGCGTCCGCTTCTCCGGGGCTGCTGCTATTGAGGCTGCTGCTGCTGCTGCTGCTACTGCCCCCTCGCGGTACCACTCGTACCGCTGGCCTGCTCCCCTTCTCTTGGGGACCGTGGAGATGAGGGCTCACTCCCCACCTCCTCGTTCAGCTCCACTGCTTCCGGCACTTCGGACTCATTGTCCGACTCGGCTGAATGCAAATCAGCCGCTCCCACATCGCCTGGATGGTTCTCGCCGGCTGGAGCCAATGGGACGTCACCCTCTTTTGCGTCCTTCGGCGTTTCCCCCTCAAGGAGTGGCAGCCACTCCCCACGCTTGGAGAGACCCGCGTCCTTGTCCGTCCAACGGCTGGCCTCATCAAACGTGACGTCGTGACTCTTCACGATCTGCTGCCTCCGTGGGTCGAAGAGCCGGTACGCCTTGCTCCCGCTCTCGTACCCGACGAAGATGCACCGGCGAGTTCGCGGGTCCAGCTTGCCCCGCCCCTCCCGTGCCTGCACAACAGCATGTGCAACACAACCAAACGTACGGAGGTGTGCCACAGTTGGCTTCCTCCCACTCCACACTTCTTGTGGCGTCTTCCACACCTTGGACTCCGCGTCTTTTAGCGGCTTCGTCGGCGTCAGGTTCATGATGTACGCCGCAGTCCGTGCCGCCTCGCCCCAATACCGCTGCGCGAGGCCGGCGTCACTCAACATGGACCGGACCATATTGAGGATGGTGCAGTTTGCCCTCTCGGTGACGCCATTCTGCTGCGGAGAGTGTGGCGTAGTTTTCTGCCATGCGATCCCCTTGCTCTTCATCCATGCGGAGCAGCCCTCGTACTCGCCGCCGTTGTCGCTCCGGCACGCCTTCACTTTCAACTCCGTTTGGCGCTCCACAGCCGCCACGAACTCCTGCATACACGACAGGACATCGCTCTTCCTCTTGATGATGTAGAGGTAGAGCTTGCGGCTGTGATCGTCAATGAAGGTCACGAAGTAGCGAGCGTCCCCAATGGAGCTCTCGAATGGTCTACACACGTCAGTGTGGACCACCTCCAACTTCGCCAATGTACGCGTCCCTTTGCCATCGAACGGCTGCCGTGTTGCCTTGCCGACCACGCACGGCTCGCACACGGGATTCTTGGCTGCGTTGAGGCTCTTGACCTCAAGACCCCGCACCACTTCCTTCTTTGCCATGTCCCTCACCGTTCAGGGAGCGATGTGGCACAACCGGCGATGCCACAGGTCCAGGTCCCCTTCATCCTTCGTCGTGAGGTTGGCGGCATCAGTCCTCACCGCATCGGCAAGAACCTTGGTACGGAGAAGGTACAAGTCCTCCTCCCTCTTGCCACGTGCAATTACCTCACCGTCCCCCTCCTTCCGGATGATGGCCTCCTTCTTGTTGAAGAGCACCTCGAGCCCCCTTTTTGGTAAGGCGGCTCACTGACAGCAGGTTTGCCCCAAAGTTGGGCATGTGGAGTACGTCGTAGATGGTGCACGGAATGACTTTCCCGTTCACCACCGACTCGATGCGAACATTGCCTTCGCCCGCGGCCAATTCTGTTTTGCCGTTGGCCACTGTCATGCGCCGCTCAGTGGCGCCGTAGGTGACGAATGCCGCATGGTTGCATTGTGTGTGGCGGCCTGATCCGGAGTCGATCACAGTGACTTCCGGATCTGTCAAGTCGGTAGACTCCCTGGCCATCATGGCTTGGGTGTCCTTCTTCCCGCCCTTCCTGG
>SZWC01000826.1:307276-329359 GCA_023375785.1 Penium margaritaceum
GCATAGTGAGATTACATCAGATCCTTATAGCCTGTGATCTAAGCTTTCCAACGCATCCAAGCACGCCCAAAACGGAGCAGTAGAGCCCCTGCTACGGCCGTCGAAGTAGCCCTTGGTGGAGCCGCCCACCTGGTCTTGCAGTCTAGGCAACGGGAGGCGCTTCGACGATGACCCGTCGAAGCGCCTTTCCTCGCTCAGAAGTCAAGGAGAAGTTCATCCTGGTCAAGGAGGTCCTTATGGTCACCTCATTCATGCCCCGGGTGCATTTGGAGGCCATTAGGAATGAACTCGGATCCCTGGCGGTGGAATATCCCGCCACCCATGGCGGGTACCAGATTCCACCCACCCAACACCCGTTTTTCGGGCTAGGCTAACTTTCTGAATACTCACTCAAATCGAGCGATTCAAAGCTCGATCCTGCATGGAAAAATCCAAGGAATAAAAATCTAAAGTCAGATCAGGTGTTCGACTACTACTCAGTGGTCGAACCAGGAAGTACACTCAACGGCACTCATGGCAAGGGGTACACCATGTCAACAGTAGCTACCGCGGACTTGAGAACGCTCCTCACCGACCATGCAAATATGACGTTGACGAGGTGGCAGAACATTGTGAATTTCATGCCTATCATTGCAAAAGCATTGGATCTTTACATGAGGGGAGTGTTGATGGAGTACAAAACATGCATGACACCGGCTACATGGTTGGTCGCAAAAGAGAGCCTGTCTCCATCACTCGTCCATACTCTGGAGAAGTTGCTCGACATCAATGAGGAAGCGCTGGTGAGCGTCTTTTTGCAAAATCGAAAGTCGTGCGTCAGTGTTCATAGACAAGTGACACTTTTTAGGATTGAACTTCTGTAATTTTGTTGCAGACGACAGAGGTGACCTTCACTCCACCTGACGGAACAATGGTTCCAATGGCTTGTTACCCACATTGGCCACAACAATGTGGAAGGCCACTCTACAACAAGTTGGAGAGAGCAGATGGACAAAGCATCCAGCGGGGAGATGATGCTAAGTGTGCCGATGATGATGACAAGAGCAAGAAACGAAAGAGACAACAGGAATTTTCACTGTGGTGTGCCAGCATCTAGTGATCTATGGGTTTCACGTTATGTTCAACGGTGAATCTCCCAATGACATATTCACAACTCTGCTCACACGGTTTCCTGCTGACCGTCTATGAAAGTTTTCTACAAGTTTTCTACGATAACGCCTGTAAGCTGTACTCGTACGTTTTGGGGAGAGAGCCTGGCATGCTATCTAGAACCAGACTGCTCTGTGGCCGGTTCCACTTTGGGCACAGAGACGCTGCAAAGCACACGTGCTCTCCTGCGTTCAGTCCAGACATTTACAGTTATCTCCAAGGTGAACACAATTTTGTCATTATGCTCTCTAATTTTTCATTGTACTCAAGTTGGTCTTCCGTTGGTCAACCTAACCTGATGCGGGTGTTCAATATGTGCAGGGACAAATACGTCAGCAAATGAACAGGTGAACCGTTTCATCCGGCGTTTCACCACGCAGAGTTTTACTTACACCATCCAAAACTTGATGGAGATGTGTAGAGTTGTGTTTCCTTACTGAAACTTCCGCAAGAACAAGGAGCGTGTACATGTGGAAGGCAGAAATGGGAATTCTTCAGATGATGTTAGCCTCAGCAGTTACTTGAATCTTTGAATGAATCACACGTTTTCCAACATTTGCCACATTTTCCATGGACCCTTGACAACTTTACATCAACATTCCAGTAGTTTTCCTGTTCCCATCTGTCAGGAACACACAAAAATATGTGTCCCTGTTGTTCCCATCTGTCAGTAACACACGGAAATATGTACTCCTGTTGCTTTCCAGTTCCCATCTTGCAAAGAAGGTTTTCATCGAGAAGTTTCGCTTTTTATGCTCTTTACCTTACATGTACACGAGAAGAAAACATGCAAGTTGTAAACCGAACAACTTAGAACTCATGTGAAGGTGTTGAATTGCATTAATAACCACTCACAACCATTAACAACTTGCTCTCAAGTCTCACATTGTGAGCGGAATGTGAAGACTGGTCTTGAATGTAAGAGTGTAATCATGTACAGGTGTTGACTCGCATTAGTAACCAATTGATTTTTCTATCATCTACTTTACATGCATTTATCATTTGGAAGAGTTTCATACTTCTCTGAGCTTCCAATTTTCCAATTGAGCTTCCACCTTACGTCCGTTTGTAATGGAAGCGTTGGAAACTGAAAACGCTTTTGAAATCTGTCGTAACAATATACTGACTGTGCTAACAACTTGCTCACAAGTCTTACATTGTTACAACGGAATGTGAAACGAAGGATGCAAACAGCCATCGTTTGGCAACATTCAAGAGGATGCAAATCCTAAATTTATTGTAGAATGAACATGCACTTGTCATTTGCAAGAGGTCATGTCATCTGCTTGGGTGATTTATTCAATTTAACTTCCCCTTTACTATTCATTGTTATGGAAGTGTTGGAAAACGTTTTAGAAATCTATATCCACCCATCAGCACCAATCCCCCTATATCATCATTATGACTATGCACAACGAGGAATTCTAGTACATCTGCCACATCTATATGGCAGTATCCTATTTTTTCTTCTGAAATGGAAGTTGCCACGTTTCACAGTCGCCCCAACGGGTTGATGGCCTTTTGAGTCGGCCCATACGTCGGGGCTGATTTTGTTCTGCGACAGTTTTCCGCGACACGCTTGATCGAACTTGAGCAGTCTTCATATGTTCAGAGGTAGTCGCCTTCAACACCTTCATCCCCTTCAACCCCTGATCTACACATATTCATGTCCATGGTCAGATTTTGAACGGGAGCATGCATCACAAAGAAACTTCACATTGAACAACACACTTACCCTGATTACGTGATTCATTTTCATTTTCCTTGGCTGCGGGAACTCCAGGATGGTTGCGGAGACTTGCTGATCCCTGCTCCAATGAAACTTGCTCCATTTTCAGAGGAACTGCCGTCCTCATCGTCTGATTTATACTTGCCAATGCGTTGACAAAGATCTGGAGACATACAAACATTAGATCAGTTCAAGCACATTGCTAGCACAGGGATATATTACAATGAATTTTGCAAAAAACACCTGACACTGCTGACCGTGGAAGTGCCACTCTTGAAGTGTCTGTTGCGTGAACTCTGCACATAAAAAGATTATATTAGTTCATTACTTCCAACATGAAAAAACCCTTGTAAGATGCAGTACTCACTGTACAACATACCTCCTGTGTCCACGATGCGCTTGCCCCTGATGATCACTCGCTCCAGTCCGTTGCAGAAATTGTTGCTCGCGTCGTGTAAGCCTTTCAAGTAGTCTCTAGCCATGTGAAGAAGGTCTTCCATTTCTAAAAGAGTTTGCGTCGGGCTCCTCCGGAAATTTGCAGCATGACGTTTGTAACCATCTGCCATCATTCCAGCAAACGTTCCGTTGGGTACTCCTTGTCCACACTTTTCCTTGGAGCGCGCAAGATGGTTTGTAAGCTCGTCAAACACTTCCTGCAAAAACACAAAGCAATTCCACAAACTGCATCAATCTATGTGTCACACGATGATCGAAAGAGAGAAACACTTAAGCGAATAGACGTTACCGAATCGTGCTAGTTCGCAGTATCTGGCTGAGTACAGTAGACAAGCTCATCTAAGAGAGTTTGATCTGCCTGCTGCGAAGACTGAACAGCGTTCGAACACTGTTGGGGAAAGCCAGCGGTTCCAGCTTGTTGCCCGTACACAGACAGGTCCTGCTGCTGCTGGCCGGCAAAAGACACTCCAGCTTGCTGCCCAAGCGCACAAGTCCGGTTCAGTTGCAAAAAGTTACTGTACACAAGGCACTCATACTAACAAAATTCAGGCACTGGAAAAAACGTACCCGAGTAGGCGTTGGTTGTCCAGACAGCTGCAGGTTTGGAACTCCTCCGCAAGTAGTCCCAAGAGTTGCAGACTGGCCAGCTTCTGTTGGCTGACTATCTTGCACGGCCTGAATGGGTTGCGTTACCTGAGCGGGTGGCGGGATCTGAACGCCTTCCGGGATCTGAATACGTGGAGTATTCAGATCAACGACATGCGGAAACTCAACGGCTTGGGTACCCTGACCTGCTTGCGGGGACTGACAGACTGATGCGGACGGCGGGAACTCACCGGCAGTCGGTGACTGATGCGTGGGCTGACCTTCTTGCGGGAACTGACCGGACTGCGGCAGCGGACCGGACTGCGATGGATCTGCGGCCAGCGGGGCCTGACCGGATTGCGGGTCCTGACCGGGCTGGGGGATCTGACCCCCCTGCGGAACCTGACCGGAGTGCAGGACCTGACCGGACGCAGGGACCAGACCGGACGGCGGGACCTGACTAGACTGCGGGACTTGACTAGACGGCGGGAACTGACCTGGCTGCGGGAACTGACCGGGTTGCGGGAACTGACCGGGCTGCGGGAACTGACCGGATGGCGGGATCTGACCGGACGGCGGGATCTGACCGGACGGCGAGCCCTGACCGGACGGCGGGACCTGACTGGACGGCGGGAACTGACCGGGCTGCGGGAACTGACCGGGCTGCGGGAACTGACCGGGCTGCGGGAACTGACCGGGCTGCGAGAACTGACCGGGCTGCTGGAACTGACCGGATTGGGCGAACTGACCTGACTGAGGGAACAGACCTGGCGGGAAGTGACCGGACTGGGGGAACTTCCCGGAATGCGAGGACTGACTGGACTGGTGGAACGAACCGGACTGCGGGAACGGACCGGACTGCGGGAACGGACCTTGCTGTGGTAACTGAGCCGACTGCGGGAACAGAACGGTAGTGGCAGAATCAGCAGCAGGGGCAGCAGCGGTGGCGGCAGCGGCAGCAGCGGCTGCGGCAGCAGCAGCAACGGCGGCAGTGTTAGATGCGGAACTATCTATGCCTCTTCCAGACTGAACAAACGCGTGGCGACCGTCTGCGGAGGCCGCGCCTGAGACTTCTTGCACCGCGATTTCCTGGACGTGCACTCCAGCTACGGCTGCGGCGGCAAGTCTCTCAGTGTTGCGCGCGCGTCTAGCAGCAGAACTACGAACAGGTTCGGCAGGCGCAGATGATGAGGAGTCAGCCGTCTCAGGTCTTCTCTTTCTCTTCGCGGAAGGTGAGTTTTCATCAGGAGAGTCAGGATCATCAAGTTTCTGCAAAGATCACACAAAGAGTTTATCGTCACGTCCATTCATTTCTTTAACTTTGATAAACTACTGCTAACATCAAGAGTGGTCTTACTGGCTGATTCCATTGTGACCTTGCTGATTCCAGTTTTCCGCACCGGTAGGACTTATACAGCGGCCTCTTGAACTTCTTGTTGGGGTCAGGGTGCTCAATCATGAGATCCTTGATGTTATCTTCCTCTTGGCGGTAAGGATTTTTCAGGACCCAAGGGTGCTGGAAAAATGCCTCGAAGTCCAGTGTTACAGCATTTTTACCGGCACCCTCATCCTTTGCCTTCTTACGCACTATCTTCTACGCGGCATGTATTTGAAGGACGAGCCACAGCGTCGACGGGCACGCTTGCTCAACTCTCTGCAACTTCTGAAAATTGTCGGAGTGGAACTTCATAGCAAAAAATTCTAACACTTTGTGCAGTTGCCTCCATGGCTTCCTTCCAATCGCCAAGCCCCATGCGCCCATCTTTTCAAGCCATTGAAGTTTTGGTAAGGTTGCCAGGTCTGCAGAATAAAATTCCAAGCGCGGTCTTAGGTCATGCGACACAAATTACTCTATATGCGTGCAAAAAGACACATTTCAGATCGTATCTTCTGACGTGCCGATGAAGGTGTGGGGGTGAAACAGCGGAATGTCTTGCGATGTGCTGGCTGCTTCAGAAGCCATGCCAGCAGCGGGGGAAGAGACCAACGTCACAGCCGGCGCACTGGTTTCACATGAAGTCCCGTCTGAACCTGCTGCAACCGAGGAGGAAAGGACGATTACTTCCGGCTCCCTCAACTCTTGTCTACCGCGTGCACGAGAACGCAGTGCAACTGATCTGGGGTCCCGAGGGGAGAAAGGCGATTCTCCGGCTGACCCGCTCGACGTCGAGAAGTCTAGTTCCTCTGTGACACACTCCTCCTCCAACATTCCACGGCACGACCTCTTGTGAGGCATCCTACCGCTACGAGTCTCCCACGCGGGACACACCAGGTTCTAACCCTAGGGTTTCATCGTCAGGCGTCGTCACCATCTGCTAAGAAACTAAGTGTTGAAACCTTCAACAATGTGTCCAAGCAAATGAAAGGCACGACGACACGTACCTAGTAGCGATGAAACCTCTGCCTTGATGACGGAAAGCAGAAAACACGGTAGATCATCCACGAAAGAGTTGCCTGTCCATACAGTACAAACGAGAAATGCTGTTTATGCAGTAGGAATATCAGCTTCCGAAAAACGAAAGAGGACCGTTCTGTTCAGGAAGCAGGCAAACGCTGTCATGTCAGCACAAAACAGCCTGTTCGGTTGATAGACAGTTTTCTTGTTTCGTTTCTTAGAAAGGATATTGCCATACCAGCTAACGGAAGAGGACGGTTTCCATCGTTGAAAACGGTGTTCATTGTTTCGTGAAACAAAACAGACATTGTTTCCCATTTCTGTCAACCAAAGAGTTGCTTGTTCCATGAGACAAGAAAGACAGAAATCTGTTTATGCAGAAGAAATATCAGGTTCCGCAGAACGGAAGACGACCGTTCTGTTGAGCAAGCAGGAAAACACTGTTATAGAAGAGCATTAAAACTTTTTGGCTGACAAAAACGGTTTCAATGATTCTAGTCCTAGGGAAGAGAATATAGATCCGACAATCGGAACAGGGCTGTTCCATCGATACCACTGTTTTTTCATGTTTCTCGAAACAAACGAGACACTATTTCCAGTTTTTGTACCAGGGTTGTCCTTCAAACGCTTGCAAGTCTCAGCCGAAGTCGACGCAGAATTCCTCTTTCGTTTTCCTTGTGTCGTTGAAAAATGCATGGCAATTGCGTTTCCCACTCCTATCAGACAGAGACGCAGTTACCTGTTTCATTTACGGTTGTAGGTTTGTTCATTCCAGACTATCAGCGTTTATGGTACGGTGGTAACCTGCGTCAGACCCAATGCTTCAGCCGGACTCTAGTACCTGGGTCCTTTTGTCTAGCGCGAAAACGTGTTTCGTGAATGAACATGGAAAATTACTTCTTGGTAGAAGGAGTGGTTCAAGTTTCATTCACCAAACGGCCATATTCGCGTCTGCGCAGGGAGTCATTGAGCACGTTTCTTGTTCCTGTCCTCCAGAGCAGAGCGAAAGTCATGGTTTGTGTCACCAAATAGGAATGCCCCTTTCGTATCGTGAAAAAGAAAAGTTACAGGCAGTGTAGGAAACGAGGGTTTGCTTCGGAATGTCACGTGTCCATGCTAGGTTTGTCCTTCAAACGCTTGCTAGTCTTAGCCGTATTCGACGCAAATTTCCTCTTTCGTTTTCCCATTCTCGTTGGAGAAAGCAAGGCGAATGTGTTTCCCGCTCCTGTCAGACTGAGACAAAGTAACCTGTTTCGTTTATATGTGTGGGTTTGTCCATTGTGGCCTTCGGTCCGACCTACGTCGGACCAATGGTTGGTTTCACTGTTTCTGTCACGTCAAACAAGGAACCCTGTTCCGAAGTTAAAAAATATAAACCCACTTCTGGTGGATGGCGAGGCCTTTTGTTTGATTCATCAAACGTGCATATTCCCAACAGACACGGAGTCAAGAAACACGTTTCTCGTTCCTTTCATCCAGATCAATGCAAAAGTCATGTTTCGTGCCATCAAACAGGAATGCACTTTTGTCGCGTGAAAGAGTGGAATCTGGGCGGTGTACAAAACAGGGGTTTGCATCTGGATGGCATATTTTCGTACTATGTTTGTCCTTCGAACGCTTCCAAGTCTAAGCCGCAGTCGACGAAGAATTCCTCTTTCATTTTCCTTGTGTCGTTGGACAATGCATGGCGATTGCGTTTCCCACTTCCATCAGACGGAGACGCAGTTATCTGTTTCGTTTACGAAGTTTTCCATGAATGAACATGGAAAACTTCTTCCTGGTAGACGGAATGGTCCATGTTTCATTCACCAAATGGGCATATTCGCATCCGGACAAGGAGTCATTGAACACGTTTCTCGTTCCTGTCCTCCAGAGCAAAGCGAAAGTCATGGTTCGTGTCACCAAACAGGAATGCCCCTTTTGTAACATGAAAAAGAAAAGTTACATGCAGTGTAGGAAATGAGGGTTTGCTCGGAATGTCATGTGTCTGTGCTATGTTTGTCCTTCAAATGCCTGCTAGTCTTAGCTATATTCGTCGCAAATGTCCTCTTTCGTTTTCCCTTTCTCGTTGGAAAAAGCAAGGTGAATGTGTTTCCCACTCTTGTCAGACTGAGACAAAGTTACCTGTTTCATTTATTTTTTTGGGTTTGTCCACTCTGGCCTTCGGTCCGACCTACGTCGGACCGATGGTTGGTTTCACTGTTTCTGTCGCGTCAAACGAGAGACCCTGTTCCGACGTTAAAAAATATACACCCGCTTCTGGTGGACAGCGAGGCCTTTTGTTTGATTCATCAAACGGGCATATTCCCGACGGACACGGAGCCATGAAACACGTTTCTCGTTCCTTTCATCCAGATCAATGCAAAATTCATGTTTCGTGCCATCAAACGGAAATGCACTTTCGTCGCGTGAAAGAGTGGAATCCGGGCGGAGGATGAAACAGGGGTTTGCACCTGGATGTCATATTTTTGTAGTAGGTTTATCCTTCGAAGACCTCCAAGTCTAAGTCGCAGTCGACGCAGAATTCCTCTTTTATTTTCCTTGTGTCGTTGGACAATGCATGATGATTGCGTTTCCCACTCCCATCAGACGGAGACGCAGTTATCTGTTTCATTTACGGTTGTGGGTTCGTTCATTCTGGACTATTAGCGTCTGTTGTACAGCGGTGACCTGCATCGGACCGAATGCTGCAGCCGGACTCTAGTAGTTGGGTTCTCTTGTCTAGCACGAAAACGTGTTTCGTGAATGAACATGGAAAAATTCTTCGTGGTAGACGGAGTGGTCCATGTTTCATTCACCAAACGGGCACATTCGCGCCCGGACACGGAGTCATTGAACACGTTTCTCGTTCCTGTCCTCCAGAGCTGAGCAAAAGTCATGGTTTGTGTCACCAAATAAGAAAAGAAAAGTTACAGGCAGTGCAAGAAATGAGGTTTTGCTTCGGATTGTCACGTGTACGTGCTAGGTTTGTCTTTTGAACGCTTGCTAGTCTTAGCCGTATTCGACGAAAATGTCCTTTTTTGTTTTCCCTTTCTCGTTGGACAACGCAAGGCGAGTGTGTTTCCTACTCCTGTCAGATCAAGACAAAGTTACCTGTTTTATTTACACTTGTGGGTTAGTCCATTATGGCCTTCGGTCCGACATGCATCGGACCGATGGCTGGTTTTACTGTTTCTAACGCGTCAAATGAGGAACCCTGTTCCGATAATTAAAAGTAAGAAACAACTTCTGGTGGATGGCGAGGCGTTTTGTCTAATTCATCAAACGGGCATATTCCCAACGGACACGGAGCCATGAAACACGTTTCTCGTTCCTTTCATCCAGATCAATGCAAAAGTCATGTTTCGTGCCATCAAACAGGAATGCACTTTCGTCGCGTGAAAGAGTGGAATCCGGACGGTGTACAAAACAAGGGTTTGCATCTGGATGTCATATTTTTGTACTAGTTTTGTCCTTCAAACGCCGCCAAGTCTAAGCCAAAGTTGACGCAGAATTCCTCTTTCATTTTGCTTGTGTCGTTGGAAAATGCATGATGATTGCGTTTCCCACTCCCACCAGACGGAGACACAGTTATGTGTTTTGTTTATGGTTGTGGGTTTGTTCATTGTGGACTATTAGCGTCTGTTGTACAGCGGTGACCTGCGTCGGACCGAATGCTGCAGCCGGACTCTAGTAGTTGGGTTCTCTTGTCTAGCGCAAAAACGTGTTTCGTGAATGAACATGGAAAACTTCTTCGTGGTAGACGGAGTGGTCCATGTTTCATTCACCAAACGGGCACATTCGCATCCGGACAAGGAGTCATTGAACACGTTTCTCGTTCCTGTCCTCCAGAGCTGAGCAAAAGTCATGGTTCGTGTCACCAAATAAGAATGCCCTTTTCGTAACGTGAAAAAGGAAAGTTACAGGCAGTGTAAGAATCGAGGGTTTGCTTCGGAATGTCACGTGTACGTGCTAGGTTTGTCTTTTGAACGCTTGCTAGTCTTAGCCGTATTCAATGCAAATGTCCTCTTTCGTTTTCCCTTTCTCGTTGGACAAAGCAAGGCGAGTGTGTTTTCTACTCCTGTCAGATCAAGACAAAGTTACCTGTTTCGTTTACACTTGTGGGTTATTCCATTCTGGCCTTCAGTCTGACATGCGTCGGACCGATGGCTGGTTTCAGTGTTTCTAACGCGTCAAATGAGGAACCCTGTTCCGATAATTAAAAGTAAGAAACAACTTCTGGTGGACGCCAAGGCCTTTTGTTTGACTCATCAAACGGGCATATTCCCGACGGACACGGAGTTATGAAACACGTTTCTCCTTCCTTTTATCCAGATCAATACAAAAGTCATGTTTCGTGCCATCAAACAGGAATGCAGTTTCGTCGTGTGAAAGAGTGGAATCCGGGCGGTCTACAAAACAGGGGTTTGCATCTTGTTGTCGTGTTTTTGTACTAGGTTTGTCCTTTGAACGCTTGCAAGTCTCAGCCCAAGTCGACGCAGAATTCCTCTTTCGTTTTCCTTGTGTCGTTGAATAATGCATGGCGATTGCGTTTCCCACTCCTGTCAGACGGAGACGCAGTTACCTGTTTTGTTTACGGTTGTGGGTTTGTTCATTCCGGATTATTAGCGTCTGTTGTACAGCGATACCTGCGTCGGGCCAAATGCTGCAGCCGGACTCTAGTTGCTGAGTTCTTTTGTCTAGCGTGAAAACGTGTTTCGTGAATGAAGATGGAAAAATACTTCGTGGTAGACGGAGTGTTCCATGTTTTAGTCGCCAAACGGGCATATTCACGTCCGGACAAGGAGTCATTGAACATGTTTCTCGTTCCTGTCCTCCAGAGCAGAGCGAAAGTCATGGTCGGTGTAACCAAACAGGAATGCCCTTTTTGTAACGTGAAAGGAAAACGTTACTGGCAGTGTAGGAAACGAGGGTTTGCTTCGGAATGTCACGTGTCCGTGCTAGGTTTTTCCTTCGAATGCTTGCTAGTCTCAGCCGTATTCGACGCAGATGTCCTCTTTCGTTTTCTCGTTCTCGTTGGACAAAGCGAGGCGAATGTGTTTTCCACTCCTGTCAGACGGAGACAAAGCTACCTGTTTCGGTTACACTTGTGGGTTAGTCAATTGTGGCCTTCGGTCCGACCTACATTGGACCGATGGTTGGTTTCACTGTCTCTGTCGCGTCAAACGAGGAACCCTGCTCCGACGCTAAATAATATAAAACCACCTCTGGTGGACGGCGAGGCCTTTTGTTTGATTCATCAAACGGGCATATTCCCGACGGACACGGAGCCATGATACACGTTTCTCGTTCTTGTCATCCAGTTCAATGCAAAAGTCATGTTTCGTGCCATCAAACAGGAATGCACTTTCGTCGCGTGAAAGAGTAGAATCCGGGTGGTGTACGAAACAGGGATTTGCATCTGGATGCCATGTTTTTGTACTAGGTTTGTCCTTTGAATGCTTGCAAGCTGAAGTTGACGCAGAATTTTTTGTTTGTTTTCCTTGTGTCGTTCGACAATGCATGGCGATTGCGTTTCCTACTCCTGTCAGACGGAGACGTAATTACCTGTTTCGTTGACGGTTGTGGGTTGGTTCATTCTGGACTATCAGCGTCTGTTGTGTAGCGGTGACCTGCGTCGGACTGACTGCTGCAGCCGGAGTCTAGTTGCTTCATTCTGTTGTCTAGCACGAAAATGTGTTTTGTGAATGAATATGGAAAACTACTTCGTGGTGGACGGAGAGGCCCCATGTTTCATTCACCAAACGGGCCTATTCCCGTCTGGACAGAAGTCATTGAACACGTTTCTTGTCCCTGTCAACCAGAGCAGTGCGGAAGTCATGGTTCGTGTCACCAAGTACGAATGCCCATTTTGTAACGTCAAAGAACAAAGTTACAGGCAGTGTCGGAAACGAGGGTTTGCTTCGGAATGTCACGTGTCCGTGCTAGGTTTGTCCTTTGAACGCTTGCTTGTCTCAGCTGTATTCGATGCAAATATCCTCTTTCGTTTTCCCTTTCTCGTTGGACAATGCAAGCTTCTCTTCTTCTTTTTTTCCGAAAATTTCCGATGGACGGCGGAAGGGACAACGCTGCAGTACCGAAGCTCTGCAGCCGGCTGTTGGCCATGGGTCCCACCACTACAGTCCATCCTGACAGCCTTTTCCACGTCAGAAAGTCCATCTCCAGCTGCTGCCGCCCAGCTGCCACGTGTGAATGAGCTGCTTACTGGTTATGTAGCCTCATCCTGTCTCGTTATTCCGCTACTTTCTGATTCTCCTCTGACGTGGGAGACACGCCACGTCGGCCGACCAACACCTAAAATCACAATCAATCGGCGGGAGTCGATTGATTGTAGCATTGATTGCTTAAGTGACAAAAGGCACAATCACAAATGCTGTAGTTGCCTCGCAAAAGAGTTTTCCGCACAGTGTCCCGCCCACCAGTCATATAATCAAAATCAAAATCAGAGTGCCGGTTCAAGGCCTTAGTAACCCTCACACAATCTGGTTTGCATTCAGCACAAAAATAGTGATTGGTAAACATCAAGGGCAAACTTGTCCTAACTGTATGTTTCTATGGAAACATACAAAAGAACTCAAAATATGAAATCATTGATAATATGTTCTGTTTCTATTTTAATGCATGAAATATTTATCTAAAAAGCCCACCTTTGCTGGTTTTACTTTAAAACCTTCATTTTTTTCCAACATTGCTCGAGAACATAGGAATGTGCATCATTTCCTAAAAAATCAAAATGTTTCTCGACCTCTGTCATGGCGCTAGGTCGTTTTGCGACCAACTATAGGACGAAACGAAAGCCCTAAGAATTAAGTCCAAGAATCGACACGAGTGACCGCCTCAGCCACTTTAGCTGAGACGCACATCGCCAAGAACGGATCAGGTTGTTATAGGCCAGTTTTGTAAACATTCATCATAAATATCCTATCGTTCCACATGGTAGTGCCATATGGAACAGGACCCAAGTGGCACTCTAAGGGTGGAGGAGGAGTGACGCAATGGAATCTCCATAAGGACACTCCTCTCGTCCCATTTTCTGGATAAGAGGTATTTTCCGGGCTAGAGTCGAACCGAACTCTAGAGCGTGGACATTTTCCGGTTCTCAACTCCTCGAGATCCTAGCCTCGAGTCCCCAAAATATGGAGACCATTTTTAATCCCAAAATGGTCCGTAGGCTACATTCCTCCCCCTTTGCTTCGAACCATCCCAGTTCATCTTTGATCATGGATATTTGATCATCGCGCTCTTCAAGATGCATAGTATGCAACAATAAGCATGCATAAGCATGCACAATAGTGAACTCTCGTTATCCGCAACACTCTTGCATCACATTCATGCACAATCAGCCGCATACATGTGCGGTTTTAGAATTGTGATTATTTGCGTACAGCATTCTATGTTGATCAAGCAATCCTTTGGCTCTTACCATGACAAGGCACGTAGAACCTCTGTATGTTTGAACACATGTATTGGCGTTCCTTCGCGGAAGGTTTATCACACGTGTGTATCATCAGCATGGTCGATATCGTTTGGGATGTACATTGTCAATATCGTCTTGCGAGTTTGGAAGAGGGTATCTAGAATATATTTTCCCACATGCCATGTGTTACATGTTTACTATGCTGTTATGGTGTTGCCTTCTCCCCCTTCGCAAGGAGCGTCCCTGCGACAAATTAACCGGGCGTCCTCACGAAAAACGTCTACGTCCACACAGAAAAACCATATTTCTATCGGACAGGATCTCTTCATAGGGGTTGTTGTCGAGGTGGTACCTCCCCGCAACATTGTCAATAGGTGCAATCCAAGATACACACATCAAGCCTCTTGGTTTGTAACCACATGTTGATGACCGCGCACAGGTCTACTAGATCTCTTTCAGATCTGTGGGTTGGTTGGTTGAACTCAACCAAGCTCCACAAAGCCCATACAACTCGCATGCTAGCTTTATGTTAGGGTTGGGAGGCACCAAGATCCTAAGACATGGTTGGTGAGCACACTTGTTTTTCCTTTCAAAGATTGCACTCATCTTTGAAGGAGGTGGCATTGATTGTCTAGCACACTCAATTGTTGTCAATGTCCATCATTAGACACGACAATGATCTGACCTAGATGATCTTGGTTTCAACCATTATCCCTCGAATTCTGTCTGAAATGGGTACAATCGGCTGTCGTCCACATCCCAATCAAAAGCTGGTCAACTTTCAAATAGCAGAGTCGAGATGCACATATCTCATTTTTGTGGAGCACGTCCACGAGCACAGTGTTCATCATGTCGTGACCATCGGTCGGGTGGAAGATTACAACAAATTATGGTCCTGCAAGGCTACCCTTGCCGGTGTCAATTCCATGGCGTGAGCGAACACTTGTGAATCACAACTCGTGATCCCATGGGTTTAGAGGGAAGTTTTTGAAGTTTTTCAGTTCATTGTTCCCAGTGTTGTCATTTGATTGACATGCAAAGACGGAGTCATCCGTACCAGGAACACGTCTAGGGAACAGCTTTTCATTTTTATAAAATTGTTATGCATGTATGTCTCATTAATTTCATACGGTCTGTATGGGTATACCAAGTACAGTGGTATGAGCAAGACCGCTGGCCCACTGGGCCGGAACTACGGTAATTGTGATGGATTTGGACCAAATCCTTGGCCGACTAGGGCTTAATTGTTGTGTTTGAGGGTCTCCAACCCTCTAGCCATTCCTTCAAGCCGCCCATAGACCAAAGATCCACATGGGAGCCACGTGGCATCGGTGTTACAATGTAACGGGACGGACGCAATCCTAGTCCATTGAGCCAAGAATGTGGTGCAAGAGGGTTGGAAACTCTTGCGTTTCTTCACCTTTCCATCCTCTTGCCAGATTACCCCCACTCGGAATTTGTGTTTCTTAATCAGTCTACATGATACTTATCATGGCACCAGATTGAGCTACTTGAGACATCTTTGCCTATGTCAAGGCATTTTTCCATGGGTACCGTCCACACAGGTGACAGTTGAAAGATATTTACAAGTGAATGCCACATGTGTGACAGGCATCAAGCCATATTACTTGTGCTTGGCGATGGAAACAATGGAACTGTTTCCAATGTCAACGGTTGTCAACCGCTTCACCTTGACTAACGAAGTCAGCAAATCACGAGTCAGCTACACCGTAGTTGAAGGAAGTATCCATTCATGGATGAATACTCATTTTTTTACACTCCCGTTGCCTGGTCGATGCAGGTGGTTTAACTTAGAGAATTTTGTTTCACAAACACTATTGGAAATCATCTTTATTAAAGAAAAATCAGTCGTGATACATGTTTGGCAATTGATTAAGAACAACCGGTGCTATGCCTTGCTTTTAGCACGAATGGAATTCCTCCATGCAACTTTGTAAGAGCATGTCGTAGATCAAGGATGGAATGTGCTTTCGTTGACTCAATTCATGAGATGTATCAAGTTATCTATCAAGTTTTGGTAAGGAAAATCATTTCTTCGCAGTCCAGTGCAGTGAACCTTTTGATTCAACATCTGGTTATGACACACTTGTCACCCTTGGTCGGTCTCGACGTTGACTTTGGCTCGTTCCATGGTCCATCGGGCCACGAAGATGGAGGTGCCAACATTCGACTGGCGTACATCTATCCTCTTTGACGCCGTAGCACGGTCGCAGTTTGGGATACAACCCTGGGACCGTGTCGTGTTGCGAACTATGTCAAACTTAGCTGGTCATCGAACTATGAGACTGTCATAGTGTCATGGTAACACTTTGGTGAAAAAAACATCCACGTCCACCTTTGCCGTGAGGATTTCAGTTGATAGGGTAGAGCCCACATCTTAGGTCCAGGCACTCTCCTTCATCACTTTCCATGCCAGGTTCACTTGTCAATTAAATACGAGATGAAAGTGACACCTTCCAGCGTCTTTGAATTTTGACATTCGGTCGACCACGTTTGATATTTTGCAACATCACTTGAGTTCTTGAATTACCGCATTGCGGTACATAAAGTCATAGAGAAGGAAGAGAAGACCACTCTTTTGTTTGATGTGTCCACGGTTGAGAAAGGAGCCCATCCTTTGTGAGATCGTACTGCTTGTCGAAATTGTTGATACCGGTTGGATATCACATTCATCACTCACAGAGTGATAAAGTGGCTATGGTTTCACAATTGTGTTCGTATCCAAGAATCTTGTTCTTGACCCGTTCAATAACTCATGTCCGGTGTCTACATCAAACATGAGTAATGAGGTGTCGTACCTCCGACATGTACGGATACCGTCGGATACTGGTACATGACTAAAGGTCATGGAGTTTCTGAAGGCAGATTGTGCCTTCTCGGGAGAGCTTCAAAATACAGACTTCTGTCGATCGCTTCTACCCTAAGGCGTAGTAGCGTAATGGAAATGAATGTATGTCATCCGTAGAAGAAGCCATGCACCGACCAAAAAGCTTGTTCGGTCTAATGGTGTTGCCATTAGATGGTACTAAAGCCGTCAGTTTTATCGAATGTCACAAAACCGATGTGGTCATTCTTCCTTTGCCCGTAACATATTTTCGTGATTGACACACCAACAGTTACTGGGTAAATCTCTTGTGCACGATGTACACTATTCCATGATTGCTGTGTACCCATTTTAATATTACCAAAGTGCAATGGTATGAATCACATACCCCGTTCCATCAAAAGGTTGGATGCCTCCGGTACTTGGTCATACCCATTGACCTTCTATGCTCATGCAATCCGAGCATGCGTTGGACGTAGTGCTGAAGCGACATGGTTTTTGTAGCATGTTCCATTTGTGGATACAGGGGGAGTCCATTCACCATTAGCATGGTGCAATTTCAAGGAAATAGACCTTTAAAACCTTGATTTATCCATCACAATCCTGCTCGTTGTTTTTTTGGAAGTATCACTCTGTACCGCTGTCGGTAGGGACAGCATTTTAACGTCACATGGTTGTCAAAATCAATGACGGTCGAGATTCAACCATTTTGGTCCATTTGGGCGTACATTACATCATCGGAGTCGGTTGTGATTGTTTCTGATCATATCAACAAATTCTAGGAAGAGAATTCAGAGGTACAAACAGCCTCAAGTTTGTCAAGGTGTATTCCAAACATCACACGGCGTGTTTCTATGGCACCAAAGAAGCCTCTCGACACACTTTTCCTTAGAACCACCCCAAGCGTAGATCGTACGCAATAGGATGGTGGCTGTCACCGTAACGCGTCATGTGTTATGTGGCGATCGACAATTATTCATGTGTCAAACCATCGACACTGACATGGTAGTCCCAGTCAAAACCATGTCCATAGTGCTTTCGACACTCACATTAGTGGTGCATTCGGCACATCCGACAGACAATCATCCGACCCCCCATGTCAATAGTGCAACCGGCACTCTTTTCAAACGTCAGTCGGCACTTTTATTGTGCAACCGGCACTTGTTTTGTGCAATCGACACTATTGTACGCATGAAATTGACATTTGAGACTTACATAAGTGATGTCATTGATGGGGGTGAAATAGCTCGCGTACCCATAATGCAAAGTGTGACTCTCATCCGCCCATCGTTTGGAAGAAAAGCAATGATCCGCCTGTGGTTCGGAAGAAAAGTAACCATCCGCCCACCATGCATTACAAAAGCAACCATCCGCCGAGCCTCCACAACAAAATCAACCAGCCGCCCACCCCTTTCTTCATGCCGGATCACAGCATGTGTTATGGAACTGGCATGGAAAAATGTGCAATGGTGCATCCGTCTGAGACATAGTGAATGACAAAAATAGTGTCATACATCAATGCTACATGGTATGTGGTGGGACCTTGATATGTATTTGAGTTTCTCTCAGTTCCTAAGGTATTTTCTGTGTAACATTGGCATATGCATTATTTTATGCACAACATTGTCATATAAATTAATGTTTTTGCGATGTTTTCATATGCGTTATTTTTGTGCAGCATTGTCATATGAGTTATTTTGTGCGCGACAATGGTATATCAGCTATATAGTTCCAAAAAATGGGTATCTGTGACTTGAACCCTATTGATGGTGGCGTCTGTAGTGCAATCTACACTCACTTTGGTGCGCTTCTTACACTCGCCTTTGGATTGCACCCTTCAATCAGTTGCAAGTACCTGTTGTACTTGTGTCACTGACACATCTGTTGTTGGTCTCCATAGAAATACACAGAGAGTGCAATCAGTGTCCTACTTTGTCTTATGTGTCCCAACATACCTTTATTTTTTCCTTTACAAAAAATTCTCCTCCAAGGAAGGACTAGAGTGCATGGAGCTAGTGAATGACGTGACACATTCTTGTCTTATTTGGGGCTCAAAGTTATGACACAGATTTCTTATTTTTAAGTACTGCATAACATATTGAAAAATAAAAAACAAGAAGAAAGTGTACTGTGTGGTTTTTTCTTACAATGGAAACACTCTTCGTTTTAAAGTCATCACAATGTAGGTCCAATCATCCTTTTTTTGAAGGTACATAGTTGTTTTACTGTTGATAATAATTTGGGCGCAAGTCACATATACCCAGTTTGTGGAACACATCACTCATCCCCCTATGGCCTAACAAAAAATATCACAACTACCCATCTGACGACGTGACTGCCAAGCCAGTAACAAAAAGAAGGGGAAAAAGCCATGTTGAGGTACCATGTCATGCATCGTCGCCGCATGACATGGACCACATCCACAAGTATCACAAACCCCAAAATGGTGGGGTTTGTGATACTTCTGGTTGAGGTCTGTGTAAGGTTCGTGGGGAGTTCGAGACTTCCCATGCGTTGAGAGAGCACCTGCCGGGCCCCGGTACCGCGGGGCCTGGCAGGTGCCCGCAGGAAGATAAAACCCAAAACGAGCTATGTTTAATGGAGAATTGGTTGGTTTGAGATTTAATGCTTAAAACAAAAGGTTTGTAGTGAAAATCAAAGGGTTTGTTTAATTTTCGCTAAAGCTCGATGTCGGATTTCCAAAGTCCCCGTCGAGATCAAGGAATTTCGGCCGACCGACAATCAGCGATGAAAGTTGGTCATCATCGACCTCAACAGCCGTCGATGAAGGTATTAGTCATTGAAGGCTTGTGAGGAAATCAATAAGCGGCTTTTTTTGCTGACCGTCGATTGGCTGGATGGGCATGCACATTTGTTTCCTGCCCGGTCAGCAAGGCATGTTGTGATCGAGCATGGAAACAAACTGGGCCTTTCAGTTTTTATTGCTGGTGCTGGACGGATGAGAGTCATACTTCGCATTTTATGGGTACGCGAGCTATTTCACCCTATTTGTTTTTGTTGCAGCTTTTGTATTTTTCTTCGGTTGATGTAGACAATTACATGTAGCTATTTGCAGGACGTACAAATGTTCACAGAAGTATTGCCCCATTACATCCAGATATTATGATGTGCATGGTTGATGAAAACCTTCCTCGCCCTTGCTATCCGGATCGTTCAGTTGTAATATAGAATGTAAAATCATCATTTGATGGTCTCTCAGAGAATCGGTCCACATCATACTTAACAGCCGACTAATCGTAGATCATTGTCTACCTAAATGATTTGCCTGTTTTGTTGCTCCAGTCCTTGCAAGATGGTCTACAGAGACCCCCTAGGTGTATGAGGGTAGTGTATGTGGCGAGTGCACTCAAAATGGGTGCGGAAGTGCATTCATCATGCACTTGGTGTACGAGCGATATAAACCGCGTTGAACCTTTGCATTGGATGAAAGTCTCCTTTAACACATCAAACTTTATGTGTTTGCAATGGTATATGACCTAGATGGAAGAACAAACCTCGATGTTGTGACTTTTGAAACCCGGCGTGCCTGGTGTGAGAAGGTCGCGAGCCGTCGGCGGCCACATCGCAGTTTGAGATGCAGGAATGATAAAACATGGGCGTTTCTAAGTCGTTCTGGAATGGATTGGATGTATTCTAGCATTTCAAACATGGACCGATAAAAAAGCATGAACTTTTACAATCAAAACAACCATGAGAGAAGTTACGAATTATGGTAAGTGTCGGTAGTGGAAAGCAGATGATTGGTACCAATTGGAATTGAGATGAACGCATACATCAGAGTTTGAAGTTTTACCGATCGGACTTGCAGCAATGTCCACTCAAAACAGCAGACCGATATGTTTCTGGTGATACAACATACATTGCTTAATTTCAGGAATGTAGACAATGGTCTTCATGTTGGCTATCCAACACGGGATGCAAATGTTGACGAAACAGTATCCTTAGATGTAACAACTGCCAACTGTTGATAGGTTCCATTCTTTTCCCGCTCGATGCCCTTGTGGTGGACCAGTTTAAGGTGTCAATTGTTGGCCGACTGCCCCGAACAAGAAATATTTGACTGTTACCTTGATGAATAGATCCTTTTGATTCTCTCAAGCTAATGAAAAACTATGAAAGTGGATTTTAGTCATTTAATCACTGTTTCAAA
The DNA here is from genome assembly GCA_023375785.1 of Penium margaritaceum. Classification (NCBI taxonomy): domain Eukaryota; kingdom Viridiplantae; phylum Streptophyta; class Zygnematophyceae; order Desmidiales; family Peniaceae; genus Penium; species Penium margaritaceum. The sequence continues at coordinate 328,024 of SZWC01000826.1, forward strand.
TGAATGACAATGATCAATTTTTTAGAGAATTGTCTATATCACCTTCAAGATAGAATGATGACGGTAGACATTCATAGGCCTCTTATTAATCGGGTAGAATCACTACTTTTGCCTCTTGAAAATTACATCGAGATATCAAGCCAGAATACCAACTATCGAGGTCGTCAAAGTTGATAACAAATTCAAACCAGAAGACAAAACCGTTGAGAAAAACAGGGGATGACACTAAGTGACAGTCAAGATTCTGAAGAACAATTTCATTCCTTGTCGTTAATTTCTTGCTTGAAGCTCACCATGTTTTATGTTATGTTCCTTTAGGTACACAAACCTTCAAAAACAGCTTTGAAAAGAAGATCACAAACTAGATTAAACAGAAGATTCAAAAGATTGTGCAATCACTGTACGATAAGTGCATTTTCCATGTAAATCAAGAGCATTGGCCAATATTCACTCTTGCCTTGCATTTAAGGGTGCACGCCATGCCAGATTTGCAATTATCTTGGAAGAATTGGAATCACAAATCGAGTCCAAGCCTCAGATTTGGACCCTCGAATCTTCTTGAAAGATTCTAGTACAAGATACCACAACTATCTTTTATTGTGACGTAGAACCTGCTTGTATATGCATGTTTATGACAATCTTCGTGTCTACATGCATGTCTTACTGGATTGGGGGTTGAGATGAACAGATATATGGTACCTATTGCTTGTTCATCCATGTACGAGAGGAAAGGCCAGATTCTCGAATCCGAGAAAAATACTTTTCCGGGATTTGGATTTGCGAATCTTCTGAAAGACTTGGATTCTTGAACCTTTCTATCGAATCCGGGACTTTGGTGTGCACACTTACTCGCATTGGGGAGGGTTGTAAGGACTTGCGAGGAATGAGAACCACCGACAGCGTTCGATATTCTAGCTGGCCGTCACTGATGTGCAAGCACCAAATTTGAGTTCGGAATACTCTGTAAGTAGGTTGGCTCGTTAGAAACCTCTGGGAACAATACTGAGCAAAAAGTTCTGAATACGTAAGCCAAAAATAACCTTGTAACTGGTCTACTCTAAAAAACCTCTGTATAATCTAACAAAATCCTGAAAAATATGCAATCATTTATGCAAATTTTTATACATCTTAAACATTAGTCAGAGAGAAATTAAGTTTTTGAGAAATAGGGGGAGAGAGATGGAAACAGAGAGAAAGAGAGAGAGACACAGAGAGAGAGAGAGAGAGAGAGAGAGAGAGAGGGAGAGAGAGAGAGAGAGAGAGAGAGAGAGAGAAAGAGAGAGAGAGAGAGAGAGAGAGAGAGAGGGAGAGAGAGAGAGAGAGAGAGAGAGAGAGA
>SZWC01000827.1:0-38309 GCA_023375785.1 Penium margaritaceum
CATGGGTGTCTGTGGGGTGCGAGGGTGTAGGAGAGGAGACAGGCTGGACGGGAGAGGTCTCTGGGCCGACAGCGATGATCGCCGGGTCATCAAGAGCCGGAGGTCGAAGAGTGGAGGCGGCTCGAACAGACACATCAGCCGGACGAGAGGTGCTCGTAGGCTCAGACTCCCCCATCCATCGAGAAACCTCACACGTAGGAACATGTGTGACAGACATCGACACAATCGAGGTCAGATCACAGTAGGTGAGAGACTCAAAGAAGAGCGCGTCGCGAGACTCAACAATGCGACGACGGGTGGGGTCCCAAAAACGCCAGGCCTTCGACCGCGGGGAGATACCAACGAAGGCACACAAGCGACCCTACAGAGAGACCTTGGACCCTTGCTGATCCTCCGTGTACCACACAGAGGCCACTGCCCCATAAACGAGCAAGACGCAGATCGGCATGGTGGCCAAACCAGAGCTCATACTGTGTAACGTGGTCCGGAAGAGGACCGTGCGGGAGGCGGTTCTAGACCCACGTCATGCAGGCGAATCCTTCGAAGGCGAAGGATTTCAAGAGATCGCACTCAGACAGCATAGTACGAACCGCATCCTCCATGGTGCAGCTCCAGCGCTCAGAGACACCGTTCTGCTGAGGAGTGGTAGGAGCAGAAACCTTGTGAAAAATCTTCCGCTCAGCAAAGAAACTGTCCATTTTGCCAACAAACTTGCCACCGCGATCCGAGCAAAAGGTATGCAGTGAGTGGCGAGACTGACGCTCAGCCATCACTAGCGAGAGACGAACCGCGAGAGCGACATCACTCTTCTGGCGCAGGCTGTAGGCCCACCGCATCCGGATGAAGTCATCGGTCAAGGTCAGGACATATTGGCCCCAATCGGATAAGGACTCGATAGGGAGAGGACCGTGAAGGTCCGAATGGACCAGCTCGAGGGGGCAAAGGGCTCAAGAACGGGAGTCAGTGTAGGTACAGGAATGCATCTTACCCTGAGCACAGAATAGACAATCGATCTTGGGCAGCTTCTCAAAAGAGGCCGCGTCAAGACCGAGGGCGGGCTATGTCCTAATGAGCTTCGACACAGTGTCGGAACCCACATGACACAAACGTCGATGCAGCAGGCGCTGGTGCTCAGCAGACAGGATATTAGTGACAAACACACGAGCAGGAGGGGAAGGGGAGCAAGGAGAAGAAGAGACCCGAGGAACACGATGCGGATCATCCACAACAGATGCACGAAGAGCAGCAGTGCGACTTTCAAGAGCAGTCACTGTCGCACAGTCGGCAGTGTGCTCCACAAGGAGTCCCATCAAAGTGCAGGCATGCACAGAGAGCAAGCTGAGCTAAAGGTTAGGCAGAAAAAGCACGTCAGAGAGATACAAGGGGCCAGACGGACCATCGAAGCACACAACCCCAACACCTTGGACTGGCAAGGACTGACCAGAGCCTGTGGGAACGAACGAACAGACGCCACAGGACCGAGGACAACGAAGTCACTACGACGACATGTCATATGGTGATTGCCACCGGAATTGATGATCCAGGTGCACCCGAATCACGACTGGAGGACGTCATGGTGCAACGGGCAATGGAACACTCGGCTACAGACGGGCGCTCGGCAAGAGAGGAGGGAGAACGACGAAGGGGGCACACGTGAGACTCGGAAAACCAATCTGTACTGTCAGGCCTATCATCATCACATGCCAGCTGTGGTCCCCCACACCTGTCACCACGAGAGACGAGAACAGACGAACAAACAGTCTGTGAACCACCCGGCTGTGATGACACACTGGCACCTCCCCGAGAGCAAAGCGCCAGGAGCTGACGGAGCTCGGCGATGGTGCTTTCACGGGGGTCCGGGTCTCCGCTGCTCGCCGGTAGGGAAGCAGGAACTGCTGCGGTCGTGGTCGCCGCGTGCCTAGAGGCTGTGCTGCTCGACGCAGGCCACTATACGTGTACAGCCTGAAGACCGCGAGTGATCCGCGCCCAGTCGGACGACTATTGGAACTCGGTGTAGCGGTGAGCGCCTCCACAGTTGTAGTAGTGAACAGTGTGTCCACTGCTACCGCCCGATGACTGTTGCTACGGTGACTGCTGCTGGCTCGAGCCACGCTTCTTTCTGCTCTTCTTCCCTTGTGCTACTACTACCACATCCTACGTCTGAGTCGGGGTAGCTAGGGTGGAAGGGGAAGAGGAGCGCGTGCCAGAGGATGGAGAAGTGAACTTCGAGAGAGGCATCAGTGGTGACGTGACGACCGGTGCAACAAGTGAACTCTCCTAGTGGGCGACGGCTACCTCACAAGCGGATGCCACCTGGAGGAATAGCTGATGCGCCCAAGGAAGAAGCTGAAGGGAGGTGGAGAAAGGCTCGAGCGCGGCGTCGATATACCTCGTGAAGATGTCAGCATGCTCAAGACGGACTCCAATCATGAGCGTGCGAAGCACCCACAGCTATGTCCCTCCTGCGGTCCTAAGGCGCGTGTAGATGCGCATGGCGCACCGCCAGTAAGCGGCTGCAGGATCGGCAGGTCCCTGACGAAGGGAGTGGAAGGCGCGGATATGCCGCGCGGGTGGCATGCATCTCTGCAGCAAGCAGGGACAATGCCAGCTCCCATCCCCGACGTGGGTCAGCACCCGCGCCTGTGCCGGCCTCTCCAAGGAAGGAGCGAAAGTCCACGACAGTCTCGCGAGGCATGGCGTAAAGAAGTCCGCGCATCTCCCGAGCCGCTGTCAGCACCTAAGCATGGTCCGTAACCTGGTATAGACTGTGGTAGTAGGGCCAAACTCCCTCTGAAGCGGCCCAGACCTGGAAAAGGGTCTCCTAGCAGTCAAATCTGTCCTCGCTGACATATCGTGGGGACGGTGTCTCGAAGTCCTTAGGTTGCCGCTCCATAGGGAGAGCAATCACAGGATGGGAAAAATGAGGGATGGAGAAGACATCGGGACGAGGAAAGTCGCTGAGGTAGGTCTCAAGCGAAGATCGGATCTCTAGGAATGGGGAACCAGAATGCATTTGCAACTGGCAAAGACGCTCCTGAATCCCCCTCTCGGGAGTGTCATCGTCCATGCCAAGAAGTGGCGGGTCCTGCCCTGCCGCTCTCCTCGGTGTAGATGCTGACTGCTGTGCAGAAGGTGTGACACCGCCGACTCCCCCGGAGGTGTGCTGTGGGGCCATGGACTGACTCTAAAGAAGATTAGTGAGCGTACGGATGGCGTCGGTCTGCTGCTGCTGTAGGCGATATATCTCATCCTGCTAACTCCGCAAGTCTGCAATGGCCTGCGAGCGTGGGCTCGTGACCCCGGAGGAGGAGGAAGAAGGGTCTGATGGTCCTTTGCCCTTGTCACCGGTCTGAGCCATGTCAGCGCTCAGTATGGAGCTGAATGTCAAAAATGCTCCGAACGAGAAACTGACAGCGTTTCTCGAGGAGTTGAAACGTTGAAAAAATATTGACGTTTTGACCCCAAAATTACTGACATCAGCACAGCCGATGATGACGTCGGCGTTTCTTACGCTAGCGTTTTTTACGCTATCGTATTTTACGTCAGCATTTTTTTGGAAGGTCACGCGAACTCCACGTGACCGGTGGGGATGACCTCGTCATCCCATCATCGCGGCTCCGCAGAGACTACGCAGGTCGACGAAGTGCCGTGCAGGCCTGCATAGTACTATGCAGTTTCTGTGCAGCAGAAACTGTGCAGCAGCAATGCAATGCTACTGCTGCGCTACTGCAAAGCTGCAGCTGCTTCCGCTACTGCTGTTGCGCTGCTGTTGCTGCTTGTGGCTGCTGATGCCGCCGTTGCTATGGGCTGCTGCCGCCGCTACGCACTTTCATTGCTCGCAGCCGCCGCCGCAAGCTGCTACTGCGAGCTGTTACTCCTTTTTTTGTTTTTTTTGTTGTGTACTGGCTGGCAGCCAGACACGGCTGCTGCTGCCGCCCGGTGGTTCTGCTGCTGCTGCTGCAGGAGCTAGCAAATGCCGCAGCTCATCCGATGTGGTGGTGGGGACTGAGAAATGATGTTGTTGTTTGAAAACGGCTGCAAAAAGTCCAAAGATACAACGACGGCGGTGACTCTCACTGCTACTGCCGGTGCTGTGTCTCTGCGGCGCAGCTCAGCGAGAGGATTCTCGTTACTCTGATACCATGAGAAAATGTGTGGAAGCTTCCTAGCAATATTGCTGCTGACTAGGCGTCAGTGCCTGGTCAGACGGTGACGACAGACACAAGTCGTGCACACAGCGGCAAGGGTCTAGCTAGGGGACACAAGGCAAAGTGTCAGAAATGCTTCAATAGTATTTACAGAGAGGAATGACAAATGACAGGTCCATGGCATAAATACCTGCCACGGCGCACGGCGGGTGTCGTACGCGGCAGTACAAGGTCTGTCCTAAAACCGGCCCAAAATCACTGTTTTGTCCGAAACTTAGCGTAGACAAGTCAGAACGCTACGCCGTCTGAACCTACACGTGCAGAATCTCAAGCCGAACACTACGACTGGTCAGGTGCATGTATCTGACAACAAACGGTGGACACAAAATGTAAAGGCATGCAAATCGGGCCCACGGCCAGTCCACTGATAAAATCCTACAAGCTGCAGAAAAAATGTAGAAGGTCCCAGACAACATCCAGGACTCTGGGGCGACCGTCGATCAGCTCCGAGTAGTTAGTCCACCACCAGACGATGCCCCGGTGCCACCTGGGTCTGCATCAAGGATCTGCATGAGCATGGACACGACCGAGTGGTCACAGTGAACTGTATAGGTCGACATGAACGTCACAAATCACAACAGGTATATGGTCACACCCCCGTATAGCTAATCTATCTGTGCAAGTGTCAACAAAAGCCTGAAATATCCGCCACTTGAGTCTAGACCACGCCATATCCAAAGAATTGCCTGAAAATGCTGAAATACCCAGTTTGATGGCCATGCCCGATTGGCGACTGGATGTTATGTCGAACGGGGCGTAGATGGTGAAAAATTAGAAGTTGGGATGCAGAATACGATTCAAAAATTGGGAAACTTGAGCAATTCATAATTAGCGTTTAGTGTACTTCGATGACAAGTGTCGAAATGATCGAACATATATACATAAGTGTCCAGTTACGAATTAGGTATAGTTGGAGTCTCTGAGTCGATTGTCGGACGACGTGTGTGGAGTTGCGTCATGAGTGGTCGGATTCGAGAAACTGCGCCGAGAAGTTGGGGGACTTCGAGGACCGACGTCAAAGATGCGAGATGCATCTTCATCAGTCGAGATATGTCTCGATGTGTTGAGAGTTCAACCAAAATTTTGTGACACGTGTCGATGATTCTCTAGAGTGGTCAAGGTTGTCAAAAGGCATGAAAAGGTTCCCCGGGGGGCGAGGGCAGTTGGCCAAATCGTCCTCAAACGTCGGAGTGAATATCGAGGTCTTGACGCGCGGTGGGTTACTTGTGTACTGAAATGATTGCCTTATCGGAAAGATCAAGGACTCGTGTACATGTGATACGTAACACTTCCCCCCCTTTTAGCCGCAACGCCCCAGCGCGTCTACAAACGTGGCCCGACGACGACGGTAATAGCCGTCCAATAGGTGATCGGCATCTCAAAGGTTGTCTTAGGGTTCCCCGATGTTATGCGCGGCATCGTAACTGTGCCACTTGACAAGATATTTGGTTCTTTTGCCACGTCATTGATGGTCGAGGATGTCCTCGTTGACGTGTTTGGTATCCTCTTCAACTTGCATAAGAGGACGGAAAGGGATGTCATTGTCGGGGAAGTTCTTGCCGTGGTCTTGGTAGTGCTTGACTCTGCTGATATGAAACACCGAATGAACATGCATCGTGTTGGAGAGTTTGAGTCATGCAACCACGTAGGTTTGCATGCGCTCGATCTCAAACGGTCTGAACCATCGGGGCTTGAGCTTTGAATATTCGGCTTCACAGAGTTTGATGTTGGTGGATCTCAAAAGAACTTTGTTGCCGGGGGGAAAAATATCGTCGCTGTGATGTCGGTCCGCTGCTCGTTTCATCGTCGCTTCTGTCTTCGCAAGGGTTCGTTGTTCTTCATCGCAGGTGGTGGAAAAGTCATGGCATTGGACGTCAACCGCGAGAATGTTGCTTTGGCTGTGAAGTTCGCTAGTGTGCCGGGAAGTTTGCCATACACCACTTCAAACGGAGTACTACCCGTTGCGGTGGACATCGCTGAATTATATGCGATTTCGGCGGTCGGGAGTTTTTGCGCCCAATCTGTCCCATGGGGTTTCGCATAATGTTGGAATATTCTGTTCAAGCGTCTGATTGGTTTGCTCAGTTTGGCCGTCGATTTGAGGATGGAACACTGTTGAAAGCTGGATCGGACTGCCGTAGCGAGTCATCAGTTCGTGCCATAAATGGCTGGTAAATCGACTGCCCCTGTAACTCGTGATGGTCCTTGGCACGCCGTGTAGCAGCACGATGTTGTTTAAAAAATAGCTGTGCTGTTCCTTTGGCGGTGACGGTGGTCGTTGTTGGTATAAAGTGGAACATTTTGGAAAACGTGTCCACAACCACAAGGATTGAGCCATGTCCCTTGGGCATGAGTGGTAATCGTGTGACGAAGTCCATGGTTCCGTCGGAATAAGAAGCGGCTGCAGAAGTCCGGGTGGCCGTGTGTGACGGGATTTTTTCGCTGGCACGTGTTGTAGGATTTGCAGAAGCTGGCCACGTCGGATTCCAACTTGACCCACCAGTAGTGTTTTGCAAGCTTCTTCAGCTTTTTTTCCTCTCTGTAGTGTCCACCTTGACTTGTGTCGTGACTCTCTTTGAGCAACATGTGGCGGAGTTCATCGTTCAAGGAACGACGACATGGCGAGTGAATCGTCGCCGCCAATATGGTGCGTCATACTAAAGTTTTGCCTTGTCGTATCCACCATGCAAGTCATAGCCTCATGTGAACAATTGCTCGAGATATGGATCTCCCTGTAATTGCAACGTTGCTACCTCAGCCATCAGATCTGGTTGGAGGCTGAGCTCGTCTTCTGGGTTGGTTATGCCTTGCCGGTACTCAATATCGTAGTCAATCCCGGACTTGATGAACTCCATCCATCAGGTTTGACGTTGACCGAGGTTCGGCTGCGTCGTCAATTATTGTAGCACATGGTGGTCGAATGCGTACGATGCATCGGCGACACTCCAGATAACACTGCCATGTCCTACATGCATGTACAACTAACAGTATCTCCTTCTTATGCATGTCGTAGTTGAGTTTCGGTCCGGCGAGTTTTCTTGACATGTATGCGACCAGTTGTTCTTCGTTGCCATGGACTTGTAGGAGGACTACTGGATCGGCTAATTGTAGGGCTGGTGCCGAGGTCAGAGTATTCCGTAAAGCGGTGAACGCTTCTTGTTCGCTGTCACCCCGCCGTCACTGCTTTTATTTTTGAGTGAGGTCGGAGAGAGGTGCTGAAATTTGGGCGTTATCCCATATGGAACGCCGTTAGTAGTCGCAGAAGCCGAGGAAAACTTCAACGTCTCAAATGTTGGTCCGTGTCGGCCAATCAGCGACTGCTGCCACTTTTTTCAGATCCACGGTGATTCGTCCGCCGTTGATGACGTGACCCAAAACCTCAATCGAACAGCGATCGTAGTCACACTTTGAGTGTTTTCGAAAAACGTCTCTCTTTGTAAAACTTTGAGAACTTTTCGAAGATGTCCATCGTGATCCTCCGGGATGGAAGTGTACATGAGGATGTTGTCGAGATACACTACGACAAAAATGTTGAGGTATGGATGAAATTTGTTCATCACCGCCATGAATGTCGCCGAAGCATTGGTGAGTAAAAACTGCAGTACTGTGAACTTGAAACACCGGTAGCGAGTTTGGAACACTGTCTTTTCGATGTCGGTGACTGCCACACAAATCTGGTGATAACCGTTGTGTAGGAAGGCTTTGGTGAAGATTTGAGCCCCTCGGAGTTGGTCAAAAAGTTCGTCAGCTCGGGGAAGAGGATAGTGGTTCTTGATGGTAGTGTCGTCCATTGCCTGGTAGTCCACGCATTTCCGCATTTTGCTTGTTTTATTTTTCACGAACAGTATTTGTGCAGTGTACGGTGACGTGGATGGGCGGGTGAACCCTTGACCGAGCATCTCGTTGAGTTGTTTTTTCAACATGGTCAGCTTGTTATCACCCATCCGATTGGCTCCTTGAACTTTGGGTTGGCTGCCTGGTTTGAGCTCGATGCGATGGTCGATGTCCCGTTGAGGTGGTAGGAGTTTTAGGAGTTCATCAGGGAAAACGTTTGCAAACTCTTGCATAAGTGGTGCAAACTCTTTCGGGTACCATCGCAAACTTTGTTGATGCCGATGAGGCTTATGAGGCCGAAAGGGATGATGAGTTAGCTGTTGCCACTTCCGCTTCCTCCATTCATTCAAGATGTATGAGCCACACACGAGCTCCTCGTTGTATGCAATACTTGGCCACATTGAGCGGTATCGGCTGTAGAGTTTGTCGCTTTTTGGCTACCGCGGCTTCCTCTATGCTTCCACATCTGCAACTTCACCTGTTATCTTCTGTCCCACGTGCAGAAGTTTTCACTTGGCACCGTCGATTTCAATGTAGATGCCGCTGATGTTCCAGTCGACTTGCGGATTGTGTCAACATAGGAAATCTCGTTCGAGAATGATTTTGTGGTCACTCATTGGACTGGATCTCCATACCATTACATATCGTACATCCCCCACTTGTAGTCATAGTGGTTATCGGAGTCTCCATATTGTAGTATCTTGTTGATGGTTTTTTCCTTCAAACACCCTTGTTTTGGTTTGCAAACCATGTCATTGCTCACGAAACTGTAAGAAGCTCCTCCATCCAATAGTGTTGTTACCATTCTGCGACTCTTGCATCCTCGAGGTTGAACTCTTAACAGTATCGCTCGTTGGTCGTCCTCATACCCCTCACCAACTTGTAGGATCCCAGAAACCCTCTACAGCATCGTAGGCCGTTTAGATGGGCAATCTTCCGGCGCAGATCGCTCCTCGTGGACAATAGTCGTACCTTACACTCTTGCCCTTTGCCATCTCCTGACTCATATTTTTGCGATTTCCCCCCTTTTTGGCCTGCTTCTTGCTCTAGCATTTGCGGTCGATGTGCCCGACATTTATGCAGTTGTAGCACCTGCGCGCTTCTCTTTGGTCGACGACGTCCACTTCCATCAGAGTCGAGGATTCCCTCGACTGGCTTTTTCCATTTCCATGATAATGGTGGTTGGGGGGTCTCTAGCCGTGGGATTCCTGGATCCGAGCGTTGTAGTCGGCATTGTTGATCATTTTTGTTATTGTGATCATTTGCGCTAAGTCGTTCTGGATGCCAAAAATGGAAATCGCTCGCCGGATGCCTCGTATGAGGCCATAATTCTAATGAAAAGAGAGCTCGTATGGGGTGATGTCTACACTTGTGATGATCTTGCAGAATCTCTGCGTATACTCTGCCACGTTGGACTCTTGACGGAGACGTTGGAGCTTGTACCGAGCATTGAGCTTCTCGTTCAGTCGTCCAAATAATGCGTGCATCAGGTGCGAGAACTCCTTCCGTTCAGTTGGTGGCGTCTAGCGCGTCTTGCCATTGTGGGTTGATCGGCTCCAAGGGTAGAACGCTTGCGGTCGACGACATGAGACGAGCGACGTTGGCTGTTGATGAGGTCCCACCGGTCTCATATTGCCTTTGGATGGTCTTTAGATGATATCACCAACGTAGTGATGTGCCACGCAAAAGCGCAGTCGCAAGGTCAATTTCTTTTGATCGTCATTGGTCCCTCTGAATCTGCAAGATCGAACAGTTTAGGAGGGGCCGGGCAAATGTTAGGTTTGCTTGAGAGTTGAATCTTTCTCTCGATGAGCATAGCCTCTTGTGTGCTTGCATTGCGAAGAGCCTCCATCGCAATGTTGAGTTGTTGGAGCTGATGGAAGTTGAATCCCTCGAGCGCGGATATACGGTTCGCCAATTGCTTGTTGATCCGCGTATGTCCTCCGGTGCCACCTGTCATTCCTGTTGTCGATGTCGAGGCTGTGGGTGGGGATGGTGGTTTATCATCGTTGGATCCGCAACCGGATTGGTTGTCGGAGACGTAGGGGTTGATCTAGCTGCCGCATAACCTTCCATCCCGGCGTTCACTGCCACTTCATGGTTTGCGTGCATATGCACGATCTGCTCCTCCATTGCCGAAATCGTCGTCGCTGCTGGATGTCAGATGTGCTCTCTTGCTCACGTTGTTGTCACGAGGTCTACAAAGTCTGGACGTGGGAGATTTGCTGACGGCTTGTGCGAGGTAGTCCTCCACATGGGTAAAGTAGTCGAATGCCTCTCCACCACTGTTCCGCTATGATACCAAGTGCTATGCCGAACAGATCATAGATGGTTAACACGTAGAAGTTGTGAGGCGGAACACGATTAGGAATTTGGGACACTTTAGCATCTTATAATCAGCGGTAAGTGTACTTCGATGACAAGTGTTGAAATGATCAAACATATATATACAAGTGTCAACGTATGAATGAGGTATAGTTGGAGTCGTTGAGTCGATTGTCGATTGTCGACGCCTGTGGAGTCACGTCGTGGGTGGTCGGATTCGAGAACTCTGCCAAGAAGTCAGGAGGGCTTTGAGGATCGACCTTGAAGATGCAAGATGTATCTTCAGAATCGAGATATTTGTCGATGCGTCGTGAAGTCGACCACAAGGTTGTGACACTTCTATCGATTATTCTCTCATGTGGTCAGGGTTTCAGACAGCGCAAGAAGGTTCGCCGAGGGGCGAACGCAGTTGGCCTAAAAACCCTCGACCGTTGAAGTGAAAACTGAGGTCTCGACGCGTGGTGGGCTATTTTTGTAATGACAGAAATACCCACTCGAAAATATCATGGACTCATGTACGTCAGGTGCATAATGCCCCCCTCCTTGCGAGGATCGCGATCAAGCGATTAGACCTTTTTCCCTTTTATTTTGACTCGCAAATCCCAATTTGTGGATTTAGGATTTTCTTTATTCGTGCGGGTTCCGTCCGTGCAAACATGAATCCCTACATTTGCAAATAAGATTTTACAAGAAAAAAAAGAGTAAGAAAAGGCTAACCACTGGATTGCGATTGAGAGAAAACGCCTTTTCCAAATATATATTTTTGAATACACAAATCCATTTTATCCATGCAAATAATTTCCAATCCGTACCCCACATAACACACTCGGGGTTTTAGGGTTTTATTTTTCTGCGGGCTCCTACTCGGCCCCGCGATAGCGGGGCCCTGCAAGTTCCCTTTCAACGTATGGGGTGTTTCCGACCCACCACTCAAAACTCTCGTAAACTTTGGTTAGAAAAGTAACAAACCCCTTTACACGGGGGTTTGTGATTTTTCTTTTATGTCTGACGACATCAGCATATTATCGTTGGATGCCATGTTGCATTGACAGGGCATGTAGATTTGGATGTGACATCTTTTTTGCATGCTTGCTGGATATAACATCAATAAATAAGTGAAAAGTTCCAGAATTTGATATGGCATGGGTATTATGTGAAATGTGGTTATGGCCATGTTTATAGAGAATTATGTGGGTGTATGGTCACTCACCCGCTTTACTCTCATTGCACAATAGCCATATGCGTGTACCACTCCCCCTTGTTACGCCGGCAATTTGTGGATTTGGCACAAATGGATAATTGTATCCAGCAGTAAGTGTGTAGCAGTAGGGCCAGTTCAGCCCTCCGTCCCTGCCGTGGCGAAGAGTGGTTAGACACCATCCCTCGTCCCTATGAGGGCTAGCCGGCAGCCAGCACTTCGCTGGCCGCCGGCCAAATGGCTGCCGTTGGCCGGTCAGGTGACCGGCTGGTCATTGCCTGGCCACCTGCTGGCCGCCAATTGAGTCGTCGCTCGATCGGCGTTCAGGAGGTCGCAATGCCTCAAGGGCCGAGGCCTGCTGCCTTGATCCCTCGTCCTCGCCATCTCCTCCCTGCCTCTTCAAGTGAGAGAGGTGAGGGATAGAGAGAGAGGGAGTGAGGCGCAAGAGAGATGAAAAGAATTGGTGCAAAATTACTGGACGTGCCTCCCACGCGACAATTTTGCGGCGTTGCATAAGAAACGGAACTCGAGACTTTGTTTTTTGCAACCTTTGAGTTTCGTTTACGAGTTTGAAGGAATGCCCCCTCGAAAGGGACCCAGAACAAAGGGGTGAGGTAAAAATGGAAATGGGCCTCCGGAGACTCGAAATGTTCGAGTCTCCCTACACAGGTCGTTGATGGCGATTGCCCCTAAGGGTAACGCGGAGGAGAAAACCCCTCTAGCGAGCTCTGGAAGCCATTCTGCAAACTCCAACGACAACCTGAGTGCAAGAGTTGGAGAGTTGACTCGTTTCAGTGGTTCTCCGAGCCAAACGACCCTCGCGACTAATTGTGCGACGATTCTAGCATCTACGCCATAGATAAAATGCCGCTAGCAGTTATAGTAGTAGCAAGAATGCCACAGGGGGGGTATGGCGTCTACACTTACCCATTTCAAGCGTCGTATAGTGCATTAGGATGCTCTTGATGAGCTTTAATTCATCCTCCTCATTCCTGTAGGCTTCCCCTTTTCCCCGGGGGGCTATTTGAATTTCTGTGAGACAGGATGGGGAGTGTCCACCTCCAAACCTCCAACTTCTTCCATCTTTTCAAGACTCATTCCTTCATCCTTCATTCAATAATTAGAAAAGCACCCTTTCCCACGACTAGGGACTCTCACGGCCGGAGAGCATCCCAAAAGAAGGAGGGTGATACCGTAGTATTCCGTAATTTTGTTATTAATTATTTTTTTTGGTGTGAAATGTGCCTATTTAGGATACGGGTTCAAAATTATTTGGTTTATTTCGAAAACGCAAAAATAATTCGTCCAGGCCAAGCCGTGCTGCTTGACACCCACGCGACCCAAAAATAACCGGCAACGTGCGCCGTCCACTCTTGACAGCGTGGCACGAAATCAAGATTATCGATTGTCTGTCCCTTGTCGAAGGCAGACAAGCGAGAAACGTGCACAAACTCGATCAGCCAGTACTTCGCACACAGCACAGAGCCGAACTAGTCGCTTTCGGCTAAAAAACCCTCCAAAATAGAGCACTGCAAAACGTAATTCAAGTTACAACCCAGGGTAATTTCGTAGTTATTAGGAAACGGGAAAATAATGCAAAATCAGGTGTGAACCTATGTTACACCCCTAAAATTATTTTGGACCACGAAATTACGGAACACTACGGTACCTTGAAGATTTTGACGGCTTCCCCAACACCGCCGGCTCAAAGGAGACGCCGCCAACAGTTGCGAGAGGCGTCAAGGAACGTGCAGAGGATGCGAAGGAAGATAACGAGACAAGAGGAAGACAAGAAGATGAAACGAGGGGATAAAGGAATTGCTAGGAATTGTTATAATTCCTCTGTCACCTTTCTGCCTTGTCTTTGTGAGGGACACTCACATTTTTTGTCATTCCCTTGAAGTGTAATTATCTACTTTTCTATATTCTGGTCTCTACCAAGTGCCATGAGTCACGACTTAGGAAGGCTAGTTTCAAAATCCATGTGATTGTGCCAACCGTTGTGCCTACAAATAAAAATTATAATTGTCTCACCGATCATGAGAGAAAGGAGACTTTGGGAGGTGAAACATCATCGAAGTTGTGGGGTGATCCTCAGAACTTTCTTCACGTGTTAGTTGCACGGCGATAGGATGGCAAGTGCCGGACTGTCCAAGACCAAGAAGGACAAGGTGGTCACGGCCTCACAACACTTCCTTGGCAGACTCCAAATTATAGGAGCCGCTACAACAAACATGGTTGCCAAATCAAAGGCAATCGTACCGCCGAAGGCAAGTCCTGCTACACTCAGTGACACCTAGAAGCGTAAGTAAGTCAAGAAAGTACTCGACGAGTTTGTTGACGTGCACTTGGATGACCCCCACGCGTTGGAGGACATGTTCCGGGAGGACCACCTAGGTGTGGGCCCCGACAACGAGCACGGCACTGACGATGGCAAAGGTCACGAGGATCGTGATCATCGCCATCATCATGCGGCAAACTCAAGCCGATTGTTTGAGAAGGGCAAGATGCTCGCCGGATTGCCTGAAGTTGATGACAACAGCGAGGCCGTCGACAGTAGCAAAGGTGCTACAAGCAGCCACGTAAGAATTTCATGTGAGAACGAGCCGGACGACGTCATCGTGGAGGCAATTTGCGACCACCGCTGAAGGCTTGCCAAGTTGGCTATCGAGGCAATAGGCCGACTCAAGATCACCACCGACGTGGAGATGCAGTGCCACTCGGAGGAGTGGGGGCTGACCCCCCTCCCTACGATGTGGCTATGATGGGACAGATAAATGTCCACTCAAGCGTCATCGACAATGACAACCTCCTCCCAAAGGTGGGACTCCTCCGAGGCATGCAAATTGTACCGTCCTGTAGTGGGTCAAGGTGGACAAATAATGTGAGGTCCTTGAGGCTATCGCAAACTCTCTGAAAAAATCAGATATGAAGTTTGTATTTGCCAACTTGCTGGCCCACTTTGAGCAGAGCATCACAGACCTTGACCGTGATCGCCAGTTGGAGCGCCTGGCCGCTCATGAGGCAAGCCGCCGATGCGACGACCTTGACAAGGCATTGTAGAGCGTGACCCAGGTACGGATGCAACAATGATTGCAGCAGGCCGCATGTGTTGATTCCACCGCTAGTGGTAGCCACAACTTTCCTACCTTGACGACTTCGGGGCCTGTCATGAACACGTCCTTCCTATAAGGTGTGGAGATCTTTTGGAAGGGTGTAAAGCCAACCAACTGGCTGAATTGTGTGGAGCACATCTTGCGTGTCTAGAGGTGCCACTCAGTCCGTGGGGCGACCTCGCCACGATGCGACTTGAGGACAAGCTCTTCGAGTATGTGGTCAAGGAGTGCGCCGCGCAACAATCACACCATGAGTGGTTGCACACTCTGTGGAAGACCTTCTACGCTATCATACGTAGGCAGTACACCCAACGTGAGGAGGCACAATGCACCTTCCACGAGATCAAGGAATTCAGGTAGCTAGGTTGCTTGCTCGAGTCCAACTTGACCGAGTTCACCGCACTCATGGAGAAAGCCGAAAGCTTCACCGAGAGCAATGGGACCCAAACCTTCAAGTACCCCTAGTGCATGCTGCTAGAGTAATTGCAAGATGGTTTGGCCAGCAAGAAGCTGAAAGACAAGATCACCATGACGGTAATCGACCAAGCTTGGACAAGTTGGAGGGGATTTTGCGACTACATGAGCAGAGTGTATTCAGTGAACCTGAAGCACTACTATGATGCAAAGCCAAACCCGTGTGCACAGTAGGGCCACATCGTGTACATAGACGCTATAGGGACTGGTAGGTTAGCCGGACAGTGGGGTGGGACCAAGGACAAGTAGCCTGCCAACCCTCCAGCCAAGAATGTTGGGGCACACAAGGTCCTTGACAACAAGCACAGCAACGTCAATGACGAGTTACAGACGGTGTGTGAGTGTTGTAATGTAGCTTTTCGCGATGGACTCTACCACAACTACATGCAGTCTAGCCAGTTTAGGACCTGGTGCCTTGAGGCTGTTGGTGGTGGACAAGAAGCCAAGGTGTTCGTCTCGGCCGTGACACCTCGTGGAGATGGTGAAACAGGAGGTCGCGGACAGGGTCGTGGACAGGGCCACAGTCGCGGCAATGTGCCCGGCCGTGGTAATGGACACGGTCGTGGTGCAGGTTTTTCCCACTCTTGAGTGATGTTAGTGGGGACCACTCATCAATAAATCTGGATCACGACTGTGGGTTCATATTTTCACATGAGGATGCTAATTAATTTGAGTTTTTGATGATTTCAAATTTCTCCGTTGTTTTTTCCTCTCCTTTTGGGCCTCATTCTACACTTGCTGACCGACATTTTCCACTAAAACTTACATCAATGATGAGATGCATGATCATACACGCTAAGTGGTAGCAATACTAACCACTGTGTAATAGTTATTTGACACAGTGATTGAAGCAAAATCCCTCAAAGCTAAGACTTCCATCACGTTCAGGGTACCTTTAGTCGATGATTTCAACCTAGTCAAATTTAAAGACTGGAAGGTGCTAGCTAAATTCACATGTACCTACGGTGTCCATTTCATAGATTTCGTGTTTATCACAGACTCAACTTGTCTTTATTGAGCTTGTTCACTCGGAAGAGTGGAGGTAATACGAAGATGCAGTTCAAAGGATACCTAGCTGGTGCTCCCGTGAACGTACTAGCTCAAACTAGAGGAGATGACACATTTGTGAGCCTTGGCTTTACCCAACAGGTAGGCCTGAATTACGAGCCATCAAATGGCATAGTTGTTGGTGACAGCCGTAAGGTACGCGTGTACCGTACCTGTAAATTAAAATTTTACATTCCTAAAGAGTGTCACATCGAAGGTACTCAACCTTATTGACCCAATGGATGTGGTGCTAGGTGATTCCTGGCTTCGTGACGACAAGGCTCTTATGTGCTTTGAATCAAAGTGCTTGATCCGTCAAAAGAGACAACGTGACATCACATTGATTCCAAGAATGGAATTGTCACCAACCGGATGAAAAGTCTATGCTAGCTTGTCTGCAATGCAGGTCAAGAGACATATTTGACAAGGGTGTGGGTACTTCTTGGCTGAGTTGTAGAAAGTGGAGGATGGCGTGAAGGAAGACACGCCTCAAGAGATCAAATCTCTATTGGCAGAGTTCTCAATCATATTCCATGACCCACCGGCTGGGCTTCCACCAGAACGACACATGGGCCACATGATTTTGCTGCAACCACAGGTGACCCCTCCGTTCAGAATCGTTTGTCATCTTAGTCCTGCAGAAAGGTGAGAAGCCAAACGCCAAATCAAAGAGTACCTGACAAAAGGGTGGATCGAGCCAAGTAGCTCCCCGTACAGTCCGTGGATCCTTTTTGTGAACAAAAATGATCCGCGGTTGTTTACGCATGTGCGTAGACTACTGGATTCTAATCAAGCTCGCGGTGAAAAATTGATTCCCCTCACCACTAATTGAGGACCTGCTTGACCGACTCCAAGGAAAAACAATCGTCCTTAGATTTGTCTCAAGGGTACTATCCATTCCGCATCACGGAAGATGATGTACCCAAAATAGTATTTTGAATGCACATGAGATATTATCTGTTCTCAGTTTTATGCTTCAGGCTAACAGGCGCCACAGTAACCTTCCAAAAAATTATGATCCGAATACTCGCCAATGAACTCGGCAAGGACAGCAGTCGTGTCGATCCACAAAAGGTCCAAGCTGTGGTGGATTGGTCCTGGCCAGAAAACGTTGGACAAATTCGGCCTTTTCTTATCCTTGCAAACTACTTCTGACAATTTGTACAAGGGTATTCGGCCCTGGTAGCGCCACTAACCACGCTCACACAAAAAGACGTGCATTAGGATGAGACATCTGGCTACGATGATGCTTTTTCTCAAAGTCAAAGAGCTTCTATCCACAACACCCCTCTTAGCTCTTCCTAACCCATCACAACTATGGGAGGCACAATGTGATGCATCGGTAGTAAGAAATGGATCATTCCTCGTGCAAAATGATCAGCCAAGTGCGTATGAGAGCCAGAAGCTCATCCCCACGGTGCTTCTTCTGGTGGTGCATACTTTCAAGATGTGGCATTGCTACCTCGAGAATGCTGAGGGGGGTGTGACAGTCGTGACCGACCATAACCAATTTGTATTTTTCCAAATGCAACCGAACCTGTCAAGACAGCAAGCACTTAAGAGGGAATACCTGAGCAGATTCTTGTTCACGTGAGAGTATCGACCAGGATGTATCAACGTGGCTGATCCACTAAGTTGAAAGCCTGTGAAAATTAACAGAACCACTGAGGTCAGTGGGTATTTTATGGCCATTGGGACAACAACATTACAAAAACCTAATCCCCCTGCACCCCTCTGGCAACGACCACACGATATTGCACACTACAAAAGTTCTGTAAGTAGGATCCGGATGGGATAGTGTGTGGATTCTTGGTTTCAAGACACTCAGAATCTGGGCAAGTACCTATGATTGGGGGCCACTGGAATCTTCTAGCATAGAAAACAAGTTCTTGTCGAGGACTTGGGACTTTTGAGCAAAGATTATCTCTCAGTTCCATTGCCCACCGGACGTAAGTCATGTGGGACCTTGAATGTTCGGACACACACTCTTCAACCAATATTGGTGGCCAGGATGCAGTGTTGGTGTCCGTAAGTAATGTACTGCACTTGATATTCGATTTTTTCAAATTTGTTATTTCTGAGAACTTTATATTCGGGCACGATTTTGGCAGTTAAACAGGTGGCACTTTTGGATTTGTTCAACGAAAGGATGGCATCTTTCAATTCAATGACGCTCAGTCTCAAACACCCTCGACCGAGGGTATTTGAGGCCGCGTCAGTCCGATGTGGCTGTCCCGACGCAGACGGTCGCGTCAGACTCACTCAGCTGGCGTGCAGGTGGTTTGTGATCCATGTCCGCACGAGAGTCCGGTCGTGAACACCGCAAGTCGACAATTTTGGGAATTTTTTTCAGGACAAGGTGGAATTTCAGTGACCATGGGTCAATAAGTAATTATTTTGGATTCTCCTATAAAATTCGATGAAAAAAAATGTTGAACAGAATAGAACAAAAAAATAGTTATAATCGAATATCAAGTGAAGTAGTGTAGCGGGAGGGCCGGTTCGCCCCTCCATCCTCGCTGAAGCGATGGGTGGTTGAGCACTACCCCTCGTGTCTGCGAGGGCTGGCCGACGGCCAGCACTTTGCTGGCCGCCGGCCAGCTGGCTGCCGGCTAGCTGGACGGCCGGCAGCCGGCCAAGTGACCGGCCGGCCACCAGCCAGCCAGCCGGCAGCCGCCGATCGCGGCCTCAGTCCGATCAGCGGCTGAGGGGCCACGAGCGCCTCAAGGGCGAGGCCTGGTGGCCTCGTGCCCTCGCCCCCCCCTCGCCCTCCTTGCAAGCGAGCAAGCAAGGACGAGAGATAGGGGGAGCGAGGGTGAGAGCGAGGAGCGAGGGAAGTGCACGAGAGGAGTCGGCACGAATCGCCAATCGTGCCTTGCACACGACGATTTCACGCCGACGCGTAAAAATGAAACTCGAGTTCGTTTAGGACGATCTATGAGTTTCGAAACTGGAAAACTCGTGCGCATGCACGAGTTCGAGGTAAAAACCTCCAGTTTGGGTCCAAAAACCAGGAGTACGGTTAAAAACGGAAATGGGACTCTGGAGACTCGAAATATTCGAGTCTCCCTGCTCTAGGTCGTTGATGGCGATTGCCCCTTAGTCCTACGAAGGAGGTAAATCCCGGACGTGGATTGAGAACGCAATTCTGTGAACTCCGACGACGACTTCAGAGCAGGAGCTGGAGACTCGATCTGTTACAGTGGTTTTCAAAGCCAGAGGAACCCCGCGACTAAGGGTTCGATGGAAACTGCGGCTACGTCATATAGAAAATACCGCTGGCAGCTGCAAATAACAACAGAAATACCAAAAGGGACTACGACATCCATACTTCACGGAAGACAAGGCGGTAGAAGAAAGAGAGAAATGGTTGCTATGAATTTTTAGAATTCCTCCTTACACTCCTTAGTCTTGTTTTGTGGGCGACACTCATGTCCCTTGTCATTTCCTTCCCTTGTATTTTTCTGTTTTCCTACAGCCTACTCACTACCATTTGCCGTGAGTCAAGGCTTAGGAAGACTAGTTTTCAAAATCCATGCCCTTGTGCCGACGTGGCGGCCTAGGAAAATAGAAGTTAAATTTATAATTGCATCACCGATTGCGAGAGCAAGGAGATTGTGGGAGGCGATCCCTCCTCGAAGTTGTGGGGTGATCCCCACAATGGTTCTCACGTGATAGTTGCACGGGCGACGAGATGGCAAGTGCCGAACCATCGAGAACCAGCAAGGGTAAGGTGGTTACGGCCTCATCACATGCCCTCGACGGACTCCAAGTTTGGAGAGCCATCACCGCAAGCACGGTTGATAAACCAAAGGCAACCGTACTGCCAAAGGCAACCGACGCCAACCTCGGCGACACCGAGAAGCATGCGGAGGCTGGAAAAGTGCTTGACAAGAACATCGACGCGCACGTGGATGATCCCCACGCGACGGACGACGGAATGGAGGAGGATCTCTCGGAGGGGGACCCCAACAAAGAGCACGACACCGACGATGGCGAAGGTGACAAGGATCGTGATCTTTGCCATCTTCGTGTGGGAAAATCGAGCCGGTTTCTCAAGAAAGGCAAGACACTCGCCGCATCGCCTGAAGCTGCCGACGGCAGCGAGGCTGCCGAGAACAGGAAAAGCGCCAAAAGCAGTCACGCGAGAAGTTCTCACGGGAACAAGCAAGACAATATCCCCGTGAAGGCAATTCGTGATGATTGCCGCATGCTTGCTGAGTTTGCTGCTCATACAGTGGATCAATTAAAAATCACCACCGACGATGGAGGTACGGCACCACTCGGAGGAGTGGGGGCGGATCCCCCTTCCTACGATGTGGCCTCAATGGGGCAGGACAGCGCCCACTCGAGCATCGTCGCTGACAACAGCCTCCTCCAAAAAGTGGGACTTCTGGGAGGCGTGTACGTGAACCGTGGTTTCAAGAATCTTGAAATCTTGACAAGTCCAAATTGGTGGAGGCTGCATGAATCTTCTGGCACGGAGAACAAGTTGTTGTGCCAAACTCATAAGACCTTCGAGCAAAGATTATCTCCCAGTTCTACGACCCGCCTGTCACACATCGTGAGGGACCTCGAAAGACCGGACAAGCACTTTCGTACCACTATTGGTGGCCAGGGTAAAGTGTCGATGTCCGTAAGTATTGCATGACATGCGACCCATGTCTTCGGAATAAGTCTAGTAACAAAAAGTCTGCTATACTCCACCAACAACTTTCCATTCCAAGGACTCCGTAGGAGTGCGTCAACATGGACTTAATTAATGGTCTTCTCGACACGGCCCGTGGCCACGATGCAATACTAGTGGTTGCAGATCTTCTGATGAAGATGACATACTTCATTCATACAACCACTGATATGAACGTAGAGGAGACCGCTCATCTCTTCTTCGAGGGTGTCGTAAAGTACCATGGCTTGCCATTGCGCATTATCTCTGATCGAGACCAAAAATTTGTTAGCAAGTTCTGGCAAAATATGCACGAGTACATCGGCAACGAGTCTGAGATGTCGACAGCGTTTCACCCTCAAAATGACGGAAAAACAGAGCACATGAACCGTACTCTCGAACAAATGCTCCGCATGTATGTGGACGCTGCCATGAATGACTGGGACGAATTCCCAGCACCGGTAGAGTTTGCGGTTAATACCTCAGTGAACGATTCTACACAGTTCACACCGTTTGTGTTGAACAGTGGTCGGCATCCAGTGGTACCCTCTTCATTGGTGAAGAGCGGAAGTACAAGAGGACAGGTTCCTTTTGCTTAAGCCTTTGCCAAGAAAATAGGCTCCTCCTTACACGAGGCGAAGGGTCACCACCAAGCTGCTCGGCAACGAAAAAAGGCATATGCCGATAAAAGCCACCGTGAGGTCTCGTTTGACATCAGTGACAAATTGCTACTTAGCACTAGGAATCTTCGGTTGAAGTCACCAAGGGTAAAAATACTTCTACCGAAGTGGATTGGGTCATTTCTCATTGTTGCACGCATCAGGCCAGTGGCATACCGAGTACTGCTCCCGCCGAGTATGAAGATACATGGCGTGTTTCATGTGAGCCTGTTGGCTCCATACATAGCAGAGTAAACCCTTCATCCACCACGGCAGCCCTTGTTGCCGATGGCCAATATGAGATTCTGCGCCTACTTCAGCACCGAGAGCGTACTCTCCGGTCGAGTCTTGTTAGGGAATACCTTGTTCATTGGGCCGGGTGTAGACCTGAACAGAAGTCATGGGAGCCGAGTCTCGGTTGCCCATGGGGGTGGTGAACGAGTATTGGAGTGAGCTGGTAGCTGGCACTGATCGACGCGTGTCAAGGAGCACCACCTAAATGCAGAAAAAGTGAACAACATTCCCGCAGAGTGGCATTCATGGACTGCAACCATAGGAGGTTGGGAACGCCCAACATGGTTGTCGCGCGGACGCTCCAGCCTAAAGGGGGGAGGTCGCTAGCCGTGGTGACCAACAAGCTGCAGTTTATGTCCAAGTACCAAGCACGTGTTCATGTTTAGCTGGTGATTGAAATTATTGATTTTATTTCACAATACTGATGACTCACTAACTGACAACCTGCTTGTTGTTCATGAATCGAGACGGTTTATAATAAGCAGGGAGAAATGTTGCGGGTGGGCAGGTTCGGCCCTCCCTCCTCGCTGAAGCGATGGGTGGTTGCGCACCAACCCTTGCGTCAGCGAGGGCTGGCTGACGGCCAGCACTTCGTTGGCTGCCAGCCAGCTGGCTGCCGGCTGGCTGGATGGCCAGCGGCCGGCCAAGTGACCGGCCGGCCAGTAGCCGGCCAGCCACCAGCCGCCGATCGCGGCCTCAGCCCAATCGGTGGCTGAAGGGCCACAAGGGCCTCGAGGACGAGGCCTCGTGGCCTCGTGCCCTCGCCCCCCCTTGCCCTCCTTGCAAGTGAGCAAGCGAGGACGAGGGACAGGGGGAGCAAGGGTGAGAGTGAGGAGCATGGGAAGCGCACGATAGGAGTCGGCGCGAAATTGCCGATCAAGCCTCGCATGCGAAAATTTTGTATCGACGCGTCAAAAACAAAACTCGAGTTTGTTTAGGACAAAATATCAGTTTTGAAACCAGAATACTTGTGCGAATGCACTAGTTCGAGGTAAAAACCCTCGGTTTGGGTCCAAAATCCAGGGGTAAGGTCAAAAACGGAAATGGACCTCCGGAGACTCGAAGTATTTGGGTCTTCCTGCTCTGGGTCATTGATGACGATTGCCCCTCAATCTTGTAAAGGGGGTAAACCCCGGACGCGGACTGAAAATTCCATTCTGCAAACTCTGATGACGACTTCAGAGCAGGACCTAGAGACTCGACCCGTTACAAGTAGGGTATTAGATTAAATGTGATCCATGTCTTCGGAATAAGGCTAGTAACAAGAAGCCAGTTGGACTCCTCCAATTCCCTACCGTGCTTGATATTCGACGAAAGGAAAAGTGCATGATTTATTCGACTATGAAAATTGGTTTCTGAAGTTATTTTGGTATTCCCTTAACTTTGATGTCTATATATTCCATGACAACTGAAAATCGACAAAAGGGACATGTCCATTTTTTCATTTTGATGAAAGCAACTGTGTGTGTCTAGCGAAAACCGAGCAACAGCCTTCGCTGCTGCCGTTTGACAGTTCGAACGGCACTCGCAAGGCCCGTCGCTCAGCGAATGGTGTGATGGTAGTGATTGGCTGGCCAAATGGCCAGTCAATCACTGCTTTTGTGCATTCAACCACCCAAATGTGCGAGTGTAGCTGTTCGAATTGTCAAACAACCACAGCAAACCTCGTCGTTGGCAGTGGTTGTTGCAACAACACCCTCGGCATTGAAGAAAAAACTACTCTTTGTAGAAAAACCCCCAAACAAGGTTAGCATTCGTTCCTCAGTGTGATACTTAAAATTCGATTTTTCCATCTGACAATTAATTTCATGTGCCTTCGGATTCAACAAAATAATATTTTTGACGAGTTTCAACCATGTTGAAAATAGTTTATATCAAATATAAAGAGTAGTAGGGTAGCTTCCCATCCCTCTGGCATGGGAGGAAGGCTTTTCAGGTCAAGTGGGTCTTTCGAAAGAAAGTAAAACCGGATGGCTCACTGGAACGCTACGAGGCCCGCTTGGTCATCAAGGGGTATTCTCAGATTGAGGGGGTCAATTACACTGACACCTTTGCCCCTGTCGGCCGCATGACCTCAGCTCGAGCTCTGTTCGGTGTAGTGGCTCATTATGACTGGGAACTGCACCATATGGACGTGAACAATGCGTTCCTCCATGGCTCTCTGGATGAGGAGATTTACGTGGCTCAGCCACCAGGCTTTGAGGACGGTGACAAGGTCTGGCGCTTGCGCAAGTCCTTGTATGGCCTCAAGCAGTCTCCGCGGTATTGGAACCGGGAGATCACCGGCACTTTGACTCGTGCGGGATACGTACATAGCGAGGCAGATCCCTCTCTCTCCATCCTACCGACGCCCGAGCAGTTCACCGCCATCCTGGTCTATGTCGATGACCTTCTGATCGCGTCTCTGCCCCTGGACGCCGTGAAGGAGGCCAAGGCTGTCCTTCAGACTGCCTACAGGATGAAGGACCTCCTTCATGTATCGGTGCTTCTTGGTATGGAGATCGTGCGAGATCGTAGGCGTCGGACACTGTTGTTGCATCAGGCCCAACATGCACGAGTCGTGGGGGAGCGTTTCAGCGATCTTCTTGGTGCAGTGCCCACCGCTTCCACACCTCTTACACCTGATGGGCAGGATGCCCTGAAGGTGGATGATCCCACACAGCTGGGGGAGACAGTGGATGTGACCTTGTACCTCTGTCTCATCGGATCCCTGATGAACCTGGCCACTACCACACATCCTGACATCGCTTTCGCTGTCAACCTCCTCGCTCAGTTCTTGCACGCTCCACGTGCCAGAGCCCTTCATGTGGCTATGCGAGTGGTGCGGTACGTGGTCTCCATGCCGAACCTCGGACTCTGCTTTCGACGGCAGTGTTCGGTGGTCCTTGACGGCTACACTGACAGCGACTGGGCCTGGAGCCCAGATGGACGCAGCCGTACTGGCTACGTGTTCCTACTCGGTGGTACCGCTCTGTCTTAGCGTAGCGGGAAGCAGGGCTGCATCGCTCGTAACTCGTCGGAGGCAGAGTACGTTGCTTTGGACGCAGGGACTGCTGAGGCGGTATGGCTACAGTGCCTGTTTCTTGAGCTTGGTCAGTCAGTACCCACCTTTGTGTTTCGTTGCGACAACAAGAGTGCTCTCGCCATTACAGAGAACTCTGGTGTCTTTCACGCTCGCACGAAGCACATTGCGGTTGAGCATCACTTTGTGCATGATCTGGTGGAGCGACACGTGATCTCCGTCATGTGGGTTTGCACTCACATGCAGCGTGCTGATTTCTTGACGAAGGCACTAGATCGCGGAAAGTTCCTCGTGGCCATTTGTTATGTTGGGCTTCGCCCCATGCCTGAGGGTGGTTGACTGTGGGATGTGTGTCCGTGTTCCATCTGTTTTACACTTACTATTGTACTTGTCTCAGTGCTGCACGTGTATGGACATGCGTACCATCGGGTCATGGGGGAGTGTTGTGATTTGTGACGTTCTTGTACAGTCTATTGTGACCAGTCGGCTGTGTCCATACTCGTGCAGATCCCTGAGGCGGGCCCCGGTAATACCGGTGCGAGGAGTGGCAGTGGACCACCAGCTTGGAGCGGGCCGACTACCGTTCTAGAGCCCCGAACACTGCTGGGACTCCCTGCTGTTTTTCTGTAGCCTGTAGGAGTCTTTTCGGCGGACTGGCCATGAGCCCGATTTGCATGTTTTTGCATTGCATGACCAACGTCTGATGATGGATGCATGCATGTGACCAGTCGTAGCGTCCGCCTTGTGATCCAACACGTCTAGGTTCAGACGGCGTAGCATTCTGACATATGTGCGCAGAGTTATGGCCAAAACAGTGGTTTTGTGCCGGTTTTAGGACAGCTCTTGGACCGCCGCGTGCGACACCCTCTGTGCGCCGCGGTAGGTATTTAGGCCATGGACCTGTAATTTGTTAACTCTCTCTGAAAATGCTATTGAAGCATTCAGACACTTTGCTTTGTGTCCCCTAGCCAAACTCTTGCCGTTGCGTGCACGACTTGTGACTGTCGTCACCGTCTGATCAGGCACTGACGCCTGGTCAACGGGAGTGTTGCTAGGAAGCTTCTTTGCATCTTCTTATAAGTATCACTCGCTTCTTTCATTTGATAGCTCCACCCTCTGCATTTTCAAGTATCTCGTCACCGTTTGTCCACTTTTGAAGCACCGTTCATCACGTTGTGTTTTGTTCAATGTACCCTCTCGTATCGAACGTTGCTCTAGGGTTTCTCCATTCCCTCACCAACTTCAATTGTTGAAACTAAAGGTTGTGACACTTGCAACAACTTCCAAGAAGGGAAAACAGAACTACCACAAACTTTATCGATGTTCCAACACTCTTAGGTTGGCTTCTCAACGATTCTTTAAGGAAATCGCGCTTCTAGATTCTCAAAACCCCCAACTTCGCGGTGGATTTTCACAAAACAACCACTCACAGCACGAAGTTACACGCCTCGCTTAGCTTGATCCCCTAACACCCCACGTATGCCTGATTTTGATTTTATTTACGGATTAATTCCCTTATACCCACCTTCTGAGCGGCGTACTTCCCGAATACCCACTCTATACACAAGATGACCAGAATGCCCACACATTTTAACTGGTGACCGCATTGTCCACAACGTGCGAACAACAAGTAACAGTGCATGCGGTACCCACTCATGAGGAGACATGACTACATTAACGATATTCTATACACGATTCTCTCGTGTGTGGACATTCTGGTCACAATATTTTTAAAATCTATGAATTTGTTCCATTTTTCGATCCAATGGGAGTTGCGTGCAAACTTAAGGTGGATGACACGATAGAACTGAAGCGTGTACGTGCGTCTTTACGTTTCATCAACGCAAGTGGGCATCATTGTAACGAATATGACCGTTACATGGGTAGTTTGTATATTAGCGTGCATGATTTTGCATGCACTGCCCACAGGGGGTCTTATGGATCCACCACTTTTTAAGTCTACGTTCCCCTGGAACCCCTCGTTGGTAGCTTCGACGAGGAGGAGGAACGTCGCGAATCCCAAGGGTACACGACCAGGTTTGTCTTTGATGACTTTGAAGAGGCCTGCTGGGTCAAGCACCTCCAGGCTGAAGAGCGCATAACTCCACGCTCCCCAGAGTGTGAAGAACAGTCTGTTTTGAGGCTGAACGGTGGCTCCCACGTCAGGCCGTTCCTTCCTCTAACCGTGAGTGGGATTCACTCGCGAAAGTCGCCATGGGGTCGGCTTGACTGGGTTGACTTTGTTGGTTTTGCTACTGCGTACAAGTACGGTGCAATTGTCTACCTGCTTGCTGTCATCGTCATATGCCCTTATTACTATCCACATTTAAAATGTTGACCGATGCTTCTGCGTGCGGGATCGTCGGATGACGAGCATACCCCCCCTCCCGCGGCGGACTCCACAGTCGTCGGCGCCCCAAATAAGGACACCAAGCCCTGGAAACGAGCTCAACTGGACTCTCCTGTCAACTTCCCGGGAGGCAATGCTTTTCGCAGCATGGACGCATGACGCGAGGCGGTTCACGACTATGTCGTTTCTGCATACATGGGAGTTACATTTGTGCGAAGTGAACCCTTGCGGCTAGAGGTTCGGTGTGCACAGTGGAAGCAGTCGGGCTACGCGTGGCAGTTGAAGGCACGGTGGCAGCACAAAACCAACAACGTGAAAGTCATATTTTTCAAAGAGGGCTACAAGTGTAGCCGAACGGACACTAAAGGAGACCCCTCGCAGAAAACCCGCCTCATGGACATCCGCCACTTGTACCCATTCCACTGTTTTACACAGATCTATCCGTTTGTGTAGAAACGTGGACCGACGCCGTGCCACGCACGACTGTGACAGCCGATACGCTCCCGTGGTGGATGTCAAGCTGCAGCACTACACCGAACACACCAAGGAGTACCGTGCCATGAGGCACGGCAGGCTCATGGGCAAAGTCACCGGCCCCAGGATCCTGGCGGGCCATGAAGTCGATGTGAACGCGAAAAACTGCTCAAGCGGACAGTGGACAGAGTACGGGTACCCATGCCAACACGCCATGGCGCTCATGCTGGATGAAGGCGTAAACCCGGAGCTGTACACCGACATGCATTTGACGCAGATGGCCTAGCGTCATACATACATAACACCCATGCCGGGTGTCAACCTATGCGAGCTTTAGTACGCCATTCGTGGGTGGGGCCAGTCGGGTGTGAGGCACTCTGGTGGACGTCCACGCTCTAAGCGCATGGACAGGGAGAGCCGGCGCAAGCCGGATTGCATCTGCACCAATTGCGGCAAAAAGGGACACCCACCCCATTTCTATAAAAACCAACCGGCTCTGTCACCGGCAGTAGTGGCAGCCGCACGGAAAAGAGAGCTGGCTGCCAGCGGTGGTGAGAAAAGTGGAGTGGAGCTTGTCGTCGGTGCCGATGGCACCGATGACAGATGGTCACGATGGGGGCGCGGGCAGTGGACCTGAAGGCATCCAGGATGGCACTGGTGGAACCGCAGGTGAGGGGCTGCAGGATGGGGCCGAGGCTGGTGCAGGTTGTGTGGGCAGTGGAGGAAAAGGCGTGCAAGGTCATGCTGGCGGTGAAGTACAAGGCGTGGGGGGTGGTGCGGCCGGTGGAACAGAGCAAGCACGCAGTGCTGCTGGCGGTGGGAGTGGGGGTGCTCGTAGTGCAACTGCGTGCTGACCGTTATGCTAGTTATTGGCTATGGAGGTGGGAGACGCCGTGCTACTCACCATCCAAGACGTTCCAGGGGGGCTGCCGGCAGTTCTCATGGCCCTCCAGACATAGGAAACAATGGTGCTGCTCTTGGTGCAGGGGGGGGGGTATAGTGGGTGCAAACAGTGCTGCTGGCCATGGGGAACCAGATGGTGCTGAAGGCATGGTCATCATGACTTCGCAGGCAGACAATCGTGATGATGAAGATGACTCCACTGAGTCCTCCTGGTGTGAGAGTACTGACTCTGGGGACTGCGCTGACACGGACTTAGAAGAATAAGACTCACTGTCCTCGGGTAGTGGGGAGAAGGACGAGTGGGAGTCTTCCTCAGGCATATCTGATGAGGACAATGCGCATGCCAAGTGGCTTCGCCGTGCTTAAAGCTCACGTGCTCATGTGCCATGGTAAGCTCTAAGTACAGCTTTGTGGCCATGCGTTTTTGCATTTTACGCGGTTCGTCTAGGACATTTCTAACCTATGTCATTGTTTGCTTTTCCCGGTTGTACTAGTGGCCCTCATCGGTGGGTCCGTGAGGAGCAGAACAAAGCACAACATGTTGTGGAGGAGACGGGACAAGCTGCGTGTGGAGGGACAAGCAGTCAGTGACAACGCATCCATAGAGACAGGACTGCTACTTAGCATACTTAGCTTGCACGATGGCGGTGAGACAGTGGCTAGATTGCAAGTGGCTAATCCCTATAGTGGTCTGTCTGCATCACCCTTTGGGAAGGAATACTTTGATGTTGTTTGTGAGTTCTTGGGGGAATCAGAGTGTGTGGCATGCGAAGTCAGTTCGTACGTGCACGGCCTCCCTGTGTTCATGCAGATCTGGATTAGCCATGGTTATTTGACACCATTGTTCTTTTGATTGAAGTGTTTGACATTCATGAAAGGCTTCCCCATAGGTAATGCGTTCGTTTCTGAATGAAAAGTGTACGAATTGTGTTCATTCACAATGGCTAACCTAGGGAAACATTACTTCCTGCATTGCACAAGCCTAAAAATTGAATAGGTGGGTTGCTCTGTCGCAATGGGTGTGAAACATGACTGTTTTGACCGTCATGGTACATGGCACAATGATAGCACCGATGTTTGATGTAAGCCAACACTATGGTGAAATTCTGTTCATTCACAATGGCCAACCTTAGGAAACATTGCTCTCTGCATTGCACAAGCCAAAAAATTGAACAAAAGGGTTGCTCTGTCGCAATGGATCTGAAACATGACTGTTTTGACCATCATGGTAATAGGCAGAATGATAGCACCGATGCTTGATGTATGCCAACACTATGATGATAGAAAAATGTACGAATTCTTTTCATTCACAATGGCTAACCTATGGTGACATTAGGAAAGAATACGTCTATATTCATCACACAGGTGAATGTGTGATGAACGTGACATTGGGCAGGATGTCAAAAACTAACTAAAACATGATCGAACTACCCACAGTCAAAATAAAAAAAACATGATCAAACTACCCACAACAGAACATGATGCAATTATTCTAGCATAGGTGTTAAGAAAACATAATGTATGACAACATTGCTGTCAATACTCCTCTCAATAAACAAGTTGACAGTGTTGACAATTCATGACAAAGCTTAACATACAAGAGCCTTCATCGTAGCCCATACCTCCTGTACTTGCTAGGGGGTGATATGTGGCCTGCTGGTCCTGCCAGCTCCGTATTTGTACGTGCTCTAGGAGCGGTTACATCCGCATGGACAGTAAGGCTCGGATGAGATCCATGGATCCCATACGTCAGGGCAGTCCAATGGTCTCAGACTGGACGATGGCCAGTCCAGCGTCTGTGCCATGTCTTCAGGTGTCACGAGCCATGTGGCATTTGGCGGATGGCGGACATGAACACTCCTCGTACGTGCCTCTCTGCGATCCCATGATCCCTTGAGTGTGACCCATGCACGGTGGGCAACAAAGGGGTCTCTGTAATATCTAGTTCTCCACCCTCGACCTTCTCCGCAGTTGATGCGCACCTCGGATGACATGTCGTCGGAGCCAAGGAGGCCTTGTCCACCTAAATGACAAGGTGTCGCTGCTTGAACAAAGAAGAATTATGTGCAGTGTGATGTTATGTACTTTTCAGCATGCCAGACAACACTGCAAACCGGTACATTGTCCCGGTTCGTAAGGTGAATCCATCGCAAACATAATTGTGGATTACCGTGTGCATGGCTCATGGCTGACGGTGGCTAAGAGACGTTTCTGGCGGAATGTGATTGGCTAAAAAAGGTCAATTAGGGCATCCTACGGCAGTGCATCGACGGCGTCCATTCATCTTGTCAGCACATGCTTGGTCGCAAATGCACGTACAATGGAATATGTCGTTGGGGCGTATGTGTGGTCCTCCGGTACATGGTCAAGGCTTGACACCGTGGCATGCCACATAGCCGTTGTGAAGCAAACCCTTTACAGGCACAGATAATTCTCCCACTATGGACCCGTTATGTTGTTGTCGCGATCTGCGGGCCTGCCTCCGGCAAGTAAGAAAAGTGGGTATCGGAGTCAGCCCGTAAGAAGTGGGTAAAGTGTGTTGCCTTTTTTAACTTTGGACATAGAGCATACCAGTTAAAATGTGTGGGGAAAACGGAAGTGACTTGCCGATATGTGAGCATACTAGTCTTCTTCTCCCACGACTGGATGATACGCAGATAAAGTTCTTAACCGTGGGTAACCTGAGAAGAACATTTCCAAAAAAGGAATCCCCCCTTCTCATTATTGTATACATACGCTCGACTCATTCGATACTTGTCATGAGGATACACCTGTTGCTAAGTACAAATTATCCATTTGTCACAATCATCTTTTGCTCGGCGCCACATCCCCGTGAACCATCCACCTTCTACTGATAGTAACACTTGGTATAAGAGCACAACGACGGTGAAGGGACATCAATACATTCACTGCAAGACAAAAAACTCACACGAGTACTTAATGCATGTTGTGATGTGAGTCATCCTTGCATGTCTGTACAGCTTACCATGACCACTCCGCTGTATTGATGCTCGTGACATCTGATCTGGACCTAGTCGGCGCCAAAGCACTAACGGGTGGTAGCTCTATCGAGCAGCAGCTGTCAGACATCTACCACATCGTCCCGAGTGCTTGCTGGGGTGCTTCGTACTTTTAAAGGAGTCGTTTGAGTTTTGTCGATGGATTTGCTCTTCAGCCCTGTTTGCATGTTTTGCATTGGGTGTCCAAAACCAATACCAAACCTGTGCATTTCACCAGTCGTGGCATCCGTCTCAAGATAATGCATCTCTATGTTCAGACGATGCTCCGCTTGAATCCTTGTCCGAGGAGTTATGAATACGACATTTGTTTTTTTGCTGGTTTTAAGACAAATTGACACTGTTGCGTGCGCCACCCAACAAGTGCCGCGACAGGTATTTATGTTTTTTGTTTGTCACTTGTCATATCTCTCTACATTACTACGCTATTGGAGCTTATAAGACTTTGTGCGTCTCCTCGCCCCAACCCTGGCCGTTTCTTACAACTGTTGGCATCTTAGTGCGTGAGCTGACCGAGTAGTGTTGTAACGTTAGTGCGACAAGGCTAGCAGGCTTCCGGGTATTTTCCATGATGTCAAACAGGCGAGATGTTCCTCGTTGAGCTGCGCCGTAGAGGTGCAATACCGGCTGTAATAACGAAAGTCATCACAACAACCACATTAAAGAACCTACAGTAGAAGGGTAGGGGAGTTGTGGAAAAGACGAGTCTTGAGGCTCTCGAGTTCCGAAAGCTTTTGGTACAGGTCTTCATTGATTAGTGCTCGTTTGTCCTTGCCTTCCATCGTGCTAGGTGTCAAACCGACGGGCAGGGACGGAGGCAAAGGATTCACCGAGCCCGAGGGGTCCGTCATCGAGCTGGCCGGTGGGTTTGGCGTTGTTGTGCCATTTTACCGTGAAGGTTTTTGCTGCTGTGTGGTTCACCTGGAATGCGTTGGTGTTTACGCGCAAGTGATCCTCCATGGACGGAGTACTCGTCGGATACTGTTGCTTGTCGCCAGTTGTGCTTGCTCTGTTCAGCGTTGTCTTTGCAAAGTCTACAATCTTCTGAGCGATGGAGATGCATTAAGGACTCGTGCGAGGTTGCCAATAGGTGGTTCATGCGTTGGTTACCCCTCCAGCATCGTGGGGCTTTGATACCATGTGTTACGTTGAGCAGGACATAAGTGGTTCATTTGGATGAGGTGTGGGACAAAAGACGATTCGTGGATTTGAGAGAAATGGATGATTTACATTGAAGAGAAAGTGTAGTTTGATGACAAGTGTCAAGTGAGTCGTGTACATATATACAATTCGGAGAATGAGAACGAGGTATATGTTCGGTCCCTGGCGCTTGAGACGAGCCATGCATGCGAGGTCACGTCGTGAGTGGCTACTTCAAGAAGCTCTACTAAGAAGTTGTGGAACTTTGAGAATATCAAGGTGTCTTTAAAAAATCATTGCCGTCGAGATGTCGATGGACTAATATTGAAACATCAATGTAGTTTGCGATACTTTTGTCGACCATTGTGGAATGTTGTCGAAGTTGTCAGAAGCTTCTAGAACAGAACACTAAAGGTCGGGGCACTTGGCCAAAATTCCCCCTGCTAAACGACGTAAAAATCATGACTTCATCGCGTGGTGGGCCATGAATGCAATGACAAAAGTGCCCAGCAATGGGGTTTAGCGACTCGTGTAGGCCAGTGACATTATGCCCTTATCTGTTACGCCGAGCGGAACGTAGGTGGTTCACAAGTCTGAGCTACAACACAATACACTATTTTAGGATTTGGGATAAATGGAATATTTGTAGTAAGTAGTGAGATTACTTCGATGACAAGTGTCGAATGAGCCGAGCACATACATAGAATGAAAAGAATGAGAATGACGTACCGTACTAGCACATGAAAGGTTCAAACATTAAAATTTTGCCCATTATTTTTTTTTGTGTTAAATTGTTGTGCTCGATTTTGTGTTTGTGTTAAATTACCATTTTGCCCACGTGTCTATTTCACAAATTAGCAACTCGTGCACAGGTTCGAGCCTTCGTGTCTTCGGAAATGCAAGAAACGCACGAGCGAGGTCTTAGTGTAGAGCGGGCAGCTCGAGTGAGAGAACACAGAGAGACAGACTAGCATGAGTACAGGGATACACAGGTTCACAAAGATGCAAGAATGGTACCACGTTGGTCTGCATCTTGTCCCACCAACAGTAATTTGCATTGACTTTGAGCATCTAGTCCTCGCCAAAGGATGCAGGTGTTATGACTCTTGGACCAATTTCATGACATTGCTGCACTAGCATTCTTTCGAGTTCCTCGTTTTGTGGGACAACGACCTAAATTTTAAATGTTGGTCACTAGTAGGGGCCATGAAGTAGAACTTGGTTTTGTCGTACCCGCCAAAATCCTCGTAACCCTTCGCGAACAACCTTGCGAGGTACGGGTCTTGTTCAATGACTAGCATGTTCATCTCAGTCATCACTGTTGAAGATTTGCCCCTCTGCATGCCCAAGTGCGGCACCGGGAGGCGCCGACGAGCCGCCAGAGAGAGGAAATTCCTCGTTGACGGATCTGGCGACTCGAGGATTGCTCGGATCCTAAAATGCAAGATTTCCCCTGAAAGTTGACAAGTTGTTGAATCCGGTGGAAGTTGTTTCACCAAAATCGGACTAGTAACGAGGGAGATATGGGCTTCCAAAGTTGGGGTGTGCGCGGCGGTTCGGGGAGCCGGCCGCGGTTCGATTTCCGGTGAATAATCGACCGGAACGAGTAGCAAAAGGCCATCTGGGGATTTTGCTCCGGAAGGTCTGCCGAGGCGTCCGGTGGATGATCCGCCGGATTTCAGGAGTGCAGTTTGTTACTGAGGGACTTGGCCAAAATCTTGGCTCGGAGTCTGAAACTCAGTAGTACAGTTTGTTACTCGGGGACTTGGTCGAAATTCCGACTGAAGGTCCGCGAACAGGTTTCGACCCACATCGATCCCCATCACCAAACTCGATGATTAACTCATCGAAACAGACCCCAAAGGCGTGAGGGGCGCCGCCACTACGCGCAGGGACATCTGCGCCTCCGGAATGGCGTTTTGATGGGTCCTTGATGTGTGAGGGCGCCTCGGCGGGCGACGTGGTGCACGCCGCCGACTGAGCGGCTGATTTGGGGTGCTGCGCTTCGGATGACGTAGCGGGAGCTACGGTGATCCGAATCGCGCACGGTTTGGTGCGTGGGAGAGCTCATGACTAGCCCTACAAATGTTTAGATCATGTCCATGTTCAAAAACTTATGCAAAATCGCGTTCTTCCCTTCGCAAAAGTGACTGTCTCGCATTTTGTCTTCAACTGCCAGAAACATAGCGTGAGGCGACCGGAAAGCTCACGCTTAGACTCAGAACCCGCACAAACATAGCCGTGAACGAAGAAGACCAGTCAGGAAACGTTGGAACTGCCTCCACCCGAGGGCCAGTTTCTGACAATCACATCCGGTTGCAGAATCAGACCGTTTATTGGATTGGTTTTCACAGGATAGTACTTGATGTCATAGTCACATTTGGACTAAGGAACTCCTTTCATGGAGTTTTTCAATGTCTCAGATTTGGTTGTGTCTTGAGATATTTTAGTTTGTGATGGTTAATGAGATCGATGCATCGCCAACATTCTAAGTAGCACCGCCATGTTTTCAACGCATGAACGATTGCAAAATCATTTTCTTGTGCACTGCATCGTTGTGTTTCGGCCCGCATAATGTTTGCAACATGTACACGACCCGTTGTTGTCCTTTGCCATGGTCTTAGAGAAGAACAACTCCGATTGCTCGATCGGACGCGTCCATAGCCAAAATGCAGTCCACCGTTAGATCTGCCAATCGTAAGGCTGGCGCTATGGTCAAAGCGAATCTCAAAGAGTTGAATGCTCCTTATTCAGTGTCCCTCCAATTCCAATCAGTGGTTTTGCGGGTGAGATCAGATAGAGGTGCTGATTGTCGAAAACAACATTTTAAGAATTGACACTAGTAATTGCATAATTATTAAAAGCCTTGGACATTCCAAACATTATTAGGCGTCAGCCAGTCATCAAATACCTCTACCTTTCTTTCATACATGGTGAATCGTCTGCCCACGATGATGTGGCTGGAGAACTCGATGGAACAATGACCGAAGTCATATTTCAAGAGGTTTAAAGAAATCGCTTTCTACAAAATCTCGAGAATTTTTTTAAGATTTCCATTCTGTTCCTTTGGGATTTGGCTATATATCGGAATGCTGTCGAGATGTAGGAAGACAAAATTGTCGATGTACGTGTAAAACATGTTGCTCATTGCTGCCATAAGTGTTGCATGGACGTTGATGAAACCAAACAACATGAGTGTGAACTCAAAGAACTCGCAACTGGTCTAGAATACCATTTTATCAATGTCCTTATCAGATACACGGATCTGATGATAACCGATGCGTAAGTCCATTTTACCAAACATTTGGGCCCTACCGAGCTTGATAAAAAGTTTGTCTGCTCGCTGAAAATGGTAGCGCTTCTTGTTGGTGATGTTGATAAAATCTTTGTAGTCTGCACATTTACAACCCCCAGTTCTACTTTTAATGAAAAGTACAGGTGCAACGGAAGGTGATGTGGAGAGTCCCCTGACCAAGCATCTCGTGAAGCTGCTCTTTGAGTTCGATCAACTCGTGGTCGCTCATGCAATATGTCTCTTTAAATGTCGGTCTTCCTCTCAGCTTCAGGTCTATATGGTGGTCGATGTTTTGTGGTGGAGGCAGCTGTCGGGATTGTTCGTCGGAAGAAACCACTACAAAGTCCTTAATTAGTGGTACGAACTCCTTCAAAATGGTTGCAAACTTCTCAGGTTTAGAGGTAGATGTGGTCACCTTGGTGGTTGTGACTTCTTGTGCTTCAAGGGTCTCCACGTGGACTAGCCACGTTTGAGCCCTGCATTACATATACTTCTTTGCCTCATCCAAAAACCAGTTGTCGATTTGCGGCAGGTACATCATCCTTCTTCTACTCACGCTTCTTCTCGTAACCGCCGCTACATTTTAGGACGCTTGATGAAAGGTAACTATTGTTTTTTGTCATTAATGCTAACGTTGACCAACCTGCTACTCCACTCCACTCCAACATTGTCGAGAAACAGGAAACCTTGGCCGAGGATGAGTTCATGGTGGCTCCTTGGCGAATTCCTTCAAACCATTACGTTGTGTACATCAGTGATTTGCAGTTTGGGAGGCTAAAAATATTGACGGATCTGCAATCATCCATTGAGAGCTTATTTCAAACAATCCTGGTTTGGTGTGTAACCCGGCTTTCTCAACCATGTCGTTTCTTACAGATTTGTGAGACGCTCCTCCGTCCATTAGTGCTAGTACTATTTTACGACTTTTACAACCCCTCATTACTACTCGTAGCAGTATCACCGGTTGGTCGTCCTCGTATTCCTCGTCAAACTTTACGATATCAGCACCCTCGTCCGCGACAACGAAAGCCGCTTAGATGGGCGACTCATCAATACAAAATTTTCCGACCGGATATGAGCCTTGTCGTCTACTCCTGCCCTGTGCCATTTCTCAGCTCTTCATTTTCTCTCTATGGCTTGCCCTCCATTTCTACTTGTTTCTTTTGTCTCCAGCAATTGTGCAAGATGTAATCCGGCTTCCAGCAAGTCTAGCGGAGCCGTTAATGGTGTTGATTGTCGGCGTCAATAACCATCAGAGACGAGAGTTTCACCGAATGTGACCTCCCTCTGCCATAATAAGAACTCTGGTGTTGGGATTGGCAGCCGTTGGATTCGTGCATTTGAGCGTGGTAGGCAGCGATGTTAGTGCAATGGGCTGTTGCGATTATTCACAGGTCATCCTTGATGCGATTATTTGTCGAACGTCATCTTGAAAATTGCAATTCCATGCCGGATGTCTCGCTTGAGGCTGTTGTATCATAAACACAGTTTGTCAGGGGCGAGGTTCCTGCAAGTGATAATTTCGCAAAAGAACTACATGTACTCCACCACACTGGACTATTCAGGCAGGCATCCACAACGTCCTTCCATGTTTTAAATGGTTTGAAGGAGTTTTGCCACACCGGATTTATCTGCTTAAGAGGTAGTATGTCTACGGTTGATGTAAGAGAGTGATCGAATGAGCTGTTGATCCAGCAGCGCCGGTCTCTTGCTATCACTCTGAACCATAGGAGCGATGAAGTACACCAAAGTTGTCGGCCTCCTCATGACTGTCCGTTCTTCTGAGTTTGCAAGATCTAACGACTTGGAAGTGCCGGTGGAATCTAGGATTAACTCAAGACTTGGATATTTCTCTCAATGATCATTGCTTTTCTGACACAAGAAATCAACGGCTCTTCTAGCACCATGTGAGTTGCTGGAGTAGATGGATGTTGAGGCTCTCCCATCCTGCTAACTTGTGGAACAAGTCCTCATTAATGCGGGCTTGTCGGCTAGTCCCTGTTATCGCGCCAAGTTTCGTCTTGGTGGGCAACGGCTAGATCGCGCATGAGTGGCCATTTCGAGAAGCTCCATTGAGAAATTGGAGGTGCTTCAAGAATATCGGGACCCGGTTCTATGAAAGTCTAGTGTAGCGGATTCGACGGAATCCTTGGCCGACTAGGCCAAAACCGCGGCGCTTGAGGGTCTCCGACCCTCAAGCCATCCCGTCTAACTGCCCGCGGTCCCAGGTGAACCCGCTCGAGCCACATGGCTCCTTCGACCGGTCGGCGTGGCACTGCCACGCTAC
>SZWC01000827.1:56054-128671 GCA_023375785.1 Penium margaritaceum
TCCCCCCCCCCCCCCCCCCCCCCCCCCCCCCCAGCCCGTCCTCCCTCCTTCCCTGAGAGTACACAGTGAGTGATCTCCGCACGGTTAGAGCTTTTTCGGGCTCTAGTGAGATGAAAAGAGAGCAGAGTGAGCGCAGGCATGACCAAACACATCAAAGGCCAGTTGGCAACACCATGGCCTGCCCTCTTCTCCACCTGTGGCTCTGCTGTCGCACCATTTGTGCTGTCGCACCATTTTTGCTGTCGCACCATTTGTGCTGTTTCTCGTTCTCATCCCCTGTCTTTATCGCGTGCTCTGGTCAGGTGATCATCTGCACGGCTCTGTTGGCGCGCCGATTCACGTTTGAACTTCCGCCAGGAGCTGACCCGGTGAGTGGTGGTGTTGGTTTTCCATGGCGGCGTGGTTTGTGTGGCGTGGCGTTGTCCGAGTGCTGTTCTTGTGAAGGGGCCATGGCAGAGGCATAGCAAGGGCAGGACAGGGCAATGCCCTTGCTTCTTGTGCCTCGACGAAGTGTCGAGGCACAAGAAGCACTGTGAAGAATGCGATGAACGTTTCAAACGGGAAGAAAGTAGAAGCGGGGAGGGGGGAATGCAAGGGAGCCACCAGAAATATGCAGGTACTAGTCGTTGCAGGGAAGTTGGTTGGAGTGCGTCCTCCGTGCCACCGCAATGCCGATGCTTTGCCATCGCCGCTTGCTCATGCTGTATGGCAGCTTCAGAAAAACATGGAATCCTTCTGTCCAACCCACACGCTGTTTCCTTTCAGTAGCAAAGGGGAAGGGAGAGGGAGAGGGGGATGGGAAAAGGGGTGAGGGGGTGAGGGAGAGAGGGGGAGGGACTACGTACGTCCTCCACTTTGATGAGAGAGAATCCCTGGCCTTTCCCTTTGCTCCACATTCCTTTGCCATACGTTTGAAACGACCGCAGGTGGGCATGACGACAGGAGCCACCATCCACACAACCAATGGGCTGCTCATGCTGGTGAAGCCCCGCAGCCACGACGACCCCTCGCACAGCACGGGCAATGGAGCAGCAGTGCACGCTGCTGTGGCTGCTGCACCTGCTGCTGCGGCTGCTGTGCCTGCTGTTGTGGCTGCTGCATCTGCCTCAGTGGTCACTGCTGATGCCGAGGAGGCGGTCGTGCAAGCCCCCGTGGCGCCTGCTTGATGTTGAGTTTGAGCACAACGGCCGCACACGCATCGCCATGTTCTGCTGCGAACCATCACAGCAGCAGAAGAGAGAGAGAGAACTATCGGAATGTGCCGGGTCGAAGCCGGCAACCCAAACCCACTGTGCTTAATTCTTTTACACTTTTTGAGGGCGTGCACAATGTGGACTTGCTCAATGCAAACTTGCACATGTAGATTGGCGCAATGCCGGCTTGCCCTTTGCTCATAAGCTGCTACGACGGCCTGTGGATGAGGACAAGACGTGATGATGAGGGAAGAGAACGTGTCATGTGAGAAATGGTCCTCTCTGTAGCACAGTCACATTGTGGTGACGTCTTTCATGTAGTCGTCAAGGTTTCCTTTGGATGCTTCATTGCAATGTGCGGCGCAGGATGAAGCTGAAAACATATCCAGAACTAACCTTCATCACTGCAGGAATGATGAGGGTTCTGCTGATGTCTGAGGACCAGATCCAGGTCCAGGTTACGTGGACAAAGTTGGGAAAATGCAGCAGGCCATAGTGGAGATGTGACATACCCTACTGCCACAGGATTCCGTTGACAAAAAAAATAATAATAATAAAAAAAAAATCTACGGTCGTGCAAAAAGATTGTTGCCACATCTATGAATCAGTTTTTGCTTTAATTCAACGAGTTTGGGTTCAAGCGTAACCTTGATTTTGTTGTCAGCAGTGGTCCTAGGGAGTAATCTTCTTGTGTGCGTTCTCACTTTGCTTGTTTGAAGTGGCGGACGTTTGAAATCTTGTAGTTCAAACGTGCGCGCTCACAAAGCAGGGGTGTCGAAGTGCACAAAAGTAATCAATGGTGTGATCGATAGCGGTTCGTTGTCGGTCAAGCCGCTGGCGAGTCGACGTACCCCCCCTCGTTATAAGTTGTATTCCATGCAACAGTCAAGCAGTTCACTGGACCTCAAGCCACCATGTCGCTCCTCACTAACTTCTTTTCACGCGTCCCCTGCAATGAGCATCAGGAGAACGTCGCACGTGCGCTCGTGGGTCCGAAGCCTGTTGCCAAAGCACGGCGTGGTCCGGGCCGTCTGCGGAAGACCGAGGTGCTTCCACCGTCCGTGACACCATTTGTTGCCATAGTACCCGTCACCACCGAGAAGTCAACAGAGCACGTGTCCGCTGACATGTCCATCCACGAGAGGCTCCCTCGCAAGAGAGCCCGTGTAGTTCTGTCCGACGACGAAGAGGAAGATCCCGTCCGCGACGTTGAGCCTGTCTGTGCTGCCAAAGATGAGCCGAGGACGTGCACTCCTGGACGACATCTACGTCGCCGTGGTTGCGGTGGTTTTCGCGGATGACCGCCATGCAATAGTCGAGGCGGAAAAGAAGATCGTGGCTGCACTTCTCGAGGAACTCGAGAAAGAGAAAGAAGAAGGAGATGAAGCAGAAGCAGAAGCAGTCTCAGCAGCATCTCCACCCCTCACCCTCGTCGGATCCCTCGCGTTGTTGTCGAAGCCATCGACATCCAGCACCGCCAAACGTGGGTCCCACATGGACTGGTTTGGACTCGGGCATGTCCCCATATCCACGCAATGGTTCTCAAAGTGACGCAGCAGTGCAAAGTCACGATGGCTCCATCCATGGTGCCATCACCTACTTGCGTCGTGTGTACCGCACCCCCAACAGCGACTCGCTCTATGACAGGCTGGCGTACAGCACTTTCAAAGGCTGGTACGAGCCGTGCATGACGAAGCTCAAGTCGCGCTACAGTGGTCCGCTTGTGGTAGGTGGTGACAAGCCGAAAGAGGTTGCCGCGCTGACAACCCCGCGGGTGCAGGGAAGTCGTGGAAGGAAGTCCTACTTCCACGACCATCCGGCGCTCAAGGGGGAAGTCCTACATGCACGGGAGGGCATGCGGGAGAAGGGGGTGCCGCTCTGCTCTGCGACCATGATGGACAAGGTGCATGCAGAACGCGAGGTCGAGGAGCTTGGCAGGAAGCCAAAGTCCGAGATTTTCTCGCGCGTCTGGTGCAGGAAGTTTGTGAGCGATGAACTGCAGTGGTCATGGCACTGCGGGACCATAGCTTTGTAGAAGCTGCCTATGGAGTGGGGGAGCTTCGAGCGCTCTCCATGCATCGGGGCACCGCCTTCTACATCGGGCTCTACATAATTCCTTCCTACCTCGTCGTCAACGCAGACCACACGGGAGTGCATCTTGTGCCCGCGTCGCGGTACACGTATGTACCCAAGGGCGGCAAGGAGGTCAAGGTCTGCGGCAAAGAAGAAAAGTGACAAGTGACTGTCCTTGTCACTAGTGCCATGGACGGCGAGGTCTTGCTGCTCCAGGTGATCTGGACCGGCAAGACCAACGCATGTCACCCTGTCGGACCGCATGCTAAGGCCACAAAGGGTGCGCACTGGCACTTTACGCACACGACAAACCAATGTGCGACGGTTGAGACCACCAAGCAGTGGTTCTCCATGGTGCTCAACCACCGTCCGGATGTGCGCAGAGCATGGGCTGGACCACACGTCCAACAAGATGCTTCTCGTTCTCGACGCATGGCGCCCTCAAGCATACGAGGACTTCCGCGAGTGGGTCCGCGTCCGCTTCCCTTGGGTGCAGATCCTCTACATCCCGGCCGGCTGCACATCGAAGCTGCAGCCGGCCGACATTGGCCTTTAGAAGCCATTCAAGGGAGAAGGGAGCAAGGGGTACTCGGCATGGGTAGGTGACAAGCTCAGGGATGCTGAGACTGTGAATTTAGGCATGCGGTCGATCAAGGATGCAGCTGTCGGGTGGATGCTCCAAGGATGGGCCCACCTGCGCAAGAGCCCGACCATCGTCCAGAACGCATGGCGCCAGGGCGGGTGGGACAAGTGCTATGACGTCAACTTCAAGTGCGTGGCAGGCGCTGACCTCGTCAGCTTCATGTCCGAGGCTGACATGAGGATGAGGATGTTGTAGCTTACGATTGTACTTGTCTATTCTCCAGAGCACAAACATTC
This sequence comes from Penium margaritaceum, assembly GCA_023375785.1. NCBI lineage: Eukaryota > Viridiplantae > Streptophyta > Zygnematophyceae > Desmidiales > Peniaceae > Penium > Penium margaritaceum. The sequence goes on from SZWC01000827.1 coordinate 60,200, forward strand.
CTTTCTCGCATGTCTATAATTCTCTTTTGTCTCCAAATCCCTCGTCCCTCGCATCCGGGAACACGTGCTGACCCGTTCGTAACGAATTCACGGAACACCCAGATTTGAGCCAACGGATAGGTTGAAAACACCGGACGGCATACGAAGACAATGCATTCTCACAAAAGTACAAACATGACCACATAGAAAATTATCAAACTGAATTTGATATAAAAAATGATTCCATACATAGAGCCAAAAAAGAGAACTCGTTGTCCATCAAAATAATAAAAAAACGAAATCATGTGGCAGTAGGGTACCTTGTCCAAGAGCTGCATCAGTATTGGAAATGGGTGCTGCATCTCCTTGGATGGTTTTTCAACCAGCAAGGACATTTCTGAGACAATGGTGAAATGCCCTTTGATGACATTGTATGTGAGAGTGTCGGTTGCAAGAGTCACAATTTGACAGACGTATAGAAAAATAGAGAGATGGCAAAGATCTGGTTGAAAGAGTAGGTCATCATTTTACCAGCTCCTCCAACCGGGGAGGGTCAGCAGAAGCCATGTCGAGCAGGCGTCATAGGTGTGGACGCATGAAGAAGGTCTGCAAACCGCTCCCCCAGAGTGCAAACATGCATGGCCTGATACAGGACAAGCATGCAACGGAGACGGTCATGCTCAATCTCCATGCTCAACAAGACTCGGGCATGGTGGAGATTCTTTATGCTGTATGCAGACTGGAAGATGTCCTTAAAAGCTTGGACATCCTAGGAACCCTGCGAGGCGATAAAACAATTGTCCACATAGACCAATATGGAAACGAAGGGTGCCACAGGGTCACTCACAAAGAGTTTAGGGTCAAATGGACTATGATGGTAGCCACTACGCTCAAGGGTGGTGGATATCTGAAGGTCTCAACAATGCAGAGACTGCTTTATCACGTAGAAGACCTTGCGAAGGCCTTCTACACAACCAGTAGCATCGTCAAAGCACGGTGGATGAGCTTGGTAAATCTCCTTGTCGAGTCGACCATGTGAGAATGCGTTGTTCACGTCAAATTGATGCAGATCCCAGTCGTGCTCGGCCATTTGGTTGAGCAATGCCTTGGCAGTGGTGTACTTCCCCACAGGGGCAAACGTGACATCAAAGTCTACACTAGGCACTTAAGAGAATCCATCGGCCGTCGAGCGAGCCTTGTAGTGCTCACTGACGCCTACCAGTTTACGCTTGCGCATTTGCACCCAATGTTGAGCTCTGGCCTTGCGACCCTGACCTTCTCGTTATTCCATGCTCTGTGATGACATCGAGCTCTTTGCGCATGGCTTGCTCCCGGAGGGTTACATCTGGAACGGAGCGTGTCTCGGGGAGTGTGTCCGGGTCAGGCGGGAGGTCCGTGGTGGCACGAGAGGTCCATGTAGTGGCGACAGAGGCAGGGAATGTAATAGGACCACACTCAGTGATCGCAACAACATGGAAGAACTCATCCACGATGAGGACGTAGTTGACTGCAGAGTTCGGCTGGACAACAGCGGGAGACAGCCCAAGTGTGTCAAGACCAGTGTCAAGAGCAGCCGGCACACGATCTGGAAGAGGACTGGCAGGACACGAAGCGCCAAGACGATTGACAAAGGGACCAGTGTGGGAGTGTGGCTGCAAGAGCCGGTGACGGCCACAAGAGCACAAAGAAGGGAGGCGGATGAGATTGGGTCAAGGATGTGGTGGGGTCCATAGCCAAGGGAATCTGTACATAGTCAGCTGGTGGCACTGAAGTGCCTGTGCTGAACATGCAATGACCCATGCAGAAATAGACCTGGGTTCAGTTGGGACGGTTCCTTTTCTCCTTTCTGTCTTGATGACTGAGGAGTTCATCACTGGACAAACTCGTCAATCGATGGAGTCTTCAATCAATGAGCCAATTGATTGTCAATTCTGTTTGTGGACGAGGTTGCCGACCGTTGACTCCAGCACGTGGGTAGCAGTCGGCTTCTAGGAAGCTGTCCAACTATAGAATACCTTATTGATGTGCCTGCTGTTGATGGTCATGCTTACGGCTTTAAGAGCTGTCTGAGGTAGCTATTGATACTAATACAGTAGAACGTTGCAGCTGTAGCTGTTGCGGTAGAATCAGAGACTGATGTTGCTGCTGTTGGCTGCCGATGTGCGGTGGTGCTGCTGCTGGTGCTGAAGTGTGAGGGCAACGCCTGCCCTCACACCGTCGTAGTTAATTATGCTGCTGCTGTAGACTTCAGCCACAGTATAGAAGCAGGTGGCGAGAAACCTTGCCTAGTCTGAAAAGGAGGTGAACAGCAAGAGTGATGTCCAAGCTATAAGAGGCACAACAAGCATCGGGGAAGCTCTCGCCGCGGGTTGCATGGCAGAAGTGTCAACAACGGGTGGGAAAAAAAAGTCAAAAGCGCACAACCTGCATTTGTGCGTGCTGCCACGGCTCAAAGTGCTGTGGCTATGGCTGAGATTGCCACAATGCTACAACTACTGATGTTGGTGTGACGAATATAATTGTAACCGTAACTTCGCAACTACCGTCGTGCGCGCTTCTCACTGTTGAGATGGCACTTTGACATGAGAACTTTGCCTGGTAATTTTGGCAGCGTACAGCCTTCGGCGGCCCTAAGCTCAAGGTCTCCCGTTGCAAGGATCTGTTCGCCCTATCCAGCCCAACCGAGCCCAGCCAAGAAGCTCTTATTACATGCCTATGGTTGAATACAAAGGTGCAATCTCCCAACTACTCTTTGATGTTGTATGGGAATGTACACACACTGATGGTGACCCCCGGCCTCTGTTTGTGCACATGCAGGCCCGTGAGTGTGTCGCTGACGTGCCGTGCCGTGGAAGACGGTTCTTGAGAATCCAGTCCCTCGCCAAATGAAGGGAGCTGGTGCATTGGAGGAATCATGAGTAGTAGGACTTTCCAAATACTGCCTGTTGTGTAGCTTTGGGTGTGAGACCACAATTGTGCCATGCCAGGATTTAACTGGTAGGTAGTAGATTGGCTGTAGCACCCGGGTTGAACCGAGGGCCACCGGGTTGTGCCCATACACAAGCAAGGCATAGGAAAAATACGAAGCTCATGATCAAGCCATCCTTGAGGAGCGACAAAAAAGCTTTTCGAGAGCTTTCCCGTCGCTCGACATTGACTCTGGTTGCTCGCCCAACTCCTGACTCTTGGCCTTTGCTCGTTGTGATCCATGCTTCTGCCCTTGGACTAAAAACCGTGCATGCCCCTCCCCTCTTCCCTCAACAGTCGCAGGAAGAAGCGTGTGTGAAAAAGGCAAGTTGCACTCTCCACTGGTATCAGAGCAAGGGAAGATTTCCCTCACCTTTCTTGCAAAGGGCAGAAAGGATGGCGTGGGGTTGGCGGCGGCGACCATTACTTCTGCAACAAAGGCTGCTTCATTGGCGGGTGGTGCTGCTATCGTAGCAGGCAGCACAACACGTTGCGAGCCACGGCTGGAGCCGGCTTGGCTGGAGCAGCAGCAGGTCGCGCAGACCACAAGCCAGCCGCAACTGCAGCGAGCCAGCTACAAGACCAGCAGGCGCAACATTGCAGCCGCCAGCCACCACACTGAAGGCCTCAGCAGTGGCACTCTGATCTCAGCTTGGATTGCAGCTTCCTAGCCGCCACTTCAGCTGCAGGAGTTGAGCGGCACCCTAAGTTGAAGCTGCAACAGCGTGGCTGCGAGGTCACCAACATTCGCAGCGACTGGGTTGCAACTTCGACAACCATAGCAGCCGCTGGGCTGCGCCCTATGGAAAAGCCGCAGATTTTGGGCTGCAACCAGATGAGGAGCCACGGCACTAACGTGTGACGGCAACACGGATTGCATTCGTTGGGCTGCACCCTAAGAATCGGCACCTGCGTGGCGTCGTTGATGCCAGCACTTTGCCTTCACGCCTTCGGTCATGACACCGACCAGAGTTTGGTCGTTCTTCCTCTCCTCTCTCTCCTTGGGGTCTCTTGGGGTTGGGATCTACCTCTCCTCCCCCCGTTTACAGTGGTGCACAGCCCAGACATCTGGAGTATCAAGGGCCTCGTCACGTAGTTCTCCGGTACAGCTGGAGGCAAATTGTTGCCGAAATGTTTCCGGTAGTACTGCCACTCAAAATTGGCCTTGGCGTCCACCCTCCCTTGAGCACTCCAAATTTGGGTACTCAGCCAAAAAATGGGGGTGAATCCCCACACGCAACGGATGGGTCTCAGCCTCCTGTGTGCCCAACCACTCGGCGGCTAGATGCCTAGGAAGCAAAACTGCAGTGAATGGAGGTCCTGCTCAATACGATCCTGGCCAATCTGTGGACGTTACTAGCCCAAGCGCCTGTCCAACCAGTTGGACAAGAGTCTGGCAGTTTGTCCGTGGCATCTTCTAGCAACCCATCTCATCAGTAGCCACAGCAGCAGCTGCCGCAGTAGCCGCAGCAGCAGCAGTCGCATTAGCAGCAGCCTCAACAGAAGCGGCCGCAGCAGCAGCAGCCGCAGCAGTAGCAGTCGCAGCAGGACCAGCCGCAAAAGCAGCAGCAGCCATAGTAGCAGCAGTCATAGCAGCAGCAGGCGTAGCAGCAGCAACAACCACATCAGTTGTTTTTGACCCCCGTAAAATGTTAGCAATAGCAACACCAATACGCGCAAACCCTCATGCGATTGGTCCCGGCACACTCTTTTGTGTCACCAGTGTCCTTGCTGCAGCGCTACACACCAAGCTAGCTCTGGGGGTACAGCGCTTTCAGGCTTGATTATCCCAGCTGGACACCTGGTGAATGAATTTGAGTCTCCATCTTCCAGATGCTCAGACACCATTGGATTTGAGGCTTGGGAGTTCCAGTTTCACACATGGGCTGCTGGAGAAGGATTACTGTCATATTCTTTAACTGACTATGATGCCACGGATGTAGCACAGTCTGCTGTAGCAACCCGAGCAGTCCATGCCCTTGTCCTGGCCTTTCCAGAGGACTCGATTTTGGATGCCAAACCGTATGTGACTGATCTGACTGGGCAGGGTGCAGATCCCTTTGGGGCGTTGTAGCTCGTTCTGACCACTCATCAGAGGGTCGGTCAGGCTGACCTGAATGAGCATGTTCGACAGTTCACCTCCCTACGCCAGGGAGACACTGAGGTGGCGGACACCCACTGGCGTTGTGCACTGCGTGCATACACTCGCCTAGGCACGCAGATGCCTCTGTAGTACTCGGTACTGGCTACGATCATGCAGGGGGCGTATGAGAAGTATTCGGATCTGTTTCAGTGTTTTGAGCACACAAGCTGATGAGCAAGGTTGAGACAGGCACTCTACTTCCTTGGACACGTGAATATACACGGGTGGCAGGACGCTATCTTCCTCCCATTGGTCGCATTGTAGCTGCCACAGCTATTCCAACGGCCGTATCCTCCGTCCATTCGTCGTCGCCATCAATGTCCTCCTCCACATCTCCTCCATCGAGTGGTGATGCGGCGGTGGTGCTCGGTAAGGGGAGGAAAGGGAAGGGGAAGAAAAGGGAGGAAGGGGATGCCGGGTCCCTTAGGAGCTCCAGGTGTTGGCCTGCACTACTACACCTGTGGTGGAGACAACAAGTGGCAGCAGTGTCCGCGGAGCATGAAATTGCCAAGATTCGAGGAGCCATGTATGACGTGTAGCATGCTTTTGCGAGTCGCAACGGTGGCTCCTCGAGCCCATCGACGAGCGGTGCAGGCCGAGCACACGTGACCACTGCGTCATCACCCGGGACAGAGCCACTTGATGCTCATATTACGGAGCTGGAACGGGTACTCACGACAGTCCACAAAACAAGCGACGCAACCAAACACTATGACAAGCGCCTGATCCATGGGCAACATACTCAGCCTCTGTTGCACTGCGGGCAACACAGTCCTGCTTCCCACTCTTCCACGACACCGCTGTGTTTCCAAACAGGAATACATACCCTGTGCGGCTCTCCTATCAGCGCACAGGACATATACGGCCGCCTCCAGATGACGGGTGCGTGGAATCTGCGAGAACTGTGATATAAAGTTCAATACAAAGGCGATGTTGAGCCGTATAGTTGTAACCAAGTACATGAGGGACCCGATAAGGTGCAAGTGCAAGGTTGCATCCAATGGATCACCCATATCAACAGGGTCAACAGGCTTCATTAGGCTTTGCCCAGCGGGGGCCATGGGCACAGATGCAGAAGATCAGTATCAGCCAAGAGGTCAGAGAAGCACTCCTCCAGAGTCTCATTGTATTTACCCTGGTGGATGTGAAGCATCCCGCACTCGCGATTTTGGACAACTTCCATTCCCAGGAAGACCTCAACCTCACCAAGATCGTTCATCTTGTATGTAGCTTGTAGTAGGTCCTTGACCTGCTGGACTGCTGTCATATCTGGTGACACGATCAGAAGGTTGTCAACACATACCAAGATCGCCAAAAATGTGGCACACGATTCGGTAAGAAAGAGTGACGGGTCAGCGTTGCTCCTTCTGTACCCTTCCCGGTCAAGTGTCGATCTGATCGGTATTGGCCTCAGAAAATGTTTGGCAGCGTTTTGGTAGCAATCAAAAATTTTCGTGCAGCAATTCGACAGTCTGGGATGAAAATCTGACGTCTTTGAAGTGCGTAGGAGTCACCCGTCGTCTCGCGCGTGCGCACGGTAGGTCGTGTGGAGGCTCTGGAAATGTAGAGAAAAATTCCAAAGTTTGGCTCATGCATTGGTTTTCGAAGTGTGGTCCAGCAATCTCTCTCTGGATGAGCCTCGGCGTTGTCCGGCGTCATCCGCGCCTTCTCTCCTAGAAGTTTGGCGAGCTCCGAAAGCGCTTCTGTCCAGCGTGTGGCTCTGGCTCTGATACCAGATGTGAGAGTGTGTGCTCTCTGGAGATTTAGCCTTGGTGTGTGGAGAACACAGTTGCAACGGAAAGATAGATTTGGAGATGTCTGGAAGCTAGAGCTGGAAAATCAAGTTAATTACAATGAACAGAGTACAAGCTATTTATACTGTTTGGCAGGCCTGTATTGGCCCTGGTCTATTGTTCTCCTAGCTTGTTTCAACAAGCTACTTGCACCTAAAATCAGTACCCTACTTGCACCTGAACCTGGTTCTCTACATGCACCTAACACCTAGTGCGAGAAGTACTGGGTCGTCAATCGTCCAGATCGACGGTCCGTCTTGTCTCTTGGCGAGCCACCTCGTTGGCGGCGTATGACTCCTGGCGGTGTGTGCGGTCGCCTTGTTGCGCACGCCATCGATGGTACTGGGACCGTTGCATGGTCACATTCACCGTTGTGGTCTCTCCAGTTGACCGTGTCCGTTGTCGTGTGTTCTAGCGGTGCGTTCCCCTCGGCGGATAGCATATCCGTTACGCTACTCGTCCAGAGGGCGAAAGACACCCTCGCGTGGCGGGTACGGAACACCGCGTGGGGGTTGTGCATGAAACTGCCCCCAGCACCGGCGTGATCCTCACATCGGCGCTCGCTCTCTCGCTTGCTCGCTGCTCCTCCCTCTCGCTTCCCACTGCCGCGATCGAGCGGAGTCGAGCTCGACCGTGAGCCAAATTTCCGACAAACGGAAAATGGCCCAGATGCCCCCAAAAGTCGGACGAGGCCGCGAGTATGCCAGAAAACCAAGGACACCTCGTTACATACGCCCTAGTTACGCCTTAGATGCATCCTAGTTACATCCTAGTTGCGTCCTACTTACACCCTACTTGCATCCTAGTTGCGCCCTACTTGTGCCCTACATGCGTCCTAGTTACGCCCTAGTTGCATCCTAGTTGTATCTCAGATGGGTACTAGCTTCGTCCTTGTTGCACCTTAGCTGTGCCCTAGTTGCAACCTAGTTGCACCCTACTTGTGCCCTAGTTGCGCCCTAGTTGTGCCCTAGTTGTGCCCTAGTTACACCGTAGTCGTGTCCTTGTTACGCCCTACTTGTGCCCTACATTTTCCCTACTTGCGATTTACTTGCACCATACTTTTACCCTACTTGCGCCTTAGGTTTGTCCTAGTTACGTCCTAATTGCACCATAGAAGCGTCTCAGTTGGACACTAGCTACGTACTTGTTCCGCCCTAATTGCGCCCTACTTCTCCCTACTTGCTCCCTAGTTGCGCCGTAGTTGCGCCCTAGTTGTCCCCTAGTTTCGCCCTAGTTGCATCCTAGTTGCACCTCAGTTGGGCACTAGCTAATCCCTAGTTGTACCCTAGTTGCGTCCCAGGTGTGCCATACTTGCGCCCTACTTGCGCCCTAGTTGTACACTGGTTGCGCCTTAGTCGCATCCTAGTTGCAACCAACATGCGCCCTAGTTGTACCCTAGTTGTACCTCAGTTGTGCACTAGCTACGTCCTAGTTGTGCCCTAGTTGCGCCTTAAGTGTGCCCTACTTGTGCCTTACTTGCGCCCTACTTGCGCCCTAGTTGCACCCTAGTTGCGCCATAGTTGTGCCTTACTTGCGCCCTACTTGCGACCTAGTTGTACCTTATTTGTGCCCTAGTTGTGTCCTACTTGCGCCCTATGTGCACCCTACTTACGCCCTAGTCACGCCCTAATTGTGCCCTACTTGCACCCTACCTTCCCCCTACTTGCGTCCTAGGTGTGTCCTAGTTGTACCCTAGTTGCGTCCTAGTTACACCCTACTTGCACCCTAGTTGCACCCTAGGTCCATCATAGTAGGGTCCTACTTGCCCCATAGTTGCATAATTTTTACGCCATAGTTGTGCCCTAGTTTCGCCCAACTTGCGCCCTAGTTACGCCCTAGTTACGCCCTAGTTGCGCCCTACATGCGCCATAGGTGCCCCCTAGTTGCGTCCTAGTTGCACCCTAGTTTCACCATAGTTACACCCTTCTTGCGCCCTAGTTGCGCCTCATTTGGACACTAGCTACGCCCTAGTTGTGCCCTAGTTACGCCCTAGTTGCGCCCTAGTTTCTCCCTCCTTGTTTCCTAGTTGTGCCCTAGTTACGCCCTAGTTACCTCCGAGTTGCATCCTAGTTGCGTCCTAGCTGTGCAACAATTGGGTACTAGCTACTCCCTAGTTGCATCCTAGTTGCATCCTAGGTGCGTCCTCCTTGCACCCTACTTGCGCCCTAGTTGCACCCTAGTTGTGCCCTAGTTGCATCCGACTTGTCCCCTAGTTGTGCCTGAGTTGGAAACTAGCTAAGTCTTAGTTATGCTCTACTTGCGTCCTAGGTGCACCCTAGTTGTCCCTTGATTGCGTCCAACTTGTACCCTAGTTGTGCCCTAGTTGCGCCATTGTTGCACCCTACTTGCACCCTAGTTGCGCCACGGGTGCGCCCTAGTTGTGTCCTAATTGCACCCTACTTGTGCCCTAGTTGCGCCCTGGTTACACCCTAGTTGCGTCCCACTTGCGCCCTACTTGCATCCTAGTTGCATCCTAGTTGCGCCCAAGTTGCGCCCTACTTACACCCTAGTTGCACCCTACGTGTACCCTACTTTTGCCCTAGTTGCACCCTAGTGTGCCCTACTCATGTCCTAGTTGCATCCTGCTTACATCCTAGTTGCCCCCTACTTGCGCCCTAGTTGCACCCTTGTTGCTCCTTGGTTTGGCATTAGCTGTGCCCTAGTTGCGCCCTAGTTGCGCCCTAGTTCTACCATAGTTGCACCCTACATGCGTCCTACTTGTGCCCTCGTTGCACCCTAGTTACGTCCTAGTTGTGCCCTACTTGCGCCCTACTTGCGTCCTAGTTAAATCCTAGTTGCGCCCTAGTGACATCCTAGTTGTGCCCTACTTGTGCCCTAGTTGCGTCCTACGTGCATCCTAGTTGCACCCTTTTTACACCTTACTTGGACCCTATTTTTGCCCTACTTGTGCCTTACTTGCACCCTATTTACGGCCTACTTGCGGTCTAGCTACGCCCTAGTTGCGTCCTAGTTGCACCTCAGTTGGGCACCATCTCCACCCTAGGTGCGCCCTAGTTGTGCCCTAGTTGCGCCATACTTGCACCCTACTTGCACCCTACTTGCACCCTAGTTGCGCCCTACTTGCGCCTTGTTACGACCTAGTTGCGTCCTAGTTGGGCCTCAGTTGGGTACTATCTATGTCCTAGTTGCATCCTATTTGTGTCCTAGTTGCAACTTATTTGTGCTCTACTTGCACCTACTTGCACCTACTTGCGCCTACTTGCGCCCTAGTTGTGCCCTAGTTGCGTCCTAGTCGCGCCTCAGTTGGAAACTAGCTACACCCTAATTACACCATAGTTGCACCATAGTTGTGTCCTAGTTTTGCCCTTGTTGTGTCCTAGTTACGTCCTACTTGTACCCTACTTGCATCCTAGTTGTACCATAGTTGCACCCTAGTTGCACCCTTTTTGCGTCCTAGTTGCGCCCTACTTGCGTCCTACTTGCGTCCTAGTTGCGTCCTTGTTGCACCATAGTTGTGCCTTACTTCTGTCCTACTTGAGCCGTAGTTGCTTCCTACCTGAGCCCTAGTTGCATACTTGTTGTGTCCTACTTGCACCCTACTTTTGTCCTAGTTGCGCTTTATTTGTGTCCTTGTTGCGCCCTAGTTGTGCCCTAGATGTGCACTATTTTTGCCTCAGTTGGGCACTAGCTATGTCCTAGTTGAACCCTCATTACGCCCTAGTTGCGCCGTACTTGCGCCCTACTTGCACCCTACTTGTGCACAAGTTGTGCCCTACTTGTGCCCTCGTTGCGTCTCAGTTGGTCACTAGATACATCCTAGTTATGCCCTAGTTGCGCCCTAGTTGCGCCCTAGTTGCGCCCTAGTTTTACCCTAGTTGTGCCCTATTTACGCCCTACTTGCACCCTAGTTGCATCCTAGTTGCATCCTAGTTGCGTCCTACCTGCGCCCTAGTTGCGTCCTAGTTACACTCTAGTTACGTCCTAGTTGTGACCTACTTGTGCCCTACTTGCGTCCTACAAGCGCCCTAGATGTGCCCTAGTTGCGACCTGGTTACACCAACTTGCGCCCTAGTTGCGCCCTATTTGCGCCCTAGTTGTATCCTAGTTGCGTCCTTGTTGCATCCTAGTTGTGTCCTACTTGCATCCTAGTTGCGCTCGACTTGCGCCCTAGTTGCGAACTAGTTGCACCTTAAAGGCACTAGCTACACCCTAGTTGCACCCTAGTTGCACCATAGTTACGCCCGAGTTGTGTCGTACTCGCACCCTACTCGCGCCCTAGTTGTTCCCTAGTTGCACCCTAGTTGCGTCCTAGTTACGCCCTACTTGCACCCTTGTTGTGTCCTAGTTGCGCTTTAGTTGCATCCTGGTAGCACCTCAGTTGGGCACTAGGTACGCCCAAGTTACGTCTTAGTTGCATCCTAGTTGCGCCCTAGTTACGTCCTAGTTGCGTCCTAGTTGCGCCTTACTTGCGCCCTACTTGCACCCTACTTGGGCCCTAGTTGCGCCCTAGCTTGGCCCTAGTTGCGCCCTTGTTTCACTTCCTTTGGGCACTAGCTACGTCCTAGTTGCGCCCTTGTTGCGTCCTAGTTGTGTCGTACTTGTGTTCTACTTGTGCCCTTGTTGCGTCCTAGTTGCGCCCTAGTTGCACCCTAGTTGTGCCTTAGTTTCGCCCTAGTTGCACGCTACTATCACCCTTCTTATGTCCTAGTTACACTCTAGTTGCACCCTAGTTGCCCCCTACTTGTGTCCTACTTACGCTCTACTTGCGCCCTACTTGCGTCCTACTTGCGCCCTAGTTGCACCCTAGTTGAGACCTAGTTACGTCCTACTTACGCCCTACTTGCGCCCTTCTTGCTCCCTAGTTGCACTCTTGTTGCATCCTAGTTACGCCCTACTTGCCTCCTATGAGCCTTACTTGTACACTAGTTGCGCCCTAGTAGCGCCCCAGTTTTGTCCTAGTTGCGTCCTAGTTGCACCCTACTTGCGACCTAGTTGCGCCCTAGTTATGAATGAGTTGGACACTAGCTACGGCCTAGTTTGGCCCCAATTGCGCCCTAGTTACACCCTCGTTGCGTCCTACTTGCACCCTACTTGCGCCCTAGTTGCCCCCTACTTGTGCCCTAGATGCGACCGACTTGCGCTCTAGTTGCGCCCTAGTTGAGCAGAAGTTTGGCACAACCTACGCCCTAGTTGCATCCTAATTGCATCCTAGTTGTGCCATAGTTACACCCTAGTTGCACCATAGTTGCGCCGTACTTGCGCCCTAATAGCGCCCTAGTTGCACCCTAGTTGTGCCCTACTTGTGTCCTACTTGCGCCCTACTTGCACCCTTGTTGTGTCCTAGTTGCGCCCTAGTTGCACCTCACTTACATCCTACTTGTGCCCTTGTTGCATCCTAGTTGCACCCTAGTTGCGCCCTAGGTGAGCCCTACTTGCGCCCTATTTATGCCCTAGTTACATCCTTCTTGCGTCCTACTTGTGCCGTGCTTGGGCCCTAGTTGCAACCTAGTTGCACCCTAGTTGTGCCCTGCTTGCACCCTACTTGCGCCCTTCTTGCGCCCTACTTGCACCCTAGTTATGCCCTAGTTGTGCCCTAGTTGCGCCCTACTTGTACCCTACTTGCAACCTAGTTGCGCCCTAGTTGTGCCCTAGTTGCACCCTTATTGTGACCTACTTGCGGCCTTATAATGCCATAGTTGCGTCCTAGTTGGGCACTAGCTACACCCTAGTTGTGCCCTAGTTACGCACTAGATGCAATGAAGTTGCGCCCAACTTGCGCCCTACTTGCACCCTAAAGGCACCCAAATTGTACCCTAGTTGCGCCCTAGTTGTGCCTCAGTTGGAAACTAGCTACCCTCTATTTGCACCTTAGTTGCACCCTAGTTGTACCCTAGTTGCGCCCTAGTTGTGTCGTATTTGTGTCCTACTTGTGCCTCAATTGTACCCTAGTTGCGCCCTAGTTGCACACTAGTTGCGCCTCATTTGCACACTAGCTATGCCCTAGTTGCGCTATACTTGCGCCCTAGTTGCACCCTAGTTATGCCCTAGTTGCACCCTACTTGCGCCTACTTGCACCCTTGTTGCGCCCTAGTTGCACCCTAGTTGCGCCCTTCTTGCACCATTCTTGCGCCCTACTTGCACCCTAGTTACCCCCTAGTTGTGTCCTAGTTGCGCCCTAGTTGCACCTTACTTGCACCCACTTACGCCCTAGTTGTGTCCTAGTTTTGCCTTAGTTGCGCCCTACTTGCAACCTACTTGCGCCTTAGTTGCACCCTAGTTGCGCTCAGATGGATCCTAGCTACACCCGATTTGCGCCCTAGTTCCACCCTAGTTGCACCCTAGTTGCGCCCTACTTGCGCCCAGATTGCGCCCTACTTGCGCCCTATTTACGCCGTATTTTCTACTCAGCTGGGCACTAGCTACGCCCTAGTTGTGCCCTACTTGCACCCTAGTTGCACCCTACTTGCGCCCGACTTGTGTCCTAGTTGCACCCTAGTTACGTCCTAGTTACGCCCTACTTGCGCCCTAGTTGTACGTAGTTACGCTATAGTTGCGTCCTAGTTGCGCCCTAGTTGTGCTCTAGTTGTGTCCTACTTGTCCCTATTTACGGCCTAGTTGCACCCCAATTGCGTCCAAGTTACGTCCTAGTTGCGTCTTACTTGTGCCATAGTTGTGCCCTACTTGCGCCCTAGTTGCGCCCTAGTTACGACCTAGTTGTGCCTCAGTTGGGTAATAGCTCCATCCTAGTTGCCCCCTAGTTGCGCTCTAGTTGTGCCCTAGTTGCGCCCTAGTTACACACTACATGCGTGCTAGTTGCGCCCCACATGCGTCCTAGATGCACTCTACTTACGCCCTAGTTGCACCCTACTTGCGCCCTAGTTGCGCCTAGGTTGGGCACTAGCTACGCCCTAGTTGCGACTTAGTTGCGCCCTAGTTGTGTCCTAGTTTCACCCTACTTGCACCCTACTTGCATCCTTGTTGAGCCCTAGTTGCATCCTATTTGCGCCCTATTTGTGCCGTACTTGTGCCCTGGTTGCATCCTAGTTGCGCCGTAGTTGTCCCCTACTTGGGCACTACTTGCGCCTTACTTGTGCCCTAGTTGCGCCCTAGTTGCGTCCTGCTTGTGCCCTACTTGTGCCCTATTTGTACCCTCATTGCACCCTAGTTGCATCATAGTTGCATCCTACTTGCATCCTGCTTTGCCCCTAGTTACACCCTAGTTGCACCCTAGTTGCACCCTAGTTACGTCCTACTTGCGTCCTAGTTGCGCCCTACTTGCGCCCTAGTTGTGCCCTAGTTGTGCCCTAGTTGCGCCCGACTTGCACCCTACTTGCGCCCTAGTTGCGCTCTACTTGCATCCTAGTTGCATCCTAGTTTCACTCTACTTGCGCCCTAGTTGCGCCCTGGTTGCGCCCTAGTTGCACCTCAATTGGGCACTAGCTACGTCCTAGTTGCACCCTAGTCGCGTCCTTGTTGTGCCTAAGTTGTGCCCTACTTGCGCCCTACATACGCCCTAGTTGCGCCCTACTTGCGCCCTAGTTATACCCTAGTTACGCCCTAATTGTGCCCTAGTTGCACCCTAGTTACGCCTCAGTTGGGCACTAGGTACGTCCTAGTTCGGCCCTAGTGCGCCTTAGTTGCACCCTACTTGCGCCCTACATGCGCCCTAGTTTCGTCCTACTTGAGTCCTAAGTTGCGTCCTAGTTACACCCTTGTTGTGTCTCAGTTGGACACTAGCTACGCCCTAGCTGCGCCCTTAGTACACCCTATTCGTGCCCTAGTTGTACCCTAGTTCCATCCAAGTTACACCATAGTTGCACTTTGCTTACGCCCTAGTGTGCCCTAGTTGTGCCCTCTTTGTGCCCTACTTGTGCCGTAGTTACACCCTAGTAATGTGCTACTTGCGCCCTACTTGTACCCTACTTGCGTCCTACTTGCACCCTAGTTGTGTCTTTGTTGGGCCCTAGTTGCATCCTACTTGCGTCCTACTTGTGCCCTACTTGCGTCCTAGTTATGCCCTAGTTGCACCCTAGTTGTGTCCTATTTCCGCCCATATGCACCCTAGTTGCGTCCTGCTTGCATCCTAGTTGCACCCTAGTTGAGCCCAAGTTACACCCTACTTGCGTCCTAGTTGTCCTTACTTGCGTCCTAGTTGTCCTTACTTGCGTCCTAGTTGCACCCTAGTTCCACCCTAGTTGCATCCTACTTCCGTCCTACTTGCACCCTACTTGTGCCCTACTTGCACCCTAGTTGTGCCCCAGTTGCATGTTCTTGCACCCTACTTGTGCCCAACTTGTATCCTGCTTGCGCCCTAGTTACGCCCTACTTGCACCCTAGTTGCGTCCTGCTTGCGCCCTAGTTGCGTCTTAGTTGCGTCTCAGTTGGGCACTAGCCACGCCCTAGTTGCGCCCTAGTTGTGTCCAAGTTGTGCCCTACTTTTGCTCTACTTGCGTCCTAGTTGCGCCCTAGTTGCGCCCTAGTTGCGCCCTAGTTGTGCCCTGGTTACGCCCTAGTTACGCTGTAGTTGCGCCTTAGTTGGGTACTAGCTACGCCTTAGCTGTGCCCGTGTTGTGTCCTACTTGCGCCCTACTTGAAATCTACTTGCACCCTAATTGCGTCGTAGTTGTGGCCTAGTTGCGTCCTACTTGCGTCCTACTTGCGCCCTACTTGCTGCCTTGTTGCGCCCTTCTTGCGCCCTAGTTGTGCACTACTTGTGCCCTAATTGCACCCTATTTGCTCCTTAGTTATGCCCTAGTTGCGTCCTACTTTTGTCCTACTTCCGCCCTTCTTGCGTCTTACTTGCGCCCTAGTTATGCCCTACTTGCGCCCTAGTTGCACCCTAGTTGTGCCCTAGTTGTGCCTCACTTGGGCACTAGCTACGCCCTAGTTGTGCCCTAGTTACGCCCTAGTTGTGCCCTAGTTGTGTCCTAGTTGCGCCCTAGTTGTACCCGTCTTGCGCCCTGCTTGCGCTCTACTTGCTCCCTAGTTGCATCCTAGTTGATCCCTAGTTGCACCCTTGTTTTTTCCTACTTGTACCAAAGTTGTGCCCTACTTGTGCCCTAGCTTAGCCCTCAGTTGGGCACTAGCTACGTCCTTGTTGCGCCCTAGTCGCATCCTGGGTGAGCCCTAGTTGCGCCCTACTTGCGCCCTCCTTACGCCCTAGTTGTGCTCACTTGCACCCTAGTTGTGTCCAACTTGTTTCTTATTTGCGCCTCAGTTGCGCACTGGCTACGCCCTAGTTGTGCCATAGTTACACCCTAGTTGCGCCCTAGTTGCAACCTGGTTGTGTTCTACTTGTGCCCTACTTGTGCCCTAGTTGCACCCTAGTTGTTTCCTAGTTGTGCCCTACTTGTGCCCTAATTGCGCCCTACTTGAGTCCTAGTTGCACCATAGTTGCGTCCTAGTTGTACCCTACTTGTGCCCTACCTGCGCCCTACGTGTGCCCTAGTTGCGCCCTAGTTGCGCCCTAATTGCACCGTCGTTGCGCCCTAGTTACGCCCTACTTGCGCCCTAGTTGCGTCCTTGTTACGCTGTAGTTGTGCCCTAGTTGCATCCTACTTACGTCCTACTTACACCCGAGTTACACCCTAGTTACACCCTAGTTACGTCCTACTTGCATCCTACTTGCGCCCTACAGCCTTAGAATCATCCTACTTGCATCCTACTTGCACCCTAGTTGCGCCCTAGTTGTGCCCTAGTTGCGTCCTACTTGTGCCCTAGTTGTGCCCTACTTACTTCCTAGTTGTGCCCTATTTGCGCCTCATTTGGACAATAGCTACGCCCTACTTGCCCCCTCCTTGCGCCCTAGTTGCGCCCTAGTTGCACCCTAGTTGGGCACTAGCTATGCCCTAGTTACGCCCTAGTTACACCCTGGTTGCATCCTAGTTGTGCCCTACTTGTACCCTACTTGCGCCCTAGTTGCACCCTACTTTTGCCCTAGTTGGGCCCTAGCTGCTCCTTTGTTGGACACTACCTATGTTCTAGTTACACCCTAGTTGCGCCCTAGTGCATACTAGTTATGTCCTAATTACGCCTTACTTGCACCCTAGTTGCACCCTACTTGTGCCCTATTTGCGCTGTAGTTACACCCTAGTTACGCCCTAGTTGCGCACTACTTGCTCCTACTTGCTTCCTATTTACACCCTAGTTGTTTCATTGTTGGGTCCTAGTTGCATCCTACTTATGTCCTACTTGAGTCCTGGTTGCGCCCTAGTTCCGCCCTAGTTGTGGCCTACTTGCGCCCTACTTGTACCCTACTTACCTCCTAGTTGCGTCCTACTTGCGCCCTAGTTGCGCCCTAGCTGCATTCAAGTTACGTCCTACTTGCGTCCAAGTTTTCCCTACTTGCACCCTAGTTGCGCCCTACTTCCACCCTACTTGCACCCTTCTAGGACCCTACTTGTGCCCTAGTTGTGCCCTAGTTGCACCCTACTTTGGCCATACTTGAACCCTACTTGCGCCCTAGTTGCACCCTACTTGCACCCGAGTTGCGCCCTACTTGTGCCCTAGTTGCGTCTTAGGTGTGCCTCAGTGGGGCACTAGCCACGTCCTAGTTGCGCCCTAGTAGTGCCCTAGTTATGTCCTACTTGCGTCCTACTTGCGCTCTACTTACACCCTCCTTGCACCCTAGTTGCGCCCTAGTTGTGTCCTGGTTGCCCCCTAGTTGCGCCCAAGTTGCGCCTCAGTTAGGCACAAGCAACGCCCTAGTTGCGCCCTAGTTGCGTCCTTGTTGCATCCTACTTGCATCCTACTTACACCCTACTTGCACCCTAATTATGCCCTTCTTTCTCCCTTGCTACACCCTAGTTGCACTTTAGTTGCGCCCTACTTGTGCCCTAGTTGCACCCTACCTGCTCCCTAGTTGCGCCCTAGTTGTGCCCTACTTGCTCCCTTCTTGTGCCATACTTGCGCCCTAGTTGTGTCCTACTTGCGCCCTAGGTGCGACTTAGTTGCGTCCTAGTTGCATCCTAGTTGCGCTTCACTTTGGCACTAGCTATGCCCTAGTTGTGCCCTAGTTGTGTCCTAGTTACACCCTAGTTGTACCCTAGTTGTACCATACTTGCGTTCTAATTGAGCCCTAGTTGCGCCCTAGTTACTCTCTAGTTACGTCCTGGTTGCGCCCTAGTTGCGTCCTAGTTGTACCTCAGTTGGGCACTAGCTACGCCCTAGTTGTGCCCTAGTTGTGCCCTACTTGCACCCTACTTGTACCCTATTTACACCCTATTTGTACCCTAGTTACACCTTACTTGCACCCTTCTTGCACCCTAGTGTTCTAGTTGTATCCTTCTTGCACTCTACTTGTGTCCTAGTTGCGCCCTAGTTGCGCCCTAGTTGCACCCTAGTTGCGTCCTACTTGTGCCCTAGTTGTGCCCTACTTGCGTCCTAGTTGCACCCTAGTTACACCCCATTTGGGCAATTACTACGCCCTAGTTGTCCCCTCATTGTGTCCTAGTTGCACCCTAGTTGCACCCTTCATGCGTCCTAGTTGCACCCTACTTGCACCCAAGTTGCACCCTACTTGCACCCTATCTGCACCCTAGTTGCGCATGGGCACTAGCTACGCCCTAGTTGTGCAAAAGTTGTACCCTAGTTACACCTTAGTTTCGCCGTAATTGCATCCTACTTACGCCCTAATTGCGTCCTCGTTGCGCCCTAGTTGTACCCTACTTGCACCCTACTTGCACCCTACATGCACCTTACTTCCGCTCTACTTGTATCCTAGTTACGCCCTAGTTGCGCCCTAGTTGCGCCCAACTTGTACCCTACTTGCGTCCTACGTCCACCCTTATTGTGCCCTGGTTGTGCCCAACTTGCGCCCTACTTGTGCCCTACTTGCACCATAGTTGCGCCCTAGTTGCACCCTAGTTGCGCCATACTTGTGTCCTACTTGCACCCTAGTTGCGTACTAGTTGCACCTTGTAACCTAGTTGCGCCCTAGTTGCGCCCTGCTTGTGTCCTAGTTGTACCCTAGTTCCACCCTACTTGCGCTCTAGTTACGCCCTAGTTGCACCCTAGGTACGGCCAAGTTGTGCCTTAGTTGCGTCCTACTTGCGCCCTAGTTGTGTCCTAGTTATGACCAAGTTACGTCCTAGTTGCGCCTCAGTTGCGCACTAGCTACGCCCTAGTTCCGCTCTAGTTGTTTCCTACTTACGTCCTATATGTGTCCTAGTTAATCCCTAGTTGCGCACTCGTTACGTCCTAGTTGCAAGCTCATTGTGCCTTATTTGGGCACTAGCTACACCCTTGTTGCACCCTAGTTACACCCTAGTTGCACCCTAGTTGTGTCCTACTTGCGCCCTACTTGCCCCCTACTTGGGCCCTACTTGCATCCTACTCCGCCCTTCTTGCGCCCTTCTTGTACCCTAGTTCCGTCCTAGTTAGCCCTAGTTGCTCCCTACTTGCATCCTACTTGTTCCTTGGGTGCTAGTTACACCCTAGTTGCGTCCTAGTTACGCCTTACTTGCACCCTACTTGTGCCATGGTTGCACCCTAGTTGTGCCCCAGTTGTGCCCTAGTTCCGCCTTAGTCGGGTCCTAATTACACATTAGTTGGGTACTAGCTACGCCCTAGTTGTGCCCTAGTTGCACCCTGGTTGCGCACTATTTGCACCCTACTTGCACCCTTCTTGTGTCCTAGTTGCACTTCAGTTGCGTCCAAGTTGAGCCCTAGTAGCACCCTAGTTGTGCCCTAGCTGTGCCTTAGTTTGAGCCTGACTATGCCCTAGTTGCGTCCTACTTACGTCCTATGTGCGTCCTACTTACCCCCTACGTATGCCATACTTGCGCCCTAGTTGCGGTCTAGTTGCGCCCTAGTTGTGCCCTAGTTGCACTTTAGTTAGACACTAGCTACGCCCTAGTTGCGCCACAGTTGCACTCTAGCTGCATCATAGTTGCACCCTAGATGCACCCTAGTTGCGCCCTAGTTACGCCCTACTTGTGACCTAGTTACGCCCTAGTTGTACCCTGGTTGCGCCCTACTCGTGCCCTACTTGCGCCCTAGTTTTGCCCTAGTTGCGCCTCAGTTAGACAAGAGCTACACCCTAGTTATGCCCGTGTTGTGTCCTAGTTGCACCCTACTTGCGCCCAACTTGTGCCCTAGTTGCACCCTAGTTCCGCCCTACTTGGATCCTACTTGCGCCCTAGTTGTGTTCTAGTTGTACCCTAGTTACACCCTAGTTGCACCTCAGTTGGGCACTAGCTACACCCTAGTTGCATCCTAGTTGTGCCCTAGTTACACCATAGTTGTGCCATACTTGAGCCCTACTTGCACCCCATTTGTGCCCTAGTTGTGCCCTAGTTGCGCCCTAGTAAACCTTAGTTGCGCCTCAGTTGGATACTAGCTACATCCTAGATGCGCCCTAGTTGCGCCCTAGTTGCGTCCTAGTTGCGTCCTAATTACACTCTACTTGCATCCTAGTTGCACCCTAGTTCCGTCCTAGTTGCGTCTCAGTTGGGCACTAGTTATGCCCTAGTAGTGTCCTAGTTACGCCCTAGTTACACCCCGAGTTGCACCTTCGTTGCGCCTTAGTTACGCCCTAGTTGTACCCTACTTGCGCCCTACTTGCGCCCTAGTTGTGCCCTACTCGTCCCCTACTTGTGCCATACTTGCATCCTAGTTGTGCCTTATTTTTCCCCAACTTGCACCCTACTTGCGCCCTGTATGCGTACTAGTTGCACCCTACTTGCGCCCTACTTGAGCCCTACTTACTCCGTAGTTGGGCCCTAGTTGCACCCTAGTTGCGTCCTACTTACATCCTACTTGCGTCCTAGTTGTGTCCTAGTTGTGCCCTAGTTGTTCCCTAGTTGCACCCTAGTTGCAACCTCTTTGTGCCCTAGTAACGTCCTACTTGATCCCTAGTTGCACCCAAGTTGTGTCCTAGTTGCGCCCTAGTTGCGCCCTAGTTGCGCCCTAGTTGCATCCTAGTTACGCCTCAATAGGCACTAGCTACGCCCTAGTCACGCCCTAGTTGAGCTCTAGTTGTTCCCTACTTGGACCCTACGCGGGTCCTAGTTGCGTCCTAGTTGTGCCCTAGTTGCGTCCTAGTTGTCCTCATGTTTTTCCATAATTGTGCCTCAGTTGGGCACTAGATAGGTCCTATTTGCATCCTAGTTTCGCCCTTCTTGCGTCCTAGTTGCACCCTAGTTACACAATACTTGTGACTTACTTGCGTCCCAATTGCGCCATACTTGCACCCTACTTGTGCCCTTCTTGCGTCCTAGTTTCACCCTAGTTGCGTCCTAGTTGCGCCCTACTTACACTCTGCTTGCTCCCTACTTGCGTGCTAGTTGCGCCCTAGTAGCGCCCTACTTGTAACCTACTTATGACATAGTTGCACCCTAGTTGTGCCCTAGTTGCACCCTAGTTGTGCCCTAGCCGGGCCCTCGTTGTGCCCTAGTTGCGCCTCAGTTGGACACTAGCTACGACCTAGTTGCACCCTAGTTGTGTCCTAGTTGCGCCCTACTTGCGCCCTACTTGCGCCCTAGTTGCATTTTAGTTGCGCCCTAGTTGTGCCCTAGTTGTACCCTAGTTGTTCCCTAGCTGTGCCACAGTTGGAGACTAGCTACGCCCTAGTTGCGCCCTAGTTACATCCTAGTTGCACCCTACTTGCACCCTATTTGTGCCCTACTTGCGTCCTAGTTACACCCTAGTTGCGCCCTAGGTGTTCCCTAGTTGTGCCTTAGTTGGGCACTAGCTACGCCCTAGTTGCGACAAAGTTGTACCATAGTTACGTCCTAGTTGCGCCCTAGACGCATCCTAGTTGCGCTCTAGTTGCGTCCTACTTGTGTCTTAATTACACCCTAGTTGTGCCCTAAATGCGCCCTACTTGTGTCCTACTTGCACCCTGATTGTGCCCTAGTTATGTCCTAGTTGCATCCTAGTTGCGTCCAACTTGCGCCCTACTTGTGCCCTAGATGTGCCCTTCTTCCGTCCTAGCTGCGCCCGATTTGCACCCTAGTTGCGCCCTAGTGGTTCTTCTGTTTGGCACTAGCTAAGCCCTAGTTGTACCCTAGTTTTGCCCTAGTTGCACCCTAGTTGTGTCCTACTTGAGCCCTACGTGTGCCCTAATTGCGCCCTAGTTGCGTCCTAATTGCACCCTACATGCGTCCTACTTGCGCCATGCTTGCGCCCTAGTTGATCCCTAGATGCGCCCTAGTTGCGCCCTAGTTGTACCCAACTGGCTCTACTTGCGTCCTACCTGAGGCCTAGTTGCACCCTAGTTGTGTCCTAGTTGCGCCCTACTTGCGTGCTACTTGCGCCCTAGTTGAGCCCTAGTTGCACCCTACTTGCGCCCTACTTGCGTCCTTGTTGCACCTTAGTTGGACACTAGCTATGCCCTAGTTGTGCCCTAGTTGTTCCCTACTTGCGTCCTAGTTGTGCCCTAGTTGCGACCCACTTGCGCCCTAGTTGTGCCCTACTTGCGCAGTAGTTGCGCCTAGTTGGGACTCAGTTGGGCTCTAGCCACACTCTAGATGCGCCCTAGTTGCGCCCTAGGTGCACCTTAGTTACGTCCTACTTGCGCCCTAGTTGCACCCTACTTGTGTCCTAGTCGCGCCCTAGTCGGGTCTCTGTTGGGCAATAGCTGCGCCCTAGTTACGCCCTAGTTGCGCCCTAGTTGGGTCCCTCTTGTGCCCTAATTGCGCCCTAGTTGGCCCTAGCTGCACCCTAGGTGCGGCCTAGTTGCGTCCTACTTTTGCCCTACTTGCGCCCTTGTTTTGTCCTAGTTGCGTCCTAGTTACGCCCTAGTTGCATCCTACTTGCGCCCTACTTGGACCCTAGTTGCACCATAGTTGCACCCTAGTTGCACCCTAGTTGCCCCTTACTTGCGCCCTAGTTGCGCCCTACTTGCGCCCTAACTGGATCCTAGTTGTGCATTAGTTGGACAATAGCTACGCCCTAGTTGCGCCCTAGTCACACACTAGTTGCGTCCTAGTTGTGCCCTAATTGTGTCCTACTTGCGTCTTAGTTGTCCCCTGCTTGCGCCCTAGTTGCCCCCTACTTCGGCCCTAGTTGAATCCTACTTTTGCCCTAGTTGTGCCATAGTTGCACCCTAGTTGCACCATAGTTACACCTCAGTTGGACACTGGCTACGCCCTAGTTGCACCCTAGTTGCACCCTAGTTACGCCCTAGTAGCACCCTACTTGCACCCCCCTTGCGCCCTAGTTGTGTCCTAGTTGTGACCTAGTTGCGTCTTGGTTGTACCCTAGGTGCGCCCTAGTTGCGCCTCAGTTGGGCACTAGCTATGCCCTAGACGGCCCTAGTTGCACCCTTGTTGTGTCCTACTTCCGCCCTACTTGCGCCATACTTACATCCTAGTTGCACCCTAGTTGCGCCCTAGTTGCGCCCTAGTTGCACCCTAGTTGCGCCCTATTTGCGTCCTACTTGTGCCCTAGTTGCACCCTAGTTGCACCCTAGTTGCACCCTAGTTGCACCGTAGTTGCGTCTCAGTTGGGCACTAGCTACGCCCTAGTTGTGTCCTAGTTGCGCCTCAGTGTCGGCCGACCCGGAATCCAGAAAACGTATCCATACGCATGTCGCACACCCATATGGACATGGATGACCCATGTCCCGTCCAAAACATCCATGGCACGCGCCCTGTAGCATAAGAGATAGGGTCTCCGAGCGCGCGTCTCGAGCCTCTCCGAGACTGAGGGGCCGAAACTGGTGCAGACCAGAAATCGAGAAAACGCATCCATACACACGTTGCACGCCCATATGGACACGGATGACCCAAGTCCTGCTCGAAAAATCAATGGCATGTGCCCTGGAGTATACGACGTAGGGTCTCCGAGCACGCGTCTCGAGCTTCTCCGAGCGCACGTCTCCATGCGCCCTGACCATGGCACCCAATACGGACCCGCGAGATACATCGCAAGTTCTGGTGGACAGAGGCACTTTCGTCTGCCGTCCCTAGATTCCCCCTTTGGCCTCAAGTCAGTCAGGAGCACCCGCTGAATTTAAGCATATTACTAAGCGGAGGAAAATCATCTGACCAGGATTTTCCTAGTAGCGGCGAGCGAAGCGGGAAGAGCCCAACTTGAAAATCTGGGACCTTGTGTCTCCAAATTGTAGTCCATCGAAGCGTTCTCAGCGGCGGACCGGGCCCAAGTTCTCTGGAACGAGACATCAGAGACGGTGAGAGCCCCATCGACCCCGGACCTGTCGCACCACGAGGCGCTGTCCACGAGTCGGGTTGCTTGAGAATTGAGCCCTAATTGGGCGGTAAATTCCATCTCAGGCAAATGCAGGCGAGAGACCAATAGCGAACAAGTACCGCGAGGGAAAGATGAAAAGAACGTTGGAAAGGGAGTTAAAAAGTGCTTGAAATTGTTCAGCTTATGGGGACAATGGATGCGCCCTGGCCACGAGCGGAACGGGCGACTGGTCCTCAGTTGGTGCAGGGTGCTGGCCAGCACGGCTCTTGCCGTAGGACAAAGCCTTTTCATGCCACGGTGGGGGCCGAGGACGAAGCATGCGCCCTTCTGGGTGGGCCCTGGCACCTGCACGCTCATGGCGCTAGCCCGATGCTTCCGTATGACCCATTTTGAAACACGGACCAAGGAGTGGAACATGTGCGAGAGTCGGCGGGCAGCAAACCCGTGGGCGCAAGTAACCTGAGCGGCGGGATCCTCTCCTCGGGGGGGTGCACCGTCGGTCAACCATGATTTTCTGTGAAAGGTTTGAGTCGGAGCGTGCCTGTTGTGACCCAAAAGATGGTGAACCATGCATGAGCAGGACAAAGCCAGATGAAACTCTGGTGGAGGCTCGTAGCGATACTGACGTGCAAATCGTTCGTCAGACTTGGGTTAGGGGCAAAAGACTAATCAAACTATCTAGTAGCTGTCTAGGTGAAGTGAATGATTAGCGGCCTCGGAGGAGAAGCGCCCACGACCGATTCTCAAACTTCATATGGGCAAGACGCCGGGGATTGCTCAAGTGAACCCCGGCACCAAATTGGAGCTCCAAGTGGTCTATTTTTGGTAAGCAGAACTGGCAATGCGGGATAAACCGAAAGCCGGGCTACGGCGTCCACCTGTGCACTAACCTTGATCCCAGAAAGGGTGTTAATTGATGAAGACAGCAGGACGGTGGTCATGGAAGTCGAAATCCACTACAAAGTGTGTAACAACTCACCTGCCAAATCAATTAGCCCCGAAATGGATGGCTCTGAAGCGCGCGGCCTAAGCCCGGCCATCGGGACGAATGCGAGGCCCTGATGAGTAGGAGGACGCAGGGGTGGCCGCGCAGCCTGGGGCGTGAGCCGGGGTGAAGCCGCCCCTGGTGCAGATATTGGTGGTAGTAGCAAATATTCAAATGACAACTTTGAAGACTGAAGTGGAGAAAGGTTCCATGTGAACAGCAATTGGACATGGGTTAGTCGACCCTAAGAGATGGGGCAACTCTGTGTCAAGGGCAAAATTCGCGCCGTTCATCGAAATGGAATCAGGTGAATCTTCCCGAAACGGGACACGGCGGCTGGCGGCGATGTGAGCGAGTCCAGAGACGTTGTCGGGGGCCTCAGGAAGAGTTCTATTTTATTTTTAACAGCCCGTCCACCCTGAAAATGGATTACCCGGAGATAGGGTCCAGCGGCTAGCAAAGTATCGCAAGTCTTGCAGTGTCCGGTGCGCCCCCGAAGGCCCTTGAAAATCCAGAGGAGCGGATACCGTTCGCGTCTGGTCGTACTCATAACCGCATCCGGTCTCCAAGGCGAACATCCTCTGGTTGATGGAAGAATGTAGGTAAGGGAAGTCAGCAAAATAGATCTGTAACTTCGGGAAAAGGATTGGCTCTGAGGGTTGGGCCTAGGGGTCCATGCCTCGATGCTGCAGGCTGTCGGCGGTCTGCCCGAGCTGCTCCCATGGCGAGGGTGGACCGCCGCGTGCTGACCGGCCGACGGGCGTGGAACACTTCCCTCTCGGGGGAGGTTTCCCTAGGCAGTGAACAAACGGCTCAGAACTGGAACATACAAGGGGAGTCCGACTGTTAAATTAAAACAAAGCATTGCGATGGTCCCAACGGATATTGACGCAATGTGAATTCTGCCCAGTGCTTTGAATGTCAAAGTGAAGAAATTCAACCAAGCGCGGGTGAACGGCAGGAGTAACTATGAATCTCTTAAGGTAGCTAAATGCCTCGTCATCTAATTAGTGATGCGCATGAATGGATTAACAAGATTTCCACAGTCCCTATCTACTATCAAGTGAAACAGAGCCAAGGGAACGGCCTTGGAAAATCATCGGAGAAAGAAGACCCTGTTGATCTTGACTCTAGTCCGACTTTGTGAAATGACTCAGGAGGTGAAGTTGTAAGTGGGGGGGCAACCGCAAGGGAAATACCACTCCTCTTGATGTTATTTTAATTATTCCGTAAGGTGGAGGCGGGGCTCTGCCTCTGCTTCTAGCATTAAGGCTTCGGCCGATCCAGGCGGATGACATTGTCAGGTGGGATTTTGGCTGGGGAGGCACATCTGTTAAAAGATAACACATGTGTCCTAATTTGAGCTCAATGAGAACAGAAATCTCGTGTGGAACAAAAGGGTAAAAGCTAATTTGATTCTGATTTTGAGTACAAATACAAACTGTGAAAACATGGCTTATTAATCCTTGAGTTTTTGGAATTTGACGCTAGGGGTGTCAGAAAAGCGACCACAGTCTTAACTGGCTTGTGGCAGCCAAGCGTTCATAGAAACACTGCTTTTTGACCCTTTGATGTCGGCTCTTCCTATCATTGCGAAGCAGAATTCGCAAAGTGTGGCATTGTTCACCCACCAATAGGGAACGTGAACTAGGTTTAGACCGTCGTAAGACAGGTTGGTTTTACCCTACTAATGATCTGGTGCCGTAAAAGTAATTCAACTTAGTACAAGAGGAACTGTTGATTCACATAATTGGTGATTGCGCTTGGCTGAAAAGCCAGTGACGCGAAGCTACCATGTGTAGGATTATGACTGAACGCCTCTAATTCAGAATTTATCCTGGAAGCGGCACTCTTTACACCTCCCCGGGTGTTATCCCATTCAAAATACGGACGCCTGTGTGCCTCCGAGAGCATATTTCATGATTGTTCTGGACCAATTCCGAATGCTCGGTGAGATAAATCATTTGCAGGCGACTTCAACCATAACAGGGTATTGTAAGTGTAGAGTAACCTTGCTGCCACAATCCACTGAGGTTCAGCCTCTGTTGTACCAAGTTGTTCCTCCGGGAACTCCCCTCCCCTCCCCTCCCCTCTCCCCCTAACGAGATGTTCGCTTTTGGGAACACATGCGGGTTTGACTCCCGCTCGTGTTTCAACCCATTCCACTGCATGAACAGCCTGCAAACCCGCCCACACACTGCCCTCACACACGAACACACTCTCCTGCCTGCACAGAACACACACCCACATCCACATCCACACGTCACCCACCCTTTCCATGCCCACCTGCTCCTACCAACCCAAGCGCCCGCATGCCTCTTTCCCACTCCACGAGTCGTACCCACCCAGGCATCCCCATGCCTGTTTTCCACCCCATGGATCATACCATCCCAAGCGCCCGCACCCCTCTTTTCCACTCCACGAGTCGTACCAACCCGCTCGGCATCCCACGCACACACCACACACCTCTCTCTTGTCCCTTCCTTCGTAGCCTTGTCCCATTCGCCTCCCGTTAATCCCACCACTTTGACCCACTAAAACTACAAGCCTCCACAGTGCATGACCGCCTCCCTCTCGTCGCATTCGTACGTTGCTACCGCCATCCCACCCACCCCTCCTCAACACCGCCCATGCTGCCCAGTCCCTAAACCATTTCCATGTGCACCTCCGTCCTCTTTCCCACACCCCCTCCCCTCCTCCCCATGTGAAAAAAAAATGCATCGACGTTCCCAACACCGCCCATTCCGCTCGACCACGTTACATCCCCGTGCCTGCTCAAGAACGTGTCACATTCTCGACCCATCCCTTTCAAAGTGTGGTACAATCATACCTGGGCAACTACTACGGATCTCATTCAAAATCTGCAGATAAGAGCCAATGGGCCAGAATAGTACTGGGATGGGTGGCCTCCCGGGAATTCCTGGTGTCATACCTATTTCAATCTCCCAAAGGCCGACCCCAATCGTCTCCAAGACTAGGACACGAATGCCGCAGTTGCACCCTAGTTGCACCCTAGTTGCGCTCTAGGTGTGCCCCAGTTGTTCCCTAGTGGCGCCCTACTTGCACCCTCATTGTGTCCTACTTGCGCCCTAGTTGCGTCCTAGTTGCACCTCAATTGGACACTAGCTACACCCTACTTGTGTCCTAGTTGCGCCCTAGTTGTGCCCTACTTGCACCCTACTTGTACCCTACTTGCACCCTAGTTGCACCTTACTTGCACCCTACTTGCGCCCTACATATGCCCTGGTTCTGTCCTAGTTGCGTCCTAGTTGTGTCCTACTTGTACCCCACACCCTAGTTGCACCCTAGTTACGCCCGAGTTGTGCCCTAGTTGCGCCCTGTGTCTCAGTTGGACGCTAGCTGCACCCTAGTTGGACGCCAATTGAGTCCTAATTGCACCCTACTTGCGCCCTAGTTGCATCCTACTTGTGACCTAGTTGCACCCTATTTGCGCCCTAGTTGTGTCCTAGGTGCGCCTCAGTTGGGCACTAACTACGTCCAAGTTGCATCCTAGTTGCGTCCGTGTTGTGCCCTACTTGCGCCGTACTTGCACCATACTTGCAACCTAGTTGTGCCCTTGCTGCACCCTAGTTAAGTCCTGCTTACACCCTACTTATACCCTAGTTGTACCCTATTTTGCACCCTAGTTACGCCCAACTTGGGTCCTAGTTACGTCCTACTTGCGCCCTAGTTACGTCCTACTTGTACCCTACTTGCGCCCTACTTGAACCCTACTTGTGCCTTACTTGCACCCTACTTGCATCCTAGTTGCGCCGTAGTTACACCCTAGTTGTGCCCTAGTTACGCCCTATTTGCGTCCTAGTTGCATCCTACTTGGGTCCTAGTTGTACCCTAATTACGCCCTAGTTACGTCCTAGTTATACCCTAGTTGTACCCTTGTTACGCCCTACTTCTGCCCTAGTTGCACCCTAGATGCACCTGAGTTGGGCACTAGCTACGCCCTAGTTGCGCCCTACTTGCACCACAGTTGCGGCAAACTTGTGCCCTACTTGTGTCCTAGTTGCGTCCTACTTGGCCCTAGTTGCGCCCGACCTATGTCCTAGATATTCCCTCGTTGCGCCTCAGGTGGGCACTAGCTACGCCCTAGTTGCGTCCTAGTTGCGCCCTAGTTGTCCTCTAGTTTCAACCTACTTGTGTCCTACTTGCACCCTAGTTACACCCTACTTGCGCCCTCGTTGCGCTCCAGTTGCTTCCTAGTTGCGTCCCAGTTGGGCACTAGCTATGACCAAGTTGCGCCCTTGTTGTGCCCTAGTTGCGTCCTAGTTGCGCCCTACTTACACCATAGTTGCGCCCTACTTGTATCCTAGTTGCGCCCTAGTTGCGGCCTAGTTACATCCCAGTTGGGCACTAGCTACGCTCTAGTTGCACCCTAGTTGCACCCTAGTTGCACCCTAGTTGTGCCCTAGTTGCGCTTCAGGTGGACACTAGCTATGCCCTAGTTGCACCCTACTTGCGTCCTAGTTACACCGTAGTTGCATCCTAGAGGCGTCCTACTTGCGTCCTACTTGCACCCTAGTTGTGTCCTTGTTGCGCCTTGGTTGCGTCCTACTTGTGCCCTACTTGCGCCCTACTTGTGCCCTAGTTGTGCCTAGTTGTGCCCTACTTACTTCCTACTTGCACCATACGTGCACCCTAGTTGCGTCCTAGTTGTACCCTACTTGCGCCCTACTTTTCCCATAGTTAGGTCGTAGTTGCACCCTAGTTGCGTCCTAGTTGTGCCCTAGTTGCACCTAACTTGCACCCTAGTTGTGCCCTAGTTGCGCCTTGGTTAGACACTAGCTACGTCCTACTTGCGCCCTAGTTGCGCCCTAGTTGCACCCTAGTTGCACCCTAGTTGGGTCCTACTTGCACCCTACTTGCCCCCTAGTTGTGCCCTAAATGTGCCCTAGTTGCGTCTCAGTTGGGCACTAGCTACGCCCTAGTTGTACCCTAGTTGCACCCTTGTTGCACCGTCGTTGTGCCCTAGTTGCACCCTCGTTGTGCCCTAGTTGCACCCTAGATGCATCCTACATAAGTCCTACTTACGTCATAGTTATGTCCTCATTGTGCCCTAGTTGTGTCATACTTGCGTCCTACTTCCTTCCTAGTTGTGCCATATCTATGCCCTAGTTGCGCCCTACTTGCATCCTACTTGCACCCTACTTGCACCCTAGTTAGAGCCTAGTTGCACCCTACTTGTACCCTAGTTGCGTCCTACCTGCACCCTATTTGCCCCCTAGTTGCGCCCTAGTTGCACCCTAGTTGTGCCCGTGTTTCGCCCTAGTTACATCATACTTGCGCCCTAGTTGTGGCCTACTTGTGCCCTACTTGCACCCTAGTTGCACCCTAGTTGTGCTATAGTTACGTCATACTTGTGCCCTAGTTGTACCCTAGCTTCATCCTAGTTGTGCCCTTCTTGCGCCCTACTTGCGCCATACTTGCACCCTACTTGCACCCTACTTGCACCCTAGTTGCATCCTAGTTGTGTCCTAGTTGCGTCCTAGTTGCGCCTTGGTTAGGCACTAGCTAAGTCCTAGTTGCGCCCTTGTTGTACCCTAGTTGTGCCCTACTTGCGCCCTACTTGCGCCCTAGTTGCGCTCTACTTGCGTCCTAGATGCACCCTAGTTGCGCCCTAGTTGGGCCCTAGTTGCGTCCTAGTTACGCCCTACTTGTGCCATACTTGCACCCTACTTGTGCACTCCTTGCGCCCTAGTTGCGCCATAGTTGTACCCTAGTTGGGCCCTTGTTGCACCTCAGTTGGGGACTAGCTACACCCTTGTTGCGTCCTCATTACGTCCTAGTTACGCCTCAGTTACACCCTAGTTGCACCCTACTTGCACCCTAGTTGCACCCTAGTTCTACCTTAGTTGCATCCTACTTGCGCCCTATTTGAACCTTACTTGTGCCCTAGTTGCACCCTATTTGTGCTCTAGTTACAGCCTAGTTGTGCACTACTTGCGTCTTATTTGCATCCTAGTTGCACCCTTCTTGAACCCTAGTTGCACCCTTCTAGTGCCCTACTTGTGCCCTTGTTGCACCCCAGTTACGCCCAAGTTACGCCCTATTTGTGCCCTACTTGCACCCTAGTTGGGCCTTATTTGCACCCTATTTGCACTCTAGTTACGTCCTACTTCCACCCGACTTGAGCCTTACTTATGCCCTACTTGCACCCTAATTGCACCCTGCTTGTACCCTAGTTGCTTCCTAGTTGTGTCCTAGTTGTGTCCTAGTTGTACCAGTTGGGCACTAGCTACGTCCTAGTTGTGCCCTAGTTACACCCTAGTTGCACCCTACTTGTACCCTACTTGCGCCTACTTGCGTCCTAGTTGCGTCCTCATTACGCCTTGGTTGCGCCTTAGTTGTGCCTCAGTTAGACCTTGGCTACGTCCAAGTTGTGCCCTGGTTGTGTCCTAGTTGTGCCCTAGTTATGTCCTCATTGCGCCCTAGTTGCGCACAAATTGCTCCCTGCTTGCACCCTAGTTTCGCCCTAGTTGCACCCTATTTGTGCCCTACTTGCACCCTACTTGCGCCCTTCTTGCGCCCTAGTTGCGTCCTAGCTGCGTCTTAGTTGCATCCTACTTGCACCCTACATGCACCCTACATGCACCCTACATGCACCCTACTTCTGCTGTAGTTGCACCCTAGTTACATCCTAGTTACAACCTTCTTGCGCCCTAGTTGCGCCCTACTTGCGTCCTTGTTGCACCCTAGTTGCGCCTCAGTTGAGCACTAGCTATGCCCTGGTTGTGCCCTAGTTGCGCTCTAGTTGCATCCTAGTTGCACCTTCCTTGTGTCCTAGTTGTTCTCTACTTGCGCCCTAGTTGCGCCCTAGTTGTGCCCGACTTACGCTCTAGTTGCACCCTAATAGGCCTCAGTTGGACACTAGCTACGTCCTAGTTTCCACTAGTTGCACCCTATTTGTGCCCTAGTTGCACCCTACTTACTTCCTACTTGCCCCCTAGTTGCACCGTAGTTGTGCCCTAGTTGCGCCCTACTTGCACCCTATTTGCATCCTTGTTGCGCCCTAGTCGCACCCAATTTATATCCTACTTGCGTCCTACTTGTGCCCTAGTTGCACCCTAGTTGTGTCCTACTTGCGTCCTACTTGTGCCCTAGTTGTACCCTAGTTGCACTCTAGTTATGCCCTATTTGCGACCTACTTGCACCCTTTTTGCGTCCTAGGTGTACCCTACTTGCACCCTAGTTTTGCCCTACTTAAACCCTACTTGCGTCCTACTTACGCCCTAGTTACGTCCTAGTTATGTCGAAGTTGCACCCTCTTCGTACCCTACTTGCACCCTAGTTGCGTCCTAGTTCTGCCCTAGTTGTGTCCTACTTGTGCCCTAGTTGCGCCCTAGTTGAGCCCTAGTTATGCCCTACTTGCGCCCTAGTTGCGCCCTAGTTGCACCCTAGTTGCTCCCTAATTGCGCCCTACTTGCGTCCTAATTGTGCCCTAGTTGTGTCCTACTTGGTCCCTAGTTTCATCCTAGTTTTGCCTCAGTTGGACACCAACTACGCCCTTGTTGCGTCCTACCTGAGCCCTAGTTACGCCATAGTTGCGCCCTAATTTCACCCTAGTTGTACCCTAGTTGTACCCTCGTTACGCCCTTCTTGCACCCTAGTTACGCCCTAGTTGCGCCCTAGTTGCTTCCTAGTTGGACCCTAGTTGTGCCTGTCAGGAGGAATCTGCGTGAATGTGGTCCCGGAATTTGTCTGATCGTCTCTTGATGGTTTACGTCTTCTGTTTTGGGCGAATTTGAGATGGAGCGTGAGCTTTCTGGTCGCCTCACGCTATGTGAACAGGAATTTAGAGACAGTCAGTTTGCAAAGGGAATAACGGCATTTTGCGTTAGTTTTTTTACATAAACATGATCACAACATTTATAGGGCTAGTCATGAGCTTTCCAATGAACCAAACCACGCATGATTTGGCGAAGCGTAGCCCAAGTTACGCTTGTCGAAGCGCAGGTCTCACCCACAACAGAAACGCCCAATGCCTCCGTGGCGCGCTCACACCGTGACGCCTTCTTTCACGTGCAAAGCCACTTTCCCAAGGCGCAGATCCCATTACACGTGGTGTAGGGGTCCCCTGCACTGTTTCCATGCACCTCCCCCTCTTTTGGGTCGAGTTTGGTGATGGGGTGTGACGAGGTTCGAAACCTGTCCGCGGACCTGCAGTCAGAATTTTGATCAAGTCCCCGAGTAACAAAATGTATTACTGAGTTTTGGACGCCGAGCCATGATTTTGGCTAAGTCCCTCAATAACAACCTGCACTACAGGATCCGCTGGATGATCCACCTGATCAGGTGGATTATCCACCGGACGCCTCGGCAGGCCTTCCGGAGCAATTTCTCCAGATGGTATTTTTCTTACTTGGTCCGGTCGATTATCCACCGGATTTCGAGTCGCAGCCGGCTCCCAGAGCCGCTGCGCACACCCCAACTTTGGAAGGCCATATATTCCTTGATACTTGTCTGATTTCAGTGAAACAACTTGCACCGGAACAACGACTCGTCAAATTTATGGGGAAATCATCTATTTTTGGATCCGAGCAATACTAGAGTCGCTAGATCCGCCGGAGCGGATTTTCCTCTTTCTGGTGGCTCGTCGGCGCCTCCCAGCACCGCGCTTGGGCATGCGGAGGGGCAAATTTTCAACAGTGCCTTAGTTGCACCTCAGTTGGACACTAGATACGTCCCATTTGCACCCTAGTTGCACCCTAGTTGTACCCTACTTCCGTCCTACTTGTGCCATACTTACATTCTAGTTGCGCCTAAGTTGGGCACAAGCTACATCCTAGTTGCGTCCTAATTGCCCCCTAGTTGTGCCCTAGCTGCACCCTAGTTACACCCTAGTTGTGTCCTACTTGCACCCTACTTGCACCCTAGTTTCGCCCTAGTTGAGCCCTAGTTGCACCCTATTTGCACCCTACTCGCGCCCTACTTGTGCCCTAGTTGCACCTTAGTTGCGCCCTGGTTTCACCCTCCTTCGTCCTACTTGTGCTCTACTTGCGACCTACTTGCGTTGTAGTTGTGTCCTAGTTGAGTCCTAGTTACGCCCTACTTGAGCCCTAGTTGTGCCCTAGTTGCACCCTAGTTGTGCCCTTGCTGTGTCCTACTTGCATCTTAGCTACACCTTGCTTGCGCCCTAGTTACACACTAGTTGCGTCCTAGTTGCGCCCTAGTTGCGCCCTACTTGCGTCCAAGTTGCACCCTAATTGCACCCTACTTGCACCCTAGTTTCACCCTAGTTGGGCTCTAGTTGCACCCTAGCTGCACCCTAGTTGTGTCCTACTTGCACCCTACTTGCGCCCTAGTTGTGCCCTACTTGCGCGCTACTTGTGCCCAACTTCAGCCCTAGTTGCGTCCTAGTTGCACCTCAGCTGGGTACTAGCTACGCCCTAGTTGTCCCCTAGTTGAGCCCTTGTTGTGCCCTAATTGTACCCTACTTGCGCCCTACTTACGTTGCAGTTATGCCCTAGTTGTGCCCTTGATACGCTCAACTTGCACCCTATTTGCACTCTAGTTGGGCCCTAGTTACGCCCTAGTTGCACCCTAGTTTCACCCTACTTGCGCCCTACTTGCACCCTAGTTGTGCCTTAGTTGCGCCCTAGTTGCACCCTACTTGTGCCCTATTGCGCCATGCTTGCGTCCAACTTGTGCCATACTTGCGTCATACTTGGGCCCTAGTTCCGCCCTAGTTGTACCCTAGTTGTGCCCTAGTTGCACCTTACTTGCGCCCTAGTTGCGCCCTAGATGTGCCACAGTTGGGTATTAGATAGGCCCTAGTTGCGCCCTGTTTGCGTCCAATTTGCATCCTAGTTGCGTCCTATTTGCGCCCTGCTTGCGTCCTTGTTGCGCCCTAGTTGCGCCTTGTTTTGTCCTAGTTGCACCCTAGTTGCATCATATTTGCATCCTTGTTGCGCCCTAGTTGCGTCCTAGTTGTACCCTAGTTGTGCTTGAGTTGCCCCTTAGTTGCGCCCTAAGTGAGCCTCGGTTGGGAACTAGCTAAACCCTAGTTGCACCCTAGTTATGCCCTAGTTGTGCCCTAGTTTCGTCCTACTTGTGCCTTACTTGCACCCTTGTTGCACCCTACTTGCGTCATAGTTGCGTCCAAACTGCGCCCTAGTTGCGTCTTAGTTGAGCACTAGCTACACCCTAGTTGTGTCCTAGTTGCATCCTAGTTGCGTCCTAGTTGCGCCCTACTTGCGCCCTACTTGCACTCTAGTTGTGCCCTACTTGCGTCCTAGTTGCGCCCTAGTCGCGCCTTAGTTATGCCCTAGTTGCGTCATATTTGCGCGTTGCTTGCGTCCTAGTTGCACCCTTCTTGTGTCCTTGCTGCAGCTTAGTTGCACCCTAGTTACGTCCTAGTTACATCCTAGTTGCACCCTAGTTATACCCTAGTTGCACCCTAGTTCCACCCTCATTACACCCTAGTTGCGTTCTAGTTGCACCCTAGTTGAGTTCTGGTTACGCCCTAGGTACGCCCTAGTTGCACCCTAATTGCACCTTGCTTGTGCCCTAATTACACCCTAATTGTCCCCTAGTTGCGCTCTAGTTACGTCCAACTTACGCCCTACTTGTGCCCTACTTGCACCCTAGTTACGCCCTAGTTGCACCCTAGTTACGCCCTACATACACCCTTCTTACACCCTAGTTACACCCTAGTTCCACCCTAGTTGTGCCCTAGTTACGCCCCAGTTGCGCCCTACTTTCGTCCTAGTTGTACCCTACTTGCGCCCTACTTGCGTCCTACTTACACCCTACTTGCACTCTAGTTGCACCCTACTTGCTTCCTATTTGCACTATACTTGCACCCTAGTTGCGCCCTAGTTACGTCCTAATTGTACCCTACTTGCGCCCTACTTGCGCCAGACTTGTGTCATAGTGGTACCCTAGTTGCGCCCTAGTTGCACCTCAATTGGACACTAGCTATGCCCTAGTTACACCCTCGTTATGCCCTAGTTACGCCCTAGTTACGCCCTAGTTCCGTCCTAGTTGCACCCGAAATACGTCCTACTTGCGCCCTACTTGCACCCTACTTGTACCCTAGTTGCAACCTAGTTACGTCTTACTTGCACCCTAGTTGTGCCATACTGGCGACGTAGTTGTGTTGTCTTGGCACCCTACTTGCGCTCTAGCTGTGTCCTACTTGCACCCTACTTGCACCCTAATTGTGCCCTACTTGTGCCCTAGTTGTGTCCTTCTTGCGCCCTAGTTGTACCCTAATTGCGGCCTGGTTGCGCCTCAGTTGGACACTAGCTACGCCCTAGTTTTATCCTTGTTGTGCACTAGTTGCACCCTATTTACACCCTATTTTTTCCCTACATGTGCCCTACTTACACACTAGTTGTGCCATAGTTCCGTCCTACTTGTGCCCTAGTTGCGCCTCAATTGGGCACTAGCTATGTCCTAGTTACGCCCTAGTTGTGCCCTAGCTGCGGCCTATATGTACCCTAGTAGTACACTACATGCGCTCTACTTGCGTCCTAGTTGCGCCCTACTTGTGCCCTACTTGCGTCCTACTTGCGTCCTACTTGCACCCTAGTTGCGCCCTAGCTGTGCCCTAGTTGTGTCCTACTTGCGCCTTAGTTCCACCCTAGTTGTGCCCTAGTTGCGTCCTACTTGCGCCCTACTTGTACCCTAGTTGTGTCCCAGTTGCACCCTAGCTGCATCCTACTTGCGCTCTAGTTACGCCATAGTTGCACCCTAGTTGTACCCTTATTGCGCTCTAGTTGTACCCTACTTTTGCCCTAGTTGTGTCCTAGTTGCGCCCTAGTTACTTCCTACTTGCGCCCTACTTGTCCCCTACTTGCACCCTCGTTCCACCCTAGTTGTGCCCCAGTTGCGCCCTACTTGCGTCCTACTTGCACCCTATTTGTGCACTAGTTTTGCCCTAGTTCCACCCTGGTTGCACCCTACTTGCACCCTACTTGGACCCTAGTTGCGTCCTAGTTACGCCCTACTTGCATCCTACTTGCGTCCTTCTTGCGTCCTAGTTGGGTACTAACGTCGCCCTAGTTGCGCCCTAGTTGCACCCTAGTTGCGCCCTTTTTATACCCTACTTGCACCCTACTTGCGCCCTAGCTGTGCCCTAGCTTCACCCTAGTTACGCCCTAGTTACACCCTATTTGTGCCCTAGCGACGTCCTACTTGCACCCCAGTTCCGTCCAACTTGTGTCTAAGCTGCATCCTACTTGCGCCCTAGTTGTGTCCTACTTGCATCCTACGTGCACCCTACTTGCACCCGTCTTACGCCCTACTTGTGCCCTAGTTACGCCCTAGTTGTGTCCTAGTTGTCCGCTAGTTGGGCCCTACTTGGACCCTAGTTGTACCCAAATCACGCCCTAGTTGCACCCTAGTTGCACCCTACTTGCACCCTATTTGTGCTCACATTGCGCCCTAGTTGCACCCTAGTTGTCCCTCAGTTGGGCACTAGTTATGCCTTAGTTGCACCCTAGTTGCACCCTAGATGCGCCCGAGTTGCGGACTACTTGCCCCCTACTTGCATCCTATTTGCACCCTACTTGCGCCGTAGTTGCGCCTGACCTATGTTCTAGGTGTGCCCTAGTTGCGCCTCAGTTGGACACCAGCTACGCCCTAGTTGCACCCTAGTTGTACCCTAGTTGCGTCCTAGTTACCCCGTAGTTACATCCTACTTGCTCCCTACTAGCACCCTAGTTGTGCCCTAGTTGCGCCCTAGTTGCGCCCTAGTTGCACCCCAGTTGGACACTAGCTACACCCTAGTTGTGCCCTAGTTGCGCCCTAGTTGCACCCCAGTTGGACACTAGCTACACCCTAGTTGTGCCCTAGTTGCGCCCTCGTTGCGCCCTAGTTGAACCTTACTTGCGCCCTAGCTATGCCCTACTTGAGCCCTAGATGTGCGCTAGTTGTGCCCTAGTTGCCTCTGAGTTGGGCACTAGCTATGCCCTAGTTGCGTTCTAGTGAGGCTCTAGTTGCACCCCAGTTGCACACTAGTTGCACCCTAGTTGCGCCTAAGTTGGGAACTAGCTACGCCCTAGTTGTGCCCTATGTGTACCCTAGTTTCGCCTAGTTGTGTCCTAGTTGCGTCCTACATGCGCCCTCCTCGCGCCCTAGTTGCGTCCTTGTTGCACCCTAGTTGTGTCCTACTTTCGCCTACCCTACTTGCGCCCTGCTTGTATCCTGGTTACGCCCTAGTTGCACCCTACTTGTATCCTACTTGCGTCGTACTTGCACCCTACTTGCACCCTAGTTGCACCATAGTTGCACCATACTTGTGCCCTATTTGCTCCATAGTTACGTCCTAGTTGCGTCCTAGTTGCGTCCTTGTTGCGTCCTAGTTGCGCCCTACTTGCGCCCAAGTTGCTTCCTAGTTGTGCCCTAGTTGCTCCTCAATTGGACACTAGCTATGCCCTAGTTGCGTCCTAGTTGCGCCCTAGTTGCGCCCTAGTTGTACCCTGGTTGCGTCCTACTTGCACCCTGCTTGCCCCCTTGTTGCGTCCTAGTTGCACCC
This sequence comes from Penium margaritaceum, assembly GCA_023375785.1. NCBI lineage: Eukaryota > Viridiplantae > Streptophyta > Zygnematophyceae > Desmidiales > Peniaceae > Penium > Penium margaritaceum. Next base: position 98,677 of record SZWC01000827.1, read on the forward strand.
TAGTTGCCTCTCAGTTGGGCACTAGCTACGCCCTAGTTGCGCCCTAGTTGCACCCTAGTTGTGCCCTACATGTGCCCTACTTGCACCCTCGTTGCACCCTAGTTGCGCCCTAGTTGTGCCCTACTTACACCCTCCTTCCGTCCTAGTTACACCATACTTACACCCTAGTTTCGCCCTACTTGTGCCCTAATTGCATCCTACTTGTACCCTACTTGCACCCTTATTACGTCCTAGTTGCGCCCTAGTTGTGTGCTACTTGCACCTTACTTGTGTCCTATTTTCTTCCTAATTCCACCTTAGTTTTTCCTAGTTGCGCCCTACTTGTGCCCTACTTGCTCCCTAGATGCGCCCTAGTTGCACCTTAGTTGCGCCCTAGTTTGTCTCTACTTGTGCCCTCGTTGTGCCCTACTTGCGCCCTAGGTGCGTCCTTGTTGCGCCCTAGTTGCACCGTATTTGGACCCTACTTGTGCCCTACTTGCGTCCTACTTGCATCCTACTTGCACCCTATTTGTGTCCTAGCTGTGTCCTAGTTGTACCCTAGTTTCGCCCTAGTTGTGCCTTGGTTGGACACTAGCTACGCCCTAGTTGCGCTCTAGTTACACCCTAGTTGTGCCCTACTTGCACCCTACTTGTGCCCTACTTGCACCCTAGTTGTACCCTAGTTGCGTCCTAGTTGCACCCGAGTTGCGCCCTAGTTGCGCCGTAGTTGCGTCTCAGTTGGACACTAGCTATGCCTTAGTGGCGCCCTAGTTACGCCCTAGTTGTGCCATACTTGTGCCGTAGTTGCGCCCTAGTTACACCATAGTTAGGCCCTAGATGTGCCTCAGTTAGGCACTAGCTACGCCCTAGTTCCACCCTTTTTGTACCCTAGTTGCGTCCTAGTTATGTCCTAGTTGCGCCCTAGTTGCGCCCTACTTGCGCCCTACTTGCATCCTAGTTGCTCCCTAGTTGCACCCTACTTGCATCCTACTTGCGCCCCACTTGTGCCCTAGTTTCTCCCTATTTGTTCCCTAGTTGTACCCTCGTTGAACCCTACTTGTGCCCTACTTACACCCTAGTTACGTCCTAGTTGCGCCATAGTTGTGCCCTACTTGCGCCCTACTTGCACCCTAGTTGCGCCCTAGTTGCTCCATAGTTTCGCACAAGTTACGTCTCAGTTGGACACTAACTACGCTCTTGTTTCACCCTAGTTGTGCCATAGCTACGCCGTACTTGGGTCCTGGTTTCACCCTAGTTGTGCCCTTGTTGCGCCCTAGTTGCGCCCTAGTTGCGCCTCAGTTGGGCACTAGCAATGCACTAGCTACACCCTAGTTGCACCCTAGTTGTGTCCTACTTGTGTCCTACTTGTGCCATACTTGCACCCTTGTTGCACCCTAGTTGTGCCCTAGTTGCACCCTAGTTGTGCCCTAGTTGCGCCTCAGTTGCACACTAGCTACACCCTACTTGTGCCCTAGTTGTGCCCTAGTTGCGCACTAGTTGTGCTCTAGTTGCGTCCTACTTGCGCCGTGCTTGCCCCTAGTTACGCCCGAGTTGCGGCCTAGTTGCGTCTCAGTTGGGCACTAGCTACGTCCTAGTTACGCCCTAGTTGCACCCTAGTTGCGCCCTACATGCACCCTACTTGCGCCGTTGTTGCACCCTAGTTGTGCCCTAGTTGCGCCCTACTTGCGTCCTACTTCTACACTAGTTGCGCCATATTTATGACATAGTTGCACCCTACTTGCACCCTACTTGCACCCTACTTGTACCCTACTTGCGTCCTACTTGCGCCCTACTTGCACCCTAGTTATTTCCTAATTGTACCCTTGTTGCGTGCTACTTGCACCCTACTTGCACCCTACTTGCCCCCTAGTTGTGCCCTTGTTGCACCCTGGTTGCACCCTAGTTTTGCCCTACTTGCACTCTAGTTGTGTCCTACTTGCGCCCTAGTTGCCTGCTGGTTTTTTCCTAATTGCGCTCTAGTTGGACCCTACTTGTGCACTATTTTTCCTGTATTTACGCCCTACTTGCACCCTATTTGCGCCCTAGCTGAACCCTAGTTGCACCCTAGTTGTGCCTTGATTGGACACTAGCTATGCCCTAGTCGCGTCCTAGATACACCCTAGTTACTTCCTACTTGCGCCCTACTTGTGCCATAGTTGCGCCCTAGTTGTGCCCTAGTTGCACCCTAGTTGCACCCTAGTTGCGTCCTAGTTGCACCTCAGTTGGACACTAGCTATGCCCTAGTGGCACCCTAGTTGCGCCCTACTTGTACCATACTTGCGCCCTACTTGCGGCCTACTTGCGCCATAGTTCCGTCCTGGTTGCACCCTAGATGGACCCTAGTTGCACCTCAGTTAGGCACTAGCTACGCCCTATTTGCGCCCGCATTGTGCCCTAGTTGCGCCCTAGTTATGCCCTAGTTTCTTCCTACTTGCACCTTATTTGCACCCAAGTTACACCCTAGTTGCATCCTAGTTGCACCCTTCTTGCGCCCTACTTACGTCCTACTTGCACCCTAGTTTCGCCCTATTTGTACCCTAGTTGTACCCTAGTTGCGCCCTACTTGTGCCCTACTTGTGTCCTAGTTACACCCTCTTTGCACCCTAGTTGCGCCCTTCTTGTGTCCTACTCGTGCCCTAGTTGTAGCCTAGTTATGCCATAGTTGCGTCCTAGTTGTGCCCTACTTGCACCCTAGTTACACCTTATTTGCATCCTAGTTGTGTCCTAGTTGCGTCCAACTTGCGCCCTACATGGACCCTACTTATAGCTTTCTTGCACCTTAGTTATACCCTACTTGCACCCTAGTTGCGCCCTCATTGTGCCCTTGTTGTGCCCTAGTTGTGCCTCACTTGGACACTAGCTGTGCCCTAGTTGCGCCCTAGTTGCACCCTAGTTGTACCCTAATTGCACCCTACTTGCGTCCTACTTGCACCCTAGTTGTACCCTAGTTCCGCCCTAGTTGCGTCCTAGTTATGCCGTAATTGCGCCTTTGTTAGACACTAGCTACGCCCTAGTTGTGCCCTAGTTGCGCCCTAGTTACGCCCTACTTACGTCCTACTTGCGCCCTACGTGCGCCCTAGTTGTGTCCAAGTTACGCCCTAGTTGCACCCTAGTTGCTCCTCAGTTGGACTTTAGCTACGTCGAATTTACACCCTAGTTGTGTCCTAGTTGCGCCCTAGGTGCGTTCTAGTTGTTTCCTAGTTGTTTCCTACTTGTACCCTACTTACGCCCTAGTTGCACCCTAGTTTCACCCTAGTTGTACCCTACTTGCGTCCTACTTGCGCCCTTCTTGTACCCTAGTTGTGCCCTAGCTCCGTCATAGTTGCATCCTACTTGAGCCTCTTGCACCCTACATGCGCCCTACTTGTGCCATAGTTGTGCCCTAGTTGCACCCTAGATGAACCCTAGTTGCACCCTTCTTGTGCCCTAGTTGTTTCCTACTTGCACCCTTGTTGTACCGTAGTTGCGCCTCAATTGGGCACTAGCTACGCCCTCATTGCATCCTAGTTGCGCCCTAGGTGCATCCTAGTTGCGTCCTACGTGCGTCCTACTTGTGTCCTAGTTGCCTCCTACTTGCGCCCTAGGTGCGTCCGACTTACACTCTATTTGTACCCTAGTAGGTCTCAGTTGGACACTAGCTACACCCTCGTTGCGTCCTAGTTACACCCTAGTTGTTTCCAAGTTGTACCCTACTTGCGTCCTTCTTGCCCCCTTGTTGAGTCCTAGTTATGCCCTAGTTGTGTCCTACTTGTGCCCTACTTGTGTCGTAGTTGTGCCCTAATTGCGCCCTACTTGCACCCAATTTACGTCCTACTTGCGCCCTACTTGCATCCTAGTTGCGTCCTATTTATGTCCTACTTGCACCCTACTTGTGCCTTTGTTGTACCCTAGTTGCACTCTAGTTGTGCCCTACTTGCACCCTACTTGCGGCCTAGTTGTGCCCTAGTTGCACCCTACTTGTACCCTAGTTGCGCCCTGCTATCGCTCTACTTGCGTCCTACTTACGTCCTACTTGCGTCCTAGTTGTGCTCTAGCTGCACTCTAAATGCGCCCTACTTGTGCCCTAGTTGCGCCCTAGTTGTGCCCCTAGTTACGCCATAGTTTTTCTCTAGTTGTGCCTTAGTTGGGCATGAACTACACCCTTGTTGCACCCTAGTTGTGCCCTAGTTTCACCTTAGTTGCACCCCAGTTGCGCCCTAGTTGCATCCTAGTTATGCCCTTGTTGCGCCTTAGTTGTACCCTAGTTTCGCCTCAGTTGAGCACTAGCTACGCACTAGTTACACCCTAGTTGCGCCCTACTTGCGTCCAAATTACACCCTACTTGCGCCCTGCGTGTGTCCTAGTTGCGCCCTAGTTCTGTCTTACTTGTGTCCTACTTGTGCCCTAGTTGCACCCTAGTTGCACTCTAGTTATGTCCTACTTGCAACCTACTTGCACCCTACTGGCGCCCTAGTTGCACCCTCCTTGCACCCTAGTTGCGCCCTACTTGCACCCTACTTGTGCCCCAATTGCACCCTAGTTGTGTTCTAGTTGAACCCAAGTTGCACCCTACTTGCGCCCTACTTGCGTCCTAGTTACGCCCTAGCTGCACCCTAATTGCGCCTTTCTTGCACCCTATTTGCGTCCTAGTTGTGCCATAGTTTTACACTAGTTGCGCCTCAGTTGGGCACTAACTCCGTCCTTGTTGAGCCCTCATTGTGTCCTAGTTGTACCGTAGTTAGACTCTAGTTTCACCCTAGTTGTGCCCTAGTTGCGCCCTACTTGCACCCAAGTTGCGTCCTAGTTGCGCCCTAGTTGCGCCCTTGTTGCGCCCTAATTACGCCCTAGTTGCACCTAAATTGGGCATTAGCTACGGACTAGTTGCACCCTCGTTGCACCCTAGTTGTAAGCTACTTGCGCCATACTTGCACCCTAGTTGCATCCTAGTTGCACCCTAGTTGCGCTCTAGTTGCACTTCAGTTGGACACTAGCTACACCCTAGTTGCACCCTAGTTGCACCCTACTTGTGCCCTAGTTACATCTCAGTTGGACACTAGCTATGCCCTCGTTGCACCCTAGTTGCGTCCTAGTTTTGCCCTAGTTACGCTCTACTTGTGCCCTACTTCTGTCCTAGTTACGCCAACGTCCTAGTTACGTCCTACTTGCTTCCTACTTGCATCTTACTTACGCCCTACTTGCACCCTAGTTACGTCGTAGCTGCACCCTAGTTGCGTACTACTTGCACCCTTCTTGCGTCCTACTTGCCCCCTAGTTGTACCCTAGTTGCGCCCTAGTTTCGCCCTACTTGCACCCTAGTTGTGCCCTATTTGCGCCCTAGTTGTGTCCTAGTTGCGCCCTAGTTGCACCCTAGTTGGGCCCTACTTGTGCCCTACTTGCATCCTACTTGGGCCCTACTTGCACCCTATTTGTACCCTAGTTGTGTCCTAGTTACACCCTAGTTGCGCCCTAGTTGCGCCTTGGTTGGACACTAGCTACGTCCTAGTTGCGCTCTAGTTGCGCCCTAGTTACACCCTAGTTGCGCCCTACTTGCGTCCTACTTGCATCCTACTTGCATCCAAGTTGCGCCCTAGTTGTGTCCTAGTTGCACGCGAGTTACGCCCTAATTGCATCCTAGTTGTGCCTTAGTTGGGCACTAGCTATGCCCTAGTGGTGCCCTAGTTGCACCCTACTTGTGCCATACTTGCGCCCTACTTGCGTCATACTTGCGCCGTAGTTGCGCCTTAGTTGCACCCTAGTTGGGCCCTAGTTGCACCTCAGTTAGGCACTAGCTATACCCTTACTGCACCCTCATTCTGCTCTAGTTGCACCCTAGTTGCGCCCTACTTGCTCCCTAATTTTGCCCTAGTTACACCCTAGTTGCGCCTTTCTTATGCCCTACTTACGTCCTACTTGCACCCTAGTTGCACCCTACTTGTGCCCTAGTTGTATCCTAGTTGCGCCCTAGTTGTGTCCTACTTGCGCCCTCATTGCACCCTATTTGCACCCTAGTTATGCCCTTCTTGTGCCCTACTTGTTTCCTAGTTGCAGCCTAGTCATGCCCTAGTTGTGCCCTAGTTGTGTCCTACTTGCACCCTAGTTGTGCCTTACTTGCACCCTAGTTACGCCCTAGTTACATCCTGCTTGTGCCCTACTTGGACCCTACTTATGCCCTACTTGTACCCTAGTTGTACCCTACTTACACCCTAGTTGCGCCCTTATTGTGCCCTGCTTGCGTGCTAGTTGCACCCTAGTTGCGCCTCAGTAGGGCACTAGCTGTGCCAAAGTTGCCTCCCAGTTCCACCCTAGTTACACCCTAGTTACGCCCTACTTGCATCCTACTTGCACCCTATTTGCACCCTAGTTGCACCCTAGTTGTGTCCTAGTTACGCTCTATTTGCACCATAGTTGTGCCCTAGTTACGCTCTATTTGCACCCTAGTTGTGTCCTTGTTGTGCCTCTCTTAGGCACTTGCTACACCGTAGTTGTACCCTAGTTGCATCTTAGTTATGCCCTATTTGCATCCTACTTGTGTCCTACTTTCGCCCTAGTTACACCATAGTTACGCCCTAGTTGCGCCCTAATTGCTCCTCAGTTGGGCCCTACCTACGCCCTGATAGTGCCCTAGTTGCGTCATATTTACACCCTAGGTGTGCCCTAGTTGTGCCCTAGTTGCATCCTACTTGCGCCCGACTTGTGCCCTAGTTGCGCCCTAGTTACACCCTAGTCGTACCCTACTTGCGCCCTCCTTGTGCCCTTCTTGCGCCCTAGTTACGCCCTACCTGTGTCCTAGTTGTGTCATACTTACGCCTCTTGTATCCTACATGCGTCATACTTACGCCATAGTTGCACCCTTTTTGCACCGTAGTTGCACCCTAGTTGCGCCCTTCTTGCGCCCTAGTTGCGCCCTACTTGTGCCCTTGTTGTACCCTAGTTGCTCCGCAATCAGGCACTACCTACGCCCTCGTTGCATCCTAGTTGTACCCTAGTTGTATCCTAGTTGTGTCCTACTTGCGTCCTAGTTGCGTCCTACGTGCGCCCTAGTTGCGCCCGACTTGTGCTCGAGTTGCGCCCTAGTAGGCCTGAGTTGGACACTAGCTATGCCCTAGTTGCGCCCTAGTTGTACCCTAGTTGTGTCTTAGTTGCGCCCTACTTGCACCCTACTTACCCCCCTAGGTGTGCCCTAGTTATGCCCCAGTTGCATCCTACTGGCGCCCTACTTACGTCCTAGTTGCACCCTAGTTGCACCCTACTTGCGCCAAACTTGCACCCTACTTGCACCCTACTTGCACCTTACTTGCATCCTAGTTGCGTCCTAGTTCTGTTCTACTTGCACCCTTCTTGTGCCATACTTGTACCCTAGTTACACTCTTGTCGTGCCCTACTTGCGACCTACTTGTACCCTACTTGCACCCTTGTTCCACCCTACTTGCACCCTAGTTGCGCCCTGCTTGCACCCTACTTATGCCTTACTTGCGCCCTAGTTGCGTCCTAGTTGCACTCGAGTTATGCCCTACTTGCGCCCTACTTGCATCCTAGTTACGCCCCTGTTGCGCCCTAGCTGCACCCTAATTGCACCCTACTTGCGCCCTACGTGCACCCTAGTTGCGCCTTGGTTGTGCCCTAGTTACGCCGTAGTTGGACCCTAGTTTCTCCTTAGTTGCACCTTAGTTGCGCCCTAGTTGCGCCCTAGTTGCGCCCTAATTGCACCCTACTTGCACCCTTGTTGCGCCCTAGTTGCGTCCTGGCTGTGCCTCAGTTGGGCAATAGCTACGCACTACTTGCGTCCTAGTTGTACCCTAGTTGTGCCATACTTCTGCCGTACTTGAGCCATACTTGCACCCTGGTTGCGCCCTAGTTGCACCCTAGGTGCGCCCTAGTTGCACCCTAGTTGCGCCTCAATTGGGCACTAGCTACGCCCTAGTTGCACCCTAGTTGCGCCATAGTTGCACCTTCCATGTGCCTTACTTGCACCCTTGTAGCATCCTACTTGCGCCCTAGTTGCACCCTATTTGAGCCCTAGATTTACCCTGTTTGAGCCCTAGCTGTGCCCTAGTTACACCCTAGTTGCGCCCAAGCTACACCCTACTTGCGCCATACTTGCGCCCTACTTGCACCCTAGTTGCGCCCTAGTTGCCCCTTACTTGGACACTTGCTCCCTACTTACATCCAAGTTGCGCCCTACTTGCGCCCAAGTTACGCCTGACTTTCGCCCTAGTTGCGCCCTCGTTGCATCGTACTTGTGTCCTAGTTTTACCCTAGTTGCACTTCAGTTGGACGCTAGCTACGCCATAGTTGTACCCTAATTACATCCTAGTTGCGTCCTAGTTGCGTCCTACTTGCTCCCTACTTGCGCCCTAGTTGCGCCCTACTTGCGCCCTAGCTGCGCCTACTTGAGCCCTAGTTGCACCTCAGTTGGACACTAGCTACGCCCTAGTTGTGCCCTAGTTGGGCCTTAGTTGTGTCCTAGTTGTGCCCTATTTGTGCCCTACTTGCGCTCTAGTTACGTCCTAGTTGTGCCCTTGTTATGCCCTACTCGCGCCCTTGTTGCACCCTACTTGCCTCCTACTCGCACCCTTCTTGCGCCCCACTTGCATCCTTGTTGCACCTTAGTTGCGACGTATTTACGCCCTACTTGGGGCCTACTTGCACCCTACTTGCGCCCTAGTTGCGCCATAGTTGCACCCTACTTGCATCCCACTTACACCCTAGTTGTGCCTTAGTTGCACCGTATTTGCGTCCTAATTGCGTCCTACTTGTATCCTTCTTGCGCCCTATCTGCGCCCTAGTTGCGCCTTAGTTATGCCCTTATTGTGCCTCAGTTGGGTACTAGCTAAACCCTAGTTACACCCTAGTTGCTTCCTAGTTATGCCCTAGTTCCGCCCTACTTGCGCCTTACTTGCGTCCTACTTGTGTCCTAGTTGTGTCCTAGTTGTGTCTCAGTTGGGCACTAGCTATGTTCTAGTTGTGCCCTAGTTGCACCCTAGTTGCGCCTTAGTTGCGTCCTACTTGCGCCCTTCTTGCCCCTTAGTTAAGCCCTACTTGCGCCCTAGTTGGGCCCTAGTTGCGCCCTAGTTGCACCTTAGTTGCGCCCTAGTTGCACCTCTGTTGGGAACTAGTTAAACCCTAGTTGTGCCCTATTTGCGTCCTAGTTATGCTGTAGTTGCGTCCTTTTTGCGCCCTACTTGTGCCCTAGTTGCGTCCTACTTGTGCCCTAGCTGCAACCTAGTTGCGCCCTAGTTACATGCTAGTTGCGCCCTAGTTGCGCCCTAGTTGCACCCTAGTTGCGCCTTACTTGCACCCTAATTACACTGTAGTTGCACCCTAATTGCCTGCTAGTTGCACCCTACTTGTACCCTAGATGCGCCCTAGTTACGCCTTGGCTGTGCTCTACTTGCACCGAACTTGTGCCCTGCTGGCATCCTACTTGCACCCTAGTTCCACTCTAGTTGTACTCTAGTTGCGCATTACTTACGTTCTACTTGCACCCTACTTCCACCCTAGTTGCGCCCTTGTTCCACCCTAGTTGTACCCTACTTGCATCCTATTTACACCCAAGTTATGCCCTAGTTGTACCCTAGTTGCACCCTAGTAACGTCCAAGTTGCGCCCTACTTCCATCCTAGTTACACCCTACATGCGCCCTACTTGCGCCCTAGTTGTACCCTACTTGCGCACTACTTGTGCCCTAGTTGTGCCCCAGTTACTCCTAGTTGTGCGCTACTTGTGCCCTACTTGCGTCCTAGTTACACCCTAGTTGCGTCCGACTTGTGTCCTACTTGCATCCTACTTGTGCCCTATTTGCACCCTACTTGTGTCCTAGTTGCACCGTTGTTACACCCTACTTGCTCCTTACTTGCACCCTTGTTATGTCCTATTTGCATCCTACTTCCACCCTAGTTGCACCCTATTGGCACCCTTGTTGCACCCTACCGTCGCCCTACTTGCGCCCTAGGTACATCCTACTTGCTCCGTGCTTGCACTCTCCTTGCGCCCTATTTGTACCCTAGTTGCTCCTACTTGCACCCTAGTTGTGCCCTAGTTGTGCCCTAGTTGTGCCCTAGTTGCGCCTCATTTGGGCACTACCTACGCCCCAGTTACGTCCTTTTTGCGCCCTAGTTGTGCCCTAGTTACACCATACTTGCCCCCCTACATGCAACCTACTTGCACCCTAGTTGCACCCTAGTTGCCTCCTAGTTGCACCCTAGTTGTGCCACAGTTGGGCACTAGCTACGCCCTAGTTGTGCCCTAGTTGTGCCTTAGTTGCACCCTAGATACGCCATAGCTGCGCACTACATGCGCCCTACTTGCCTCCTAGTTGCGTCCTACTTGTGCCTTACGTGAGTCCTAGTTGCGCCCTAGCTGCGCCTTAGTTGCATCCCACTTGCGCCCTACTTGTGCCCTACTTGCATCCTAGTTGTGCACTAGTTTTTCCCTAGTTGTGTCCTACTTACACCCTACTTGCACCCTAATTGCATCCAAGTTACACCCTAGTTGCATCCTAGTTGCACCCTACTCGCGCCCTAGTTGCACCCTTGTTGCACCCTTGTTGCGCCCTAGTTACGTCCTACTTTTGTCCTAGTTGTACCCTAGTTACGCCCTAGTTCTTCCATACGTGCATCCTACTTGAACCCTACCTTGCACCCTCATTGTGCACTAGTTGCACCCTAGTTGCATCCTACTTGCACCCTACTTGCGCCCTATTTGTACCCTAGTTGCGTCCTACTTGCACCCCAGGTGCGTCATATTTGCACCCTACTTTTGCCCTAGTTACGCCCTACTTTCGCCCTAGTTGCGCCCTAGTTGCGCCTTAGCTGGGCACTAGCTACGCCCTAGTTGCGCCCTAGTTACGTCCTAATTGCACCCTTGTTGAGCCCTACTTAAGCCCTACTTGCGCCCTAGGTGTGTCCTACTTGCACCCTAGTTGCACCCTAGATGCGCCCTAGTTGCACCCTAGTTGCGCTCTAGTTGTGCCCTAGTTGTGCCCTATTTGTACCCTAGTTGTGCCTCAGTTGGGCACTAGCTACGCCCTAGTTGCGCCCCAGTTGCGTCCTAGTTACGCCCATGTTGTGCCCTACTTGTACCCTACTTGCGCCCTAATTGTACCCTACTTGCACCCTAGTTGTGCCCTACTTGAGCTTCAGGTGTACCATAGTTGTGCCTCAGTTGGACACTAGCTACGCCCTAGTTGTACCCCAGTTGCACCCTCGTTGTGCCCTAGTTACGCCCTACTTGGGCCCCACTTGCATCCTAGTTGCACCCTACTTGCGCCCTAGTTACGCCTTAGTTTCGCCCTAGTTGCATCTCAGTTGGGACTAGCTACACCCTAGTTGTGCCCTAGTTGCGCCCTAGTTACGCCCTAGTTGCGCCCTACTTGTGCCATACTTGCGCCCTAGTTACGCCCTAGTTGCGCCCTAGTTGCGCCCTAGTTCCGTCCTACTTGTGCCCTAGTTACCCTACCTTCTCTAATTATCGGTGAAAACCTGACCGTTTTTGGGGAATTTATGGTTCTCTAGACGTGCTCTGTTCGAATCTATGTCATTTGCAACGCTTTGGTTCATGACATGTAGAAATGGTGCCCTTTGCGACAGGTTGTTTTTTATAATGGATGTTTTTTTTTCTAACATGACATTAGAGTCAAAAAGCATGAGAAGAGATGATGGAGTAGGTAATTTAGGCACAATCATCAGATGGAATAGGATCATCCACCTCCGCATCAACATCCTCATTCTCTACATCCTCCTCCTCTTGCTGCATGTGGGCATCAAACTTGCCACTCTGTAGAGCAACGTCTAGTGCCTCTGTTTGCATCTCACTATCGAGGAAAACGTCAAACCCTGACTTAAGCCATGGCTTGAGCAGCCACTCTATCGTTAGTTCTTTCATTTGCTTCAACGGGAACTTCACATCAACCTTGTCCACCAACTCGTCAGCTAGCCATTACTTGCATTATTGTTCCATGCTAGCTTTGATTGGCCGTTGAAGACCCACATCCGCAGGTTGCACCTTAGAGGTGCAACCAGGTGGGATGTATAAATCTTAACGTAAGGGTAGGTGGTTGTCACCCATTCACGCATCTCCTCGGTGCACTGCGGCTCCCACATGTCTAGGAGATTCAAGAGTTTGGTTTTCCCCACCTTTCTTTGATTTTCCTCACACCTGCGTTTGTACCAAGGATGCAAAACATTCCTAAACCACTTCCTTGTCGTCTCAGCACTAGCCCAATGATTGTGTGTCTGCGTGAAATCCCAAAAAAAATCATCCACCACAAATTGTGCAAACGGTCCAGTTGGCTTGACACTGTTTGTCTTGCCTGTGAAAATCACCTGCATGGGCAACATGTCTCCAGCAATGCTAGATGCAACAACGCACGTCAACATCCTCTTGTCGTCGGCCCCTCGCATGCTGATGTCCTGGCTTCCTTTTGGGGTAAAGGTCATGGAACCCGTAGGCACGATGTTGACCCCGCTCTGGTCACTGTTGACCAAAAAGTCAACATCAATCTTGTAGAAACCAATTGCAGCAGCCACGCGCTTCAGGAACCGTTCCACCTGCAAACAAAAATTCTCTTGTTTAGAGACAAACCAGGCCAGGTTCTAGCTGAAAATTGGTATGGACGAGGAGGGAAGGAAGGGGTCAACTGGTCTGGCCAGTCTGTTGGCAGGCGCGCTGGGCGGCGGTCGTGGCACGACGCCATAACATGTTCAGATGGCCGCACAACAGGTTTTTTACCCATGAGCGTGAGAATTCAATGGGACCTCCATTCTCCTTGAGCTCTTCTGGGCAGGTGAATCTAACATGGCCAAGGACAATGCCCTGTACCGTGATGCTGCTTAAGGCAGCACCACGCTCATGTCTCTGCTTGATGTCGGTGGAGTCCTTCGCATGACTTGGCGAAGGAGCTCTGGCCCAGGCATGATGCGACAGCGTCTCCCACCGACGTTCGTAGGGGTTGGTGGAGGACGTTTCGCAAATCGCTCGGCGTCCTCCTGAACTTAGGCCAGCCCACTGCTCGCGGCTGCACGTTGGAAAGAAAGACTTGAGGGTGCCCTTGGCAGCAGCTTCGCTCAATTGAGCCCTCATTTGCACTTGCAAAGCACCAAGGTTTGCGACACGCAAGATTCTGGGGGGAGGGGGGGGGACGAATGAACAGCCGCTATGTTTCACGGTACCTATGTCTACTCTAGGGTCTATCGAGGAGTGACGACGAGGCCTTGTTTCAGTCCTTGTCCACGTGGTATGAAGATTTTTCATCTCAACCTTCTCCTGATGTGCGATTGGTCTGTGTGAGGAGGTGGGGGTCCCTTGCATGGGAGGAAACGTCGGCGATTCATCCATCATGCTGGACATGAATCGCCGGATCATCGGAGATTGATGTTGAGTGCAACGGTTGTCCCATGCAGCCGGAAGGCCCGGCTGCACGTCCAAGTTTGCGCAACTTTTGGCGTACAGCCGGGCGTGAACCGGCCAGAAAAGAAAATTGTGCGAGATAGGTCCATGGGTCGAAAAAAACTATGACCGAGTTGACAAAATAAAATGGCAAATTTGACCGATACATTATGTCACTTACAACCACCTAAAAAGTTCACCGTTAATTAGCGATGGTAGGGTACGCTGTAGTTGCGCCCTAGTTGTGCCTCATTTGGACACTAGCTACATCCTAGTTGCGCCCTACTTGCACCCTCGTTGCACCCTACTTATACCTTGCATCCTAGTTGCATCCTAGTTGCACCCTAATTGTACCCTACTGATGCCCTAGTTGTACCCTAGTTGCGCTCTAGCTGCGCCCTAGTTGCGCCCTAGTTGCGCCCTAGATGCGCCTCAGTTGGGCACTAGCTATGCCCTAGTTGCGTCCTAGTTGCGCTCTACTTACACTCTACTTCTATCCTAGTTGCGCCCTTGTTGCGCCTTAGTTGTGTCCTACTTGCGTCCTACTTGCGTCCTACTTGTGCCCTAGTTGTGCCCTAGTTACACCCTAGTTGCGTCCTATTTGTTTGCCACTTACGTCCAACTTATGTCCTAGTTACGCCCTAGTTACACCCTAGTTGTGCCCTACTTGTGCCCTACTCGCGCCGTAGTTGCACCCTAGTTATGCCCTAGTTGTACCCTAGTTACGTCCTACTTGCACCGTAGTTGTACCCTAGTGGCACCGTAGTTGCGTCCTAGTTGCGTCCTACTTGTACCCTGCTTTGGGAACCCTCAGTTGTGCACTAGCTACGCCCTAGTTACACCCTAGTTGCACCCTAGTTACACCCTAGTTGCACCCTACATGTGCCCTACTTGCGTCCTAGTTGCGTCCTAGTTGCACTTTAGTTGCGTCCTACTTGCGTCCTACTTGCGTCCTACTTGCACCGTAGTTGCACCCTAGTTGCACCCTAGTTGTGCCCTAGTTGCGCCCTAGTTGTGCCAGAATTGCACCATACTTGCACCCTATTTACGCCCTAGTTACACCCTAGTTGCACCCTAGTTGTACCCTACTTGCGCCCTACTTGCACCCTAGCTGCGTCCTAGTTATGCCGTACTTGTGTCCTACTTGCGCCCTACTTGTACCCTACTTGCACCCTTGTTGCATGCTACTTGTGCCCTGCTTGCGCCCTAGTTGACCATAGTTGCACCCTAGTTGCACCCTAGTGTCCTAGTTGTGTCCTAGTTACGACCTAGTTGCTCCCTATTTGCGCCCTACTTGCACCCTGCTTGTGTCCAAGTTGCGCCCTAGTTGCGCCCTAGTGGCGCCTCAGTTGGGTACTAGCTATGCCCTAGTTGCGTCCTAGTTGTGTCCTAGTTACTTCCTACTTGCACCCTACTTGTGTCCTTCTTGCGCCCTAGTTGCGCCCTAGTTGCGCCTCAGTTGGACACTAGCTACACCCTAGTTGCACCTTAGTTGCGTCCTAGTTACATAATACTTGCACCCTAGTTACGCCCTAGTTGCATCCTACTTGCACCTTATTTGCACCCTATTTGCACCCTATTTGCGCCCTAGTTGTACCCTAGTTGTGTCCTAGTTACGCCCTACTTGCACCCTTCTTGCGGCCTAATTGCGTCCTAGTTGCACCCTAGTTATACCCTAGTTATGCCTTAATTCCGTCTTACTTGCGCCCTACTTGCACCCTGGTTGCACCCTAGTTGTTTCCTAGTTGTGCGCTAGTTGCGCCCTCCTTGAACCCTACTTGCGCCCTAGTTAGACCCTAGTTGCGTCCTAGTTTCATCCTACTTGTGCCCTAGTTATGCCCTACTTGCACCCTAGTTGCTCCCTAGTTACGACCTACTTGCGCCCTAGTTGTGCCGTACCTACATCCATCCTTGTGCCCTACTTGCACCCTATTTGCACCCTAGTTGTGTCCTACTTGCGCCCTAGTTGTGCCGTACTTGCATCCTAGTTGCATATCGGTTGGGCACTAGCTACGCCCTACTTAAGCCCTGGTTTTCCTTACTTGCATCCTACTTGCGTCCTACTTGTGCCCTACTTGCGTCCTAGTTGCGCCCTAGTTGAGCCCTAGTTGCGCCTTCTTTGCGCCCTAGTTGCACCCTAGTTGCACCCTAGTTGTGCCCTAGTTGGGCACTAGCTACGCTCTAGTTGCGCCCTAGTTGCGCCCTAGTTGCACCCTACTTCCGTCCTAATTGCACCCTAGTTGTGCCCTAGTTACACCTTAGCTGCGCCCTAGTTGCGCCCTAGTTGTGCATCAGTTGGACACTAGATACGCCCTAGTTGCATCCTAGTTGCACCCCAGTTACTCACTAGTTGCCCCCTAGTTGTACCCTAGTTACACCCTAGTTGCGCCCTACTTGCGTCCTACTTGCACCCTACTTGTGTCCTAGTTGCACCCTAGTTGCACCCTACTTGCACCCTACTTGCACCCTACTTGCACCCTACTTCTACCCTAGTTGCACCCTAGTTGTGCCCTAGTTTCACCCTACTTGTGCCCTAGGTGCCCCAGTTGCACCCTAGTTGCGCCCTAGTTACGCCCTACTTGTGCCCTAGTTGCACCCTACTTGCGCCCTAGCGTCATTTCTCAACGTTTGCAAAGCTTGGTGTATCGTCGGCGGCATTCCGCACCAATGCTGACTCGACCACTCAGGGAGGTGCGAGTTGCATGCACAGTGCCGAGGGACCCACTGATTGTACTACTGCCAATTTGCATGACTCTATGTGTGATGGGACCATGTTGTACTCTGTAGAGGATTTTGTCCCAGGTGACGTGCCCTTGTGGATCGAGTCCATGGCTAATTCTGCATCTTCCAATTCTGCACAGACCACGCCTTCCTCTGATGGTTCGGTAGCGTTGTGCTTAGTGTCCCCAACAGAGCGCGTCCCGATGGCACCTGGGTTGTCGACTTGGATGCCACCCATCACATGACTTGTCGTCGCATTTATTTTGTCTTGCTTGGCCCTGTCGGCTCTCTCTGCTTTGTGCGGACAGGGTTGGGTCAACAAATCCGTGTGCATGGGGTTGGGAGTGAACACTTTGATGGTCCTGTCTTTCTGTTTGTTCCTCCGATGTGTTGTATGCTCCTGATCTCGATCTGAGTCTCTTGTCTGTTCCCACCTGCGACCATCTTGGTCTCACTGTCACACATACTGATGGTGTTTCCACTGTCATTGTGCGTTCTACAGGATGTGTGGCGCTTTGTGATGTTCCAGTCGGGAATCTCTAACATGTCCCACGTCATGTCGTGGCGTCTCCAACACAGCTTGCACGTGTCTATGTCACCGGGACCATGTCTGTCATCCATCAACAGTTGTTACATTGTTGTCTTTGTCCTGTGCATTCTTCCACTGTCGAGTTCCTTGTTTGTGTCAAGCCTGCTCTTCGCCTTGACCCTGCTTCTTTTGAGAAGCCTTGTCAGACCAATTTTTTTGCTTGTCTCTAAGGGAAAATGCAGCGGGCAACGTTTCCCCCTTCCCACTCTACTACCTCCCAACCTTAGGAACTCGTGCATGCAGATCTCAGGGATCTTTTGCGTGTAGATTCTCATGCAGAGCGCGTCTTGTATATTCTCACTCTCACGGATGACTTCTCCTACTTTCCTTGGGTGTTTTGCCTGCACCACAAAAGCGATGTGGCGCACACCATTCGGTGCTGGTTGGTGGATGCGGAACGCAAGATGAACCAGTGCGTAGACTTTTTTTGGTCTGATCGGGGGGGGGGGGGGGGGGGGGGGGGGGGTTCATGGGTCCCGTGGCTCATTTTCTGCGGAAGAAGATGTCACCCATGAACTCTCCGCTCCTTATACGCCATAGCGGAATGGCGTGTCTGAACGATGGAACCGCACAATGCTAGATGCTGTGCGTGACATGTGTGTCGAGTCCGGTCTCTCCAAGGCATTTGCCTTAGAGGCCATGGCTTACATGAGGTGGGTCTGGAACCGTACACCTCATGGTCCGCTTCTCCGTCATGTCACCCCGTATGAGCGGTGGTTTGGCCTTCATGCTGATCTTTGCTTGGCGCGTGCTTGGAGGTGCTTGGAATACGTTTGGGTCCCCGACGTGCACCAGAGCAGCAAGTTGTCGCCTCAAGGTTGTCTTTGTCCGTTCCTAGGTTTCGCACCCCAGTCCAGAGCCTAGTGGTTTTGCAACCCCAACAAGAATCGTATCATTGAGTCCCACAACGCCGTCTTTCTTGAGTCATACATGCATCATGATCTGCTCAGGATTTGTGCCTCCTCTCATACCATTTGGTGCTAGTTGGTACAGGCGAAACGCCAGACCCACCAACGCTTGGACCGATTTCGGTCCGATCGCGGGAGGGAGTTCATGGGTCCCGCAGCTCAAATTTTTGCGGAGCAAGGTGTCACCCATGAACTCTTCGCTCCTTTTACGCCATAGAAGAATGACGTGTCTCAATGATGGAACCGCACGATGTTGGATGCCGTGTTCTCCATGTGTGTCAAGCTCAGTCTCTTTGAGGCGTTTGCCTGTGAGACCATGGCTTACAAGATGTGGGTCTGGAACCGTGGACCTCATGGTTTGCTTCCCCGTCATGTCACCCCCTATGAGCGGTAGTTTGGCCGCCGTGATGATCTCCAATTGGCACGTGTTTGGAGGTGCTTGGCATGCGTCTGGGTCCCCGACATGCAACAGGGCAGCAAGTTGTGACCTCAAGGCTGTCTTTGTTCCTGGGCATTACACCCTTGTCCAAAGCCTGGCAGTTTTGGGACCCCGACAGGCATCGTATCATTGATTCCCGCAATATCGTCTTTCTTGAGTCATACATGCATCGTGATCTGCTCCAGATTCGTGCCTCCTCTCATTACTCCCCGTCGTGCCCGTTCTCCGTGGGGGAGGTCCCGTCGTGTTGGGTACGTATGTGGATCCTGTCACTTTGTCACCCTCTGCTTTGCCTTCTCCTCCTACTGTTGTAGCCGCACCTGGGCCTCATGCATCTGTGGGTCCTGTCACTACATCACCCTCTTTGCATGTTCCTTCTGTTGTCGTAGCGTCACCCTCCACGCCTGTTACTCCACCTGCCTCATCATCCGTCGTTGATGCTGCGCCTCCTTCCTCTGTCTCTCTAGCTCCTATCTCGTCCCCTAGGTCGCCATCTGTCTCCTCCATTCTTCCCACGTTGGCCGTTGATCAAGCCATTCTCTTTGCTCGTCCGATACTCCTTGTGTTTCAGGTCTCACCTCCTGACCCCCCTTCCGTGAGTCCAGCTGGAGCACCCTCCTCACTTCCTACAGCCCCTTGTGACTCTTCTCCTAGTTCTGCTCCTATGGCCCCTGCACCTTAGTTGTCATCATCCGCACACTCATGCTCTCAGGAGGTAGGTGGTCGCCTTCGTCCGCGACCACCCATCATCCAACGTCTAGCTCTGAGTCCACGTCGGCCTAGGCAGTCAGTTCTCGCTCGTTCGGTCGTCAGTGGCAACGCTGGCACGAAGGTACTTGGATTTTTCGTTCGGGCTGAAACTGATAGTGCAATCTGTCCAGAGACTGTGGCAGGATACATACAGCTGCAGCATGAGCACATTCATGCTCACAATGTAGTAAACTTCTCGGCAATGCATGATGTTACACCCGGTGCGCGAGCCTTTGTGCAGCGTGCCTCAGCCGACAGGCTGCCGGATCCTGTCTCGCTGGACGAGGCGTAATCACTGGGCGATTCAGAGTAGTGGGAGACAGCCATGAAAGATAAAATGGCTGTTCTAGTTGAGCATGGGGTATACAACATCATTGATTTGCCCCCAGGGCAAAAGGCTGTGAAGGCGGGATGGGTGTATCACGTGAAGAAGAAGTCTGGTGGCTCGATTGATCGCTACAAGGCCCGTCTCTTGGCAAGAGACTATTCCCAAGTGCGATGGATAGGCTTTGATGCAGAATCCGCATCCATTGGCAGGATGGACACGGCACGTGCCCTCCTTGGGCTTACGGCACAGCATAACTGGGAGGTCCATTAGATGGACATGAATAATGTGTTCCTCCGTGAGCGATTGGATGAAGAGATTTACATGGTTCAAGTGCCCGAGTTTGACGATGGGACTGCTCGTGTGTGGTGCCTCCATCAATCCCTGTACGGACTAAAATAGTCATCCAGGAAATGGCCGAAGGCTTTGGAACCGTTCAATCCATCAGTCAAGGGTGCGAGCGAGGGGACCTGGTTGTTCGCGATGAACAGCTACTTTGGGGCTCTGGGTCACCCTCCAGAGGACAATGATGTGCGTGTTTCATTCGCGGTGACACTGCTATGCGGAGCAGCATTGGAGTGGTGGAGGGAGATGAATATGCTGGCCACTCAAGGTGGAGGTGGGAACGCAGCTGTGCAACATACCGTGTTGTGGCAGCCAGGCATAGGATAAGCTGAAGCGGGCGTACCAACAACATGGGAGCAGTTTGAGCAAGCCATCAGAGATCGGTTCGATCTGGTAAATGCCTCCATGGTCGCACACAACAAGCTGAAGCAGGTGAAGCAGATCGGCTCAGTCCAGGAGTACACGCGTCGATTCTTGGCGCTGTGCTCAGAGATTGACAACATGAGTGAGCCGGAGATGGCAGACAAGTACCACGATGGCTTGAAAGCAGAAATTCAGTGCACGCTGACACTGAGTGGAATCACGGATTTCCAGGCGATGGTGGCCACTGCTGAGCCCGTTGACGTGCTACGCTATCATCGGTGGGGTTTCCGTGAGAAGCAAGTGAATTTTCAGCGTCAAGCACAGCACCCAGAAGCTGATCCTATGGAGATCAATGCGATGCATGGAGGCCAGTAGCAAAACAAGCCACGTGGAGTGAGTGGCGGACGACCAACTGCTGGGAAAGCTTCATTCGCATCAGCGAACACCAGCCCTGAAAGTCCTTCGACAATTAGGGAGCTGTCGAGTGTATTGCTGTGGATCGAAGGAAGCGGGAGTGTTCCGGGAATCTTTTTGAAAGCCAAAATCTCATCGGCTAGTTCTGCGGACGGCGAGGAGCGCCAGACTCGCCGGCAGATTAAAGCATTGCTGGATTGCGGCACGTAGCACTCATTTTTTAGCGATGAGCTCGTGGAAAGGCTTGGGCTTGCACGACTACCTGGGAAGCCAACAAAGGCCAAGTTGGTGCAAGGGGAGCTGGAGTAAAGAATGCCCCTGAAGCCTTTGAGGGTCCGTCTGGGCAAGCTCTCGTGCGAGGTAAACTTTTGCATGTACCCGATGGATTCTTACGACGCCATTTTGGGCCATGACTGGCTGCACCGGTGGAATCCTGCTGTGGATTGGATGTGCAGACATGTGAAGGTGAAGAAACACGGAGAGCAGATTGTGTTGCCGTTGTGGGCAAAGGAGAAGGACTCCGAGGCAGGCAAGGTGCCACAGTTGAGTTACGTACAGCTGAAGCACTGTTAGCGCAAGGGAGACCAAGTGTACCTCGTGTGGATGCGGCAAAAGGAAGCAGCTAAAGAGGTGGAAGTGTTGGTAGCAGAGACAAAGCAACAAGAAGGAGAGCAGTAGAAAGAACAAATGGCGGAGCTGTCGGAAGTCGTCAAGGGAGTGTTGGATAACTACAGTGATGTGTTTCTTGCTGAGCTGCCAAAGGGTTTACCACCGAAGTGGGACATTGACCACAGAATTGAGCTGTTTCCTATAGCAACTCCAACGGTACGGGTTGCTTATTGCATGAGCGATAATGAGTTGGGTGAGCTGAAGAACCAGTTGGAGGAGCTAACAAAACAGGGATTCATCAGACCGTCGGTGACACCCTATACTGCACCAGTCCTCTTTGTGAAGAAAAAGACAGGGGAGCTGTGGATGTGCGTGGACTATCGCACACTGAACAACGTAATGATCAAGAACCGGTACCCACTGCCAAGGGTCGAGGAGCTGTTTGACCAGCTGAGGGGAGCGTAGTACTTCAGCAAGATTGACTTGCGCTCAGGGTACCATCAAATCCGGATTGTGGAGCAAGATGTGGAGAAAACGGTGTTTGGGATGTGGTACGGCCGTTTTGAGTACCTTGTGATGCCGTTTGGGTTGACGAACGCTTCTGCAACGCTCATGAGTCTTATGAACAGGATCTTCCACCCTCATCTGGACCAGTTCGTGGTGGTGTTCCTCGACGACATCCTCATCTACTCTCGGACCTTGGAAGAGCATCAACAACATCTTTGGCAGGTGTTGGACATTCTTTGAAGAGAGAAGTTGTTTGTGAAGCTCTCCAAGTGCGAGTTTGAGAAGAGGGAGGTGGAGTTCCTTGGGCACATCGTGAGCGACACCAAAGTGTGTGCGTGACATCCAGGTCTTCTTGGAGGTTTGTCAACTACTACCGGAAATTCATCCGAGGGTACGCAGAGAAGGGTGCGCCACTGACGCAGCTGCTACGGAAGTATCACCATTAGGAATAGGGCATGACAGAGCAAAAGAGCTTCAAGGAGCTCAAAGTTGTAATGTGTGACGCTCCGGCCCTGGTACATCCGGATTCATCCAAGGAGTACGTCATGGAGACAGACACAGGCGACTATGCCATTGGGGTGGTGCTGATGCACGATCACGGGAAGGGGCTGTGGCCGATTGCGTACGCATCGTGCAAGTTACGAGATGCAGAGTTGAACTACGCAATCCATGAGAAGGAGATGCTGGTGGTGATCCATGTGTTCAAGCACCGGAGGTGCTACCTCAAGTCCCGGCGCTTCGTGGTCTTCACGGATCATTACGCCCTCAAGTACTTGAAGACGCAGCCGGATCTTAGTCGCCGGCAAACTCGCTGGATGGAGTTTTTGGAAGGAAGTTTTGATTATGAGATCCAGTACAAGCTAGGGAAGGTGAACCTGGCAGATCGTCTGTCAAGGAGGCCAGACTTGAGCCTCAATGCCATCTCAGTGCTGATGGGATCTCCAGTCATGCATAGCCTATTCAAGCACGGCTATGGCATGGACGGTGAGTTCACGGGTGGTGTGTTACAAGACGTGGGATGGAGTGTATTGGTGCAGGGGACAAGAGCGGAAGATTTTTGTGCCAGACTATGTGCCCTTGAAGCAATTGTTGCTGGAGGAGGCGCATGAAACCCACTACTCGGGTCACTTCAGCTTCGACAAAACGCTCAAAACCTTAGCATGTCAATACTGGTGGTCGTCAATGGCGACTGATTGCAAGCGGTTTGTGAGAAGTTGTGATGTGTGCCAATGCATCAAGGCGCGGAGGACCAAACCACCAGGGGAGCTGCAACCATTGCCTGTACCAGAGAGGCCATGGATAGACATCTCGCTTGACTTCATTGGCGGATTGCTTGTGATGTAGCAGGTCAACAACACAGTATTGGTGGTGGTGGACCGGTTCTCCGAAATAGCACATTTCATCACATGTCCTGAGAGCATTACTCCTCCTCAGTCATGTCATCAAGCTGCATGGAATGCCGTTGTCGGTGGTCTCAAATCTCGACCCACGTTTCACTTCGCGGTTCTGGAGAGATCTCATGGAGAAGCTGGACACGCGGGTGTAGCTGACAAGTGCATACCACCCATAGAGTGATGGACAGACGGAGCAAACAAACCAGACTTTGGAGCAGCTGCTGTGCAGCATGGTCCCAGTGGGTGGAGAGGGTTGGGAGGAGGAGCTTGGAGTGGCAGAGTTTGCCTACAACTCAGCGGTGTGAGCATCAATAGGGAAGTCACCGTTTGAGGTGGTCTATGGCCACCAACCACTGAGCCTTGCCGCCCTTGCTACGGCAACATCTCTTTTGGCTGTGTAGCAGATTGCTGATTGATTTGCCACCACTTGGGACGTGGTACGATAACGGCTGTTGAAGGCACAGAAGCAGCAGAAGCAGCAGGCTAATAAGCATCGATCGGCGGAGGAGTTCCAAGTGGGTGATCAGGTGATGCTGAACTCTGTAAACTTGCAACTGATGGGAGTTGGGAGTTCCAAGCTGAAGCCGCGATGG
Source organism: Penium margaritaceum (assembly GCA_023375785.1). Taxonomy (NCBI): domain Eukaryota; kingdom Viridiplantae; phylum Streptophyta; class Zygnematophyceae; order Desmidiales; family Peniaceae; genus Penium; species Penium margaritaceum. The sequence continues at coordinate 121,977 of SZWC01000827.1, forward strand.
GTGGGTCCATTCCATATTTTGGAGAAGCAGCCAGCTGTTACCTACAAGCTGGAATTGCCGGCACACTACACCATCCATCCGGTGTTCCATATCTTCCTGCCTCGTGCCTATCACGACCCCAACACCTTCTTCCAGGGTCGTGGAGCAGCTCCACCTCCTACTGTCCAGGTTGAAGGAAGTGAGGATTTTGAGGTTGAAAAAATTCTGGCGGACCGCCAGAGGGGACGTTGGCGCGAGTTTCTGGTGCAGTGGAAGGGGTACCTGGGAGAGCACAACTCTTGGGAGCCAAAGGCCAACTTCCATGTCGGGTGTACCAACACTGTTCTTCAGGAGTATCTTAGTCGCACCGGGACGTCGCGCCTCAGATGGGAGGGGAGGTGAATGTAACGTGGTGCCCCTGGATTTCTGGCATACTTGAGGCCTCGTCCGACTTTTGGAGGCATCTCGGCCATTTTCCGTTTGTCAGAAAATTGGCTCGTGGTCAAGTTCAACTCCACTCGACTGCGACAGTGGAAAGCAAGGAGGAGGAGTAGTGAGCAAGCGAGCGAGCGAGCGCCGGCGTGAGGATCACGCCGGCACTAGGGGGCTGTTTTGTACGCAACCCCCACGCGGCGTTTCATATCCGCCACGCGAGGGTGGCTTTTTCCCTCTCAACGAGTAGCGAAACGGATACGCTATTCGCCGAGGGGAACACATCGCTGGAATGCCCGACAGCGGACGCGGTCAACTGAAGAGACCAGAACAGTGACTGCGACCATGCAACGGTTGTAGTACCATCGGTGGAGTGCGCAACAGGGCGACCACACACACCGCCAGGAGTCATACGCGGCCAACGAGGCAGCTCGCCGAGAGACAAGACGGACCGTCGATCTGTACCTAGGTGTTAGGTACAAGTTGAGCATCAGGTTCACGTGCAAGTAGGGCATTGGTTTCAGGCGCAAGTAGCTTGTTGTAGCAAGCTAGGAGAACAATAGACCAGGGCCAGGACAGACCTGCCGAACAGTATAAATAGCTTTTACTCTGTTCATTGTAATTAACTTGATTTTCCAGCTCTGGCTTCCAGACATCTCCAAATCTATCTTTCCGCTGTGACTATGCTCTCCACACACCAAGGCTAAATCTCCAGAGAGCACACACTCTCACAGCGTACCTAGTGTCCAACTGAGGTGCAAATAGGGCACAACTAGGGTGCAACTAGGGCGCAGCTAGGACGAAAGTAGGGCACAACTTGGGCGCGAGTAAGGCGCATGTACGGCACAACTAGGATGCAACTAGGACACAACTAGGATGCAACTAGGGTGCAACTAGGGCCAAAGTAGGGCGTAACTAGGGTGCAAGTAGGGCACAACTAGGGTACAACAAGGGTGTAACTAGGGCGCAAGTGGGGTGCAAGTAGGGTGTAAGTAGGGTGTAACTAGTGCGTAACTAGGGCTCAAGTAGGGCGCAAGTAGGGCACAAGTAGGGTACAACTAGGGTGCAACTAGGGCGTAATTAGGACGTAGCTAGTGCCCTATTGAGGCACAACTAGGGCGTAACTAGGGCGCAACTAGGGCCCAAGTAGGGCGGAAGTTTGATGCAAGTAGGACGCAACAAGGACGCAACTAGGACGTAGCGATTGCCTAACTGAGCCGCAACTAGGTTGCAACTAGGGCACAACTAGGGCACAACTATGGCGCAAATAGGGTGCAAGTAGGACGCAAGTAGGGCGCAACCAGGGTGTAACTAGAGCGCAACTCGGGCGTAGCTAGTGTCCAATTGAGGCGCAACTAGGGCACAACTAGGGTGCAACTAAGGCTCAACCAGGGTACAAGTTAGGCGCAAATAAGGTGCAAGTAGGACACAAGTAGGGCGGAAGTAGGGCGTAAGTAGGGTGCAATTAGGGTGCATGTAGGGCGCAACTAGGGCGCAAGTGGGGCGCAACTAGGGTGCAACTAGGGTGCAAGTAGGGTGTAAGTAGGGTGCAACTAGGACACAACTAGGGTGCAACCAAGGCACAAGCAGGGTGCAAGCAGGGTGCAAGTAGGGCGCAGCTAGGGCGCAACTAGGGTGCAACTAGGGCGCAAGTAGGGCGTAAGAAGGGCGCAAGTAGGAAACAACTAGGGCTCAACTAGGGTGCAACTAGGGTGCAAGTAGGGCACAACTAGGGCACAATTAGGGCAGAACTTGGACGCAATTAGGGCACAACTAGGGTGCAACTACAGCGCAAGTAGGGCATAAAAAGTGTCCAACTAATGCGCAACAATGGTGCAACTAGGACGCAACTACGGTGTAAGTAGCGCGGAAGGAGGACACATGTAGGGTACAACTAGGGCACAATTAGGACGCAACTAGGATGTAGCTTGTACCCAACTGAGGCACAACTAGAGCGCAACTAGGGTGCAACTAGGGTGGAACTAGGGCACAACTCGGGTGTAACTAGGGAACAAGGTGGGTGATAGTAGACCGCACGCAATGCGCAACTAGGGAGCAACTAGGGCACAACTAGGGCGTAGGTAGGGTCCATTTAAGGCGCAACTAGGACGGAACTAAGGTGCAACTAGGACGCAATAAGGGTGTAACTAGGGCGCAAGTAGAGTGCAAGTAGAGCGTAAGTAGGGTGGAACTAGGGTGCAACTAGGGCGTAACTAGGGCACAAGTGGGACGCAAGTAGGGCGCAAGGAGGGTGTAACGAGGGCACAAGTAGGACGCATGTAGGGCGCAAGTAGAGTGCAACTTGGACTCAAGTAGGACGCAATTAGGGTGCAACTAGGGTGCAACTAGGGCACAACTAGGGCGCAAGTAGGGTGCAAGTAGGGCGCAAGAAGGGCGTAACTAGGGTGCAACTAGGGCGCAACTAGGGCACAACTAGGGTGTAACTAGGGCGCAACTAGGGTGCAATTAGGGTACAATTAAGGTGCAACTAGGGCATAGCTTGTGCTCAATTGAGACGCAACTAGGGTGCAACTAGGGTGCAACTAGGGCGCAAGAAGGGTGTAACTAGGGTGCAAGTACGGTGCAAGTAGGGCGCAACGAGAGCACAACTAGGGCGCAACTAGGGTGCTACTAGGGCGTAGCTAGTGCCCAACTGAGGCGCAACTAGGTCATAACTAGTACGCAACTAGGGCGCAACTAGGACGCAAGTAGGGCGCAACTAGGGCGCAAGTAGGCTGCAACTAGGGCACAACTATTGCGTAACTACGATGCAACTAGGGCTTAGCTAGTGTCCAATGGAGGCGCAACTAGGGTACAACTAGGGCGCAACTAGAGTGTAAGCACGGTGCAACTAGGGCGTCAGTACGACACAAGTAGGGCACAACTAGGGTGCAACTAGGGTGCAACTAGGGTGTAAGCAGGGTGCAAGTCGGGTGCAAGTAGGGAGCAACTAGTGTTCAAGTTGGGCGCAACTAGAGTGAAAGTAGGCCTCAAGTAGGGCGTAACTAGGGCGCAACTAGGGTACACCTAGGGCGCAACTTGTTCACAACTAGGGCGCAACTAGGGTGCAAGTAGGACACAAATAGGGCGCAACTTGGGTACAACTAGGATGCAATTAGGACGCAACTAGGGTGCAACTAGGGCGTAGCCAGTGCGCTAGGATGGTGCTTGTTCGTTAACGGAATTAACCAAACAAATCATTTCACCAACTAAGAACGGCCATGCACCACCACCCAGAGAATAAAAAAAAGAGCTCTCAATATGTCAATCCTTAGTATGCCTAATCCTCGTAAGTTTCCTCGTATTGAGTCAAATTTAGGCGCAGGCTCCATACCTAGTAGTGCCCTTCCTTTGATTCCTTCAAGTTTCATCCTTGCGACCATACTTCCCCGGGAACCCAAAAACTTTGATTTCTCATCAGGTGCTGGCGGAGTCATCAACGTAACATCCGCAAGCTCCTAGTCGGCCTCGTTTATGGTTGAGAGTTCTGTTTCTTGGTTTTTATAGATGGTCCGGGCCAAAAATACCTCCCAAAGGGCCTCCTTCCGGGAATTGCTACAATGGCAACCGTTGGTCCGTTTCACGCCATCCAGACTAGGTATTGGCTTAGTTCGGCAATACAGCTCCATCCGAGGACAGGTTTACCATGCTGCCTTTATCACGCTTCTGCCTTCCTCCTTCCGTTGCTACGTGAGCCATTGGTTGTGGGTCCAAAGTCAATGGGAGAACACCTCTGACAGAGAGGTAATCCTCTGCTCAGGTAAAAACAGCCCTCGCCCTCCTCAAAACACGTGCACCATCAGGGGTCTGTCTTGCCCTCCCGGACGTTGGCAAAGTGAGTAGGTTCAGTAAGTTCCAAAGCTGTGTCTGGTGATGTAGGACCCTCTGCAACAAGGCAACCGTACATAGGAAACCAGCGACGGACACCTCCGAGTTCGGGTCCATATGCAGTTGAGCTGCATGCCATTGAAAGCACTTGCCGGCTAGATCCCTGCCACTCAGCCCCCCCAGTAGGGCTAGACAAACCTCCTCAGATGACGCGTGCCTTTCAGGGGTCGATATCTCCCCCGTGAGCATCTCAGAATAACTGAAAAGTTGTGACTCCCAGCGATCGTCCACTGTCTCCGGACATCGCTGCACTAGGTGTTCCAAGAAGCCGTCCTCATGTTCCATCTCGCAGGGCATGCACGTGTTCTTAAGCCATTCAGATATGAGCCCGGCCGCTGCCGCGCGTCGCTCTCACCAGATGCTATTACACTCGGCCCTTGCCAGCCATGTGATCCCCTTCGTGAGATGTGGGACCCACATGGCCAGTTTGTGTACTCGTGCGTGCCATAGAACTCGGCTTCTATGTAGCCCTTGTGCGCCTTGGCCTTGGTAAACACTTCCTTCTTGCTGAAGAAATCCAAAATCGCACGTGACGTGCTCGTGTCTCATGTGGGGATATCGTCCCCAAACACCTTCTTTGCCAGATGAAAGCATCCAGATTGCCACGTCCACGTCCTGTCTACATCACGTTTTGTGTTGTCTTAAAGATTGCTCTTACAGCAATGGCCGCATCGGGCCATTAGCTGAGTGCTCTCAGACGTGCCCTCGCGCTTAGGGCCCGTAAGGGAAGGAACTTCAGTTCTTTCATGACGGGGCCGGCTTCCAGTCGTGACTTATCGTGCCCCATGCCTACAATTTTCTTCAGAGCCTTCATGAGCATGCTCTGGATCGGTTGAATGAGTTTAGCATTGGTTCCAAGCAATTCCATGCCGTTAAAGGCACGCGACTGAATCATGGCTTTGTAGTAGGTCGTACGGACTTGCAAAGGGATGGCTTGAGTGGACAAAAGCGAATGTGCATTGTTAATGGCCTTTCTTAGTGATTGTTGCTTAGCTGTCACAAGTGACAGGTCGTTCCGGATCGGAAGGCCTAGGTACATATAGAAGTCCACTTCTAATACGTCTTGCCCCTGCACCTGGAGCGCCACAAGCGGAGCTGCCGGGTGGTCTTTCGGGTGAGCCGCCATCACGTCGCTTTTTGCAGGGTTCGCCGCCATTTCATGACGCTCTAGCCATGCGCTGATCTTGTCAAGTTTCGCTTGCAGCACTGCCTCTGAAGGAACCAGCACTGTTAGATCCTCTACAAAGAGGCCTCCCTGGATTCTAATGTCTGACCCGTACACTGCTAATCCGAGGGAGGTGTCAAAGTCCAGGACATCGTTGGTGAAGATGCTGAAGAGTATCAGGGAAAGTGGACAGCCCTGCTGCACACCACGTTGTATGAGAAATGAATCTGGCAGGGCGGTGTCCCACCGCACCTGGGCCGAGGAGGACAAGTAGAAGTTGCGCACGAACTACAACGCTCGTCCCGTTACCCCCTTCAGCTCAAGCTTGGTAAGCATTGCCTCTATCGGGACCAAGTCATAGGCTTTTCGCAGGTCCAAAAAGGCCAAGTATGTGGAAAGCTTCTCTGCTCTTCTCCAATGGTAAACTTCCAAGATAGTTGTGTACAGCGCCGTACACTCCTCCTGACAGTGGAAGCCAAACTCCTCATCCCGAATCCATCCTCTTGTCTTACAAGCCACCGTGAACCTACCCACTAGTACCTTCATGAGCACCTTCAGCTCCAGCGCCGTTAGAGAAATACCACGGTAATCGTCCACTTCTGTTAAGTCCCCTTTCTTAGGAATCGGAACAACCTTGACAACCTTCCAAAGGCTTGGGATCTCACGAGTATTTCAAACTTTGTGAAGGAGCCTCACCGGCTCTCACCGGGGAGGCTCCTGGCCTTCCTGGCCAGGAGCCTCCTTGGCTCCTTTGCTTCCCCTGTCGCGTCCTCATGGAGCAAGCACTTATACACCTAGGCCGGAATTCCATCCAAGCCGGCCGCTTTACCACTTTGTAATGCGCAGCTGCCTCAATCTCCTCCCATCTCAGGTCATGGTTGAGACTAGGACGGCATCTCATCATCTTCAAGCCCCCAAGTTTCGTTCTTGATTCATGAAAACATCCTTGGCAAATGCTTTTGTTGAAATTTGAGCCTCCAAAATCTTGTAGTACCTTTCATATTCCTTCGTGAATCATGCAGCTCTTGATCTCATGGAATAGTGCAACCACGATTGCACTTGTCACTTCATAGACGCACAGTCACTTGTGCTCAAGATACACTTACACATGTGCTTTGATAAAATCAACTGAGCACACACACACACACACACACACACACACACACACACACACACACACACACACACACACGCACGCACGCACGCACGCACGCACGCACGCACGCACGCA
>SZWC01000827.1:142515-155540 GCA_023375785.1 Penium margaritaceum
AAAAAAAGGAGAGAGGGAGGGAGGGAGGGAGGGAGGGAGGGAGGGATGGAGGGAGGGAGGGAGGTGGGAAGGGATCGAGGATCGAGGGAAGGGGATGGAGGAATGAAGGGATGGAGAGATGGGTGGGCGGGGGAGGAGGGGAAAGGAAAATTAAGCAGTTTTCGGGAGCGCAAACGAATGCCTACTTACAAGCCTGACCGACTTTGCACCAGTAAGCATTGAGCCAAAGCCACGTCAGGCCGCCCGCAGAGAGCCCCGGGTCGATAGCACTGTGCGGGCGTTGACGGCTTTGCTGGCCCTCTTCACATGGCTTCACATGGCTCTGCTTGGCATCACTTTGTTTTGGTCGGCATGGCTTTTGCGAAACGACGTGGAAGACGAATTGCGGGGGAAAGACAGGGAGAAAGAATATTATGCCCATAGAAGATAACAAGTTCATTCCCGCCAGGAACGCTTATCGTTTACACCTATACATGATTTAGTTACAAGAATGCCCACTCCACAAAATAGCCGTCATAAGGAGGTACGAGGACATCACAAACTTGCATCTCACATTAATACGCGCCTTGTTAGTGATTTAAAGCATTGGGGTGACCTCTCTTTCTGCCTTCACATTCATTTTTTATGATTAACCAAACAACAAGTTTTATATTTGTCCTTCACAATGAAATCAATCCAAGCATAAATAAAATATAATTCTATGCTCGTATGTCAGTTTCCACCCTAAGCCAATGTATATGACCATGAATCAATATTTGGCATGCAAATCATTGTGACTTGATTGCTAATGTGATAAGGTTGAAGATTTAGCCTTAAGAGTATGCAAAGGAGGGAAATCAAGATCTAAAAGAAACAGATAAAATCAATAAAAACATAACAACTAAAGAGGAGAAATAATGTACACATGAATAAATGGAATAAATTAATTATCATGCATGCTAAGGTACCATCTTGCATCGATTAAAAAAAAGAATGCTTGTGATGGACTGGAGCCAAAACGATTTGCAAATGATATTGAAATTAATATGTGAAAGAAGACAAAATTCCAAATTCAAACAAAAATATAAAAATAATAATTATCAAAATAGCATCCAAAAAAATCATAATCCTAGTAATAATGTGAAGTTAATCTTATCATTTTTATATAAATGACCATAAATATTCAAAAACAATTGGCTCAAACAACCTTTCATCATTTCAAAACAAAAAGGAGCAATGATGGTCACGGCCAATTTGAGCACTTAAAACAAGGATTTAAGGACACTTTTCAATATGAGGAAGGGGAGAAGCAACACAATATGGTAATGGCTTTGCCTCCATAACATTACGGTTTGCCACTGGTAAAAACAAAACGGAATTCGAGTTCAATATAAAACACAATATCCGTATCATCATCACTAATAAAAGTATTCATACAAAGAGTAGCAAAAAATGAGCATCAACATCAACATCATCATCAACAATAATAATAGTAGCAACATAACAAACATCAACAGTGGCATAAGACAAGAACATATCTTAACACATAGTTATAGATAAATCTTAAAATTAAAAATATATTTTTTTTAAATGTGTGCATGATCAAGTTTTTGTTAAGAAATTTTAGAGCTAAAAGCCTTACTCCAAGCCATGAACTTGCACTAGTTGATGGCTTTTCATAATAAAAACCAAACTGTGATTTGGTGAGGTCCTAATCACTTCTAACCTCTTAATACTTCATATTTTTCATATTTTATGTCAAAGATAAGGTACATGTGCCACACGCTTGCATTTGAGCACCATTCGTTGTTGATATAACAATGTAATGACAAGATTGATTACATCTATGTGCAAAAGATGAAGTGTTAAATCCTCCACAAGGATCCTAATTCCCACATCCCTCTAGAATATTATTGAAATTATGCATGCATACAATAAGCAGAAACACATTAATCATGATTATTCCATATTCCCCTCTTACCCTATGTTTCATTCCCATTATTCCTTGCACCCTTCACATGTTCTTCCACTCCCCTTAATTATCTTCGTGACGACCGTACATGAAATATTTGCATAGAGTACCACTGTATAGTGTTCCCGTTATCAAATTTTTACTCTACAATCCTCTATCTTATGAATTGTTTAGGTAGGTTCCATCCAAAATTAACTATTATGAATTCAATATCGAACTTACTACTCAAGGAAATCCACATTCACATGCGTTAATTGCTGCTCTAAATGTCATGGCATGGACTTGGATGTTTTAAAGAAACACAACATACTTACACTAGCTCCAATAGAAGCTAAACTTCACCTACAATAAAGACAGATTTTCACACGTTTGGAGTGAGATCTACAATATATCCTTGCCTTTGCAACCTAATTCTCTTCTTAATTCCATTGGATTTTATACTAAAACCTCTTTCCTTTTACATGTTTACTACTATTAATGGAAGCGATGCTATTGGCATTACTATCGTAGTCATTGTCTTTTGCGTTCATTTAAACGACCACCACTACCTCAATTCCTACCCACAATACTAAGAAAAAATCTAGGAAACATTACCAACACTACTTTCCCACTAAAAGGTACACACATATTCGTGAAAAGTACTCCCATGCCCACCACAAATAGCATTTTGCCATATGCATTTTGACAAAAAATTGATGTTTTGCAATTCCTTCCTGTGGAATGATATGATTACCTTCGCTTCCACTGATGCCATCCTGTTTTATTAAGTACCAAATAATAATATACATTTGTCATATTATGTGTTTCAAATGTCTAATAATGAAATTTCCACCATAAATAGTCATAATCTCGTATTTATTTTTCTACAAGAAGAAAAAATATTATTTTATTTGTAATTTAAACATTAATTATTTGAATATTCTTCCTTATCATTTTGTCATGGAAATTTTCAAATTGAAAACTTTCTTAATGCAAAAGGAAAAAGTGACAATGGAGTGTCAATAACGTTGCAAAGCCATTTTCAAATTTGTGCACAATGAATATCAAAATTCCCATCATGTCAAAGGAAAAATTCCAAATCAACCTCATGTGCCACTTGTTTTAGGAAAGAATCAAGTCAGAGAATGAATCGTCGTCATGTTTTGTTACAAAACATTAGAATATTGTGCAATAATTTAGGTTCAATTGAAATTCATTTTATGCAAGGTGATGCCTCAAAATTTAAAACAGGCAAGGGAGAAGGCAAGCACGTGCATGCATGGGTTTTTTTCCGAGATAATCTCATATTCTCTTCTAGAGTATGATGCAAAGCATTCAAATCTATTTTTTTGCACTTTATGTAGACGAAAATGACAAACAAAGCACCCACCTCTTCCTCACTACTCACTCAAACCCCCCAGAAACTCTCTACCCCCTCTCTTAGACGTGTAATATCTATCATGTACAACGTATGGTAATTGATCTCCCAAAATCTAGTGCATTCAACGTCTTCTCCTCATATCCGTTTGAACAAGCGGTTATTATTCAACTCATAACTCATGGATGTGCCATGTTTGTGTCGTGAATGTTCAATGGGGTGGTATCATCAGTGGTGTTTAAATTGGGTATAATATTTCCTTCGATCACATTTCATTTTCTCTGAAATCCATGGGTTAACCTTCCTCTACTTTTGATATCGTCTTATTTTCCCTAGCCCTTGTACCCAAACCCATACTCAGCACAAGGATAACCATCTTCAATGACTATTCCCGCGACAATTAACTCTTCAAAATATTTGTTTCCCTTTTTGCACCAACTTGTCCTCCTCCTCCACCTCTTATTCATCCACACCCGCCTTCCCCCTCTCCCTCCTACTCTATCTTTAACGTCCCCTATCCATTGACCTCTTCCTTGTTTCCTCACTCCCCTTATCCCTCCTCAACCTCCCCTTCTCACTTGCTACTACGTAAACTCCCCCTCCACCCCATCCCACCTTCGTTCCCCCTAACTCCTCCCCCTCAGCTTCCCCCTCAACCTTCCTCTCCCATCCCCTCCCCTCACCCTTTCTTAAACCCTTCTTCCACCTCACCCTCACCCTCCCTAACCCCTTGCCCCTTCCTTTCTTCTTTATCTCTTACATATGATACAAGTTTCCAACATAAATCACTCTCGACTTCCATATGGAAAACACCATGATTTCTTCATATTTCCAATTTTTCTTTCATCTCTATCTTACCTATTCATATCCAGTTCCTTTCTCTTATTTATTGCTTGAATGATAACACTAATGTGACCTCCCACTCCGAACCAATATCCTCTCAACCAACCATTAGAAGACTATGTACCACATGTGTAAACAATGTTAATTTTCCTTCCAACCTCATTTTCTTCTTCATCGTGTCCATATTTCTTTAAAAGGCAGTCATCACAATTTCATGCTGCATGATGGAAAAGTAAATGTCCCACGATGGCTATAAAAAACAATAAATACAAAAAGCGGAACAAAGGGGTTATCGCATAATATCACACCAAATTGTGTGAAATGTTAAGCAATAAGCTGAAGAAATGATGGTAATGAAAATTACATTTAGGTAGAATTAACCATGTATGTTTTTTCTTTTGCATGGCCGTGGGTTTTGGAGTCAATGTACTATCCTTTCTACATTGAAAACTATTTCATAAAAGAAAAATGTGACGAAATTTATAACTGATTGTATATGATGGCATTAATCTAGCAATTAACGCCAATTTTCATAAAGACCTTGAGCATCAGGCTTAGGAGGAAGTTTTCCATACAACTTTTGCAATGCTAGAATAAACTATATTATTATTATTATTACAAATTCTTACCAATTTATTTGTGAATAAAATATTCTACTCTCGATACTTCACATTCATTTACATTTGAACTTAAATATGGGTAAACTTCAAAGAATAAGGCTATTTTATAATCAATTCAAACAGATTCTGTATTCTTATAAGTCATTAATCAAGTTATAGAAAATGGAAACTTTTTTAATCAGATCATAGGCCAAATCAACATAAAGAAAACAGTGTCAACTTTTTATGGAAAATTATTCAAATAGTTTTAGAAATGAAACATGATCTATCCTCCCATTTTTTAAAAAATTCTAATTAGAAGTAATAATCATATACAAATATAATAGTATCAACTTTGTCTTATAAGTTTCAAAATAGAGATAACACTTTCATTTTATTTTGAGAAAGTTTTGTTCTTGAGGAGGCATTTAATTACAATGTGAAATGTTGAATAGGACCAATTAAATAAAAACAACAAGGATTAGGGAGAAATAGTTTCAATAATTCTGGGATATATTTTTTATTTTCTTCTTATTTCTTCAAAATTTGATTCTTTTTGCATTCAGAGTTGAGGTTAAATGTGCAAATTTTAAACCATGAAATTTGTGAAGATGTAAAAGTATGCATTTAGTTAATAGTCCTGAGAAGTGACCTTGCATTTTTCTACTTCCATGTTTAATATTGAATAGCCCAGGATTTTCCATCTATAGAGTAAAATTATGATTTGGTAAATAACATATTATAAGTGAGAATCCTCTTTCAAAATTAAAGTGAATAAAACTGATTTTTTTTCATATATGTACATGATCATTGATGACCAATTCATCTTTGTTTACAATATTGTAGGAACTAAACAACTCTTTCACCATAAAACTTTCCTCTAATGTTTTATAGCTCATTGAATCCAAATATATGGAAGAAAATAATTTCTATTTTATTACATGAATGCTTCATGATTTGCATTACACGAATGGAGTCCATTTCAATGTTGGTTATTTCTAGTTTATCACCTCTTAACCTCGAATCCTTCCCTTAGAAGTTGTTAATTGCTAAAGAAACATATGGATAACGTTGAAAACATAACAAATGGTTTGCAAAAAATATTACATTTACGCATATGCCATGAGACGTAGAAATTGTTTCTATTCACATGTTTAGATTCAAACAATTTTACACAAACTGATGCATGTGAGGAACCATGTTTCCTCATCATGAAATTGGCTTTGATGAATGCCATTTGATATGTATGTTTTAGATTTTCTCGTTCAAACAAACACTTCTTGTTTAGCCAAAGGCTTCCATTAACTCGTGATGGCTCTCAATCATTGTGTATTCCATTATAAAGTCAACCATAGATATGCCTTTCATGAAAGAAATTGATGGAAAATATTTTTATTGAAGGATTAAAATGATTTTGTCATGGATTTATTTTCGAATTCCATCTCATGTTTGAAAAAACACTTCAAATTATATTTTTTCTCAAGAAACCAAATCATTCAAGTTGTAATATTGCCATCCTTTTGTGCCAAAAAATGGAGTGCTCATACTAAAGTATGAGAAACACTGTTGATTACTTTATTCTCATCATTTAAAATTTTAATATACATTTCTTTGTTACTCATTGTGATGAAAAATAGTGTCATCCTTGATTCCTTAAGCAAGTTCAAGTATAAGATGGTGAAGAAAAATGAACTTGAAAGTGTTGGAATTTTACACGACCACATCAAAGGCATGGTTGGCCTTGTAGTCGTGCTAGGACCTTTGGTGTTCCAAGTAATGCTTATACAACTGCTGAGAAATGAATGCAGAAGCTCAAATTGCATTACAAGAATACCAAGTAGAGAAATATTATGTACAATATCAACAACTACTCATGAACAGCTTAGCAACGGAAGCTTGACAGTTCATGGCCCTAACTAGGCACAATGTCCTTTTAGGCATCTAGCCTCGTAGCAATTGTCTTGGCATGTTGACCGTCTTCCATGTTGACAGGCCTTCAGGATATTAGGCAACCACTTCTCCATGTTGTCACACTTGTGCTAGAGTGACTGGGTTGTTAGAGGGAACCTGTAGGAAACTCCAGCAACACTAGGATCTAAGTCTGGTACAGAAACCAAGTGGCTCGAAGATGTGGATAAACAATGATGCTGATACTATGGAGCTGGGGAGACAAAACTTTGTTACGAGAGCCACATGTGGAGCTACGTTTTCTACCATTGCTCTGGTTGGTAGTTGTCCTATCGAACCATGCTACTTTACTGAAGGTGGCGGTCCCAATGGTCCCAAAAGTTGATGTAGTAATAGTGCATCTAACATTGGAAGAGATGATGATGATGTAGTAAATCCTCCATGTGGTCGTATTTCAGCTAGGCGCCTTGATGCTTGTATAGCTGCACACGAAAAAACCTCGTATGCTTTGCTCTCTCCAAGATTACCTCGTACGAGGCAGTTGCCAAGTTATCCAACCTTGAAAATCACTCAAGGAAGTTCAACAAGGTAGTCCCACCTTTCTTCGACACATCAAACCAGTTTTACACGTCCATGCGTTGAACACGCCCTTGAGGAATAAAAAACTAAGAATTATCTGGCCTTGTAGAGTGGAAATTTCCTCTACAAAAATTCCTAATGAATCATGGTTAAATCCGTAAGTTCACGTGGACTCCTCCAAAAGTGAAACTGACTAAACTGTGCTTAAGTTGAAATCTAGTGTAGTCATCTCCTCACTCCAACACTCCTCAATAAGTGCGTTGGTGAAGGTAAAAGCACTTAGCCACACTTGAATGTTCTTAGTGGAAAACAAACCCATAGTTTCTTGAGTCATCACTAAGCTTTGGTGGTAGTTTTTTTTTGCTATGGAAGTCAGGAGATGTGCTCCCCCTCAATTTTTTGTCCTTGGATGTGTAGCAGAGATGTATTTGAATCTAGACCTTGCTCCTCGATTCTCCCTGTATGATAAATTTTTTAAATTAAGCTAGGTTTAGCTCCCTGAGGTCTCTGGGAGTACATATGAAAGCACCTTAAGAGTCATTCTCTTAAGGTGCTTGTCTTTTACAATCTGCGACTGCAATTGCGCTGTCTAGGATGGATTTTTCAAGGAGTTAAACACCAAAAAAACATTTTTTGACCTACTATTGCCCTGCCTTCTTGTCATTGTAGAAGAAAAGGATGCCGGATGATGTTTGTGGATCATCTCTCGTTTTGAAGCACATGGTCTCTTGCCGCTTGGTGTTCAACGACATCCTCGTGAGTTTTTCATCATGGAGGTTCTCGCCAAACTTCGTGTTGAGGAGGATCAACTTCAAACTCAACAACGAGGGCCCCTCCTGTTACGTCAGCCATTTGTCGTTAGGTGTTCAAAAATTCAATGTGGGGCATTATTGTCCATTTGCCCTACCAATTGGGCGCTTTCGTCTTGTAGTGAGAGGTCGTGCATCAGCTTGCGCTAAACTCCAATTTTTGCAGTTTGTAATGAGAAGCAACGAGTAATTGCTCGTTGTTGTGAGCAGACTCCTTACGGTGACTAGCGCCCGAGGGTCTCACCACCCTACCACTTATGTTGTGGGTTGAAGCGACACTTTTGTGACGCCACTTTCATGCCAAGAAATTCCAGTGGTGTGGAGAGGCAAGTGGCGTCGTCGACGATCTTGCCGTAGGAAATACATTTCTTGTAGTCAAAGTAGAAATTTTCTTTCCCACTACCAAGAAGAAGTCCAAGATCAGTAGGATCACTCTTAGTGTCTCAGTTATACGTTAAAGCCAAGAGAGTCATTTTAAGCATCCCTGGAGCAGCTCTTGTGCTCCCCCTGACCGTTGCACAGCACGAAGTCACCTTGTTGTGCACAAAAAGACAAAATACATCAATGGCAAGCTTTCCATTAACCACATGTGGTTTTCCAGAGCCATCGTGTGCCTAAGATAGTGTGAATTCATTCCATCGGCTACCGTAACGATGTTGCGTGTATTCTAAGAAGTCAAGAACTTCCTATTGATTTGCATTAGGAAAGGAAGACCTAGGGTTCGTTTTAGAAATTGGGCTCAGATTGAGCCTTATCATGCCGTTGGTGGAGAGGTGTCTTTTAGCAAAGGTTTCACCTTCACTACTTCAAGGAGATCCGCTCCCCATTGCTCACAATGTGCGCTCCAAGCTTTAACAACTCTCCAAGCAATAGGAGGTTTAAAGAAATCCATGGGAAAAACAGCACATTACCAAAGTGCACTTGAGCTCCCTTGTACTTCGTCAGTGTCATCTTCCCTTAGCCTTTTGCTGGCACACGCCAATTTTTTGCTAATGTGACGTAGCCCTTTTTGTTGCACTTAAGGTGTTGGATCTGTCAAATGTAGCATGTGATGTGCACCCAGTGTCCAGGTACCACACGTTTCTTAGCAGACTTGCTTGATACTCAGAACTTCCGAGACATGGAATATAGATCTTAAGAAGTGGAGCTACTTGTTTTCGACCTTTTTCTGTCTCCTCATCTTGTTCATAACTATCCTCCTCTCCGCCATTTGAAACCTCTAACGGATCCTCCTCACCTTTTCCTCCTTGCACACTCCTTATCTCCGAGCCACTTCCTATAATACAACCAAAATCTAGCGTAGTTATCGCCTCACTACAATAGAAAGACCGTATTAGTTCAAGGATTGCAATGGAATTGATTTGTTCTTTATCATGAAAGAAACCAATCACATTTGAACCGCACTGGAATTGTTGATTTAAGGCTAATGTATGAGAAATGATGAATCTGCATCATCCAAATGAGAATTCTCTAGGTGAATGCACTAGAAACATGGAGATGGATTGTATATGTGATTTCACATGAAGTAAAAGATGCAGAATAGAAATTCAAAATGTATTAACTTCATAAGTCTACATTATTATCTTACAGTTTTTTACTTCATGTTTTCGTGGGTTTTTTTGCATTTTAATTTATTGTCCACACACATTTATTGAGTGAATTCATTGAAATAATTGAAATATCTTCACAACAATCTTTGAATGAATGTTTTAGCTAGCCTTGTGAATAGACACCATGAAAGCATTACAATAGGAATGTAAAGGATGTGGATTATGAAATTGAAAGAATACTAGGCTCATAGTGCAAGAATCTCATCATCTCAATTATTATTAAAACTTCTTGTTTCTTTTGTGATTTTGACACTAGCTCAGGATTAATGTAGGTTTTCCATTAAGTTTCACATAAGATCAAGGTGAGAATCAGTTCAAAGAATAGCAAGGGTGGCGTTATGTGATTTTTACCTCTTGTTCTACATGGATACCTTTCCTCGAATAGGGTTATGGAAGTGAAATGTTTGAAGCAATTGTTTTGGCATATTGTCCATCATACAAAGTAGAGTTTTGAATTCAATCCATGGATTTTTTTAATGTTGAAAATTTGGAAGATACTCCTTTCGATTTCCTAATCTTCATAAGTATATCTTCATTTACCATGAATCTTCTAATTACATTATGAGGGAAAGTTTTACTTATTTCATATACTCAAATACATAGAATGCTATGAAACTTTCCCACAATGAGCTATACGTTTTCTTATATGTGAAACCCACATAAACGTATTTCTAACTTAGGTAATAAGTTATCCTCTGATGATAAATGACTGATTATAAAATAACGTAAAACCAAATAAAAAAGAGTAAGTTATCATTTGTAGACTTTCTTCATTTAGTATATAGTCCATGAAATTTGTTCAAATCAATATGTTAGTAGTTTCATATTAAAATTATATTAAATTTGTAAGTCATTTACACTGATGTTTCATAAATTCCAGCATGCTTGAACTTCTTTCCACTTGCTTTGTAAGTGAAGTGCACTAAAGTTTTACATTTCTTTATAATTGTCTTTCATTACTTTAAAGAATAAGAGGTTTAACAATGCACATGTGGATACTTTTCAGATGGATGATACAAGAGAAAGTGACGAGTAATAAAATTATTCATTCCATGTTAAATGGTTATCTGTTTTCATCTAATGATAATGTGAGAAAGTGTAGTGGATGATGTTCACATGAAGCAAATGTTCTTGTTACGTGGACATATTAGGTCAATTTTTGAGGCCTTCACTTACGCACAAGTTTTTTCCTTGTTCGTAAACAAATCTTATGTGCTATTGCACTGGTTTTTATGGTATGGTTTGAGTCTCACATTAATTAATTTGATCTTGATTCCAGCTAAAATGCTGATTTCCCCCTGATTTGTCACATGTGACCCTCATATACCCCGACGTTGGAATAATAAGCCTCATTTGCCCCTCCGTTAGAACAATAAGTCTCATATACCCTTCCATTGGAACAATAATTCCCATTCTCACCTATCCGACAAAAATAAGCCCTTTCTTCCTCCTCGTTTTTGCCATGGTCAGGCGACGACGCATGTCGTCACTTAGGCATGGAAAAATCGGGTATGCTATGCTATAATGCGGCCCTCTATCACATGTGTCGCAATGGAGGACCGCGATAGCATCAAGGGGTGGGGGGATTTCCGGACGGTTTCCGTCGGCTGGCACTTTGTCAACCATCCCACCCCCCCCCCCCCCCCCCCGCCCATCTACCCCCATTGCCTCTCGCCGTCCACCCGCCCCCCGATTTAGGCCCTCGCTCTTGAGGGATGTGATGGAACAGGTGGCCGGTGGGCTGCCAGGAGAGAGGGGGATTGGGGGGGGACTTTGCTAGGGATTCTGGTCGACGGGTGTCCGTAGGAATCCCTGCTCCATCAACAGGGAGTCGAAAGTCCCTTTTTTGTTTTGCATTTTGTTCAACTTCATACCTCGTTTGATATATATATTATAGAAAAACCCACACCCTAATTGCACCTCAGGTTTTAGGGTTTATTTTTGCACAACACCTGGTGGGCCTCAAGATTATGGGGCTTAGCGGGTTACCCTTCAGTGCATTGGGAGTCTCAGATCCCCCTTGCAAACTCCTTGCAAACCACTTACAAAAAATCACAAACCCTTCTATTTAGGAGTTTGTGATGATTGGGTCAAATAATGTGACGTCAACACGTTGACGCCACATCCATGCGATGTGGACATGCTATCTTTTGACAAACGAGAGGGGCATGTTGTCGATTTTCTGTGCTTGAAAACTTGTTTCTGTGGAGAAAGGGCAGATCAAACTTCTTGTTGCGAGGAAGGGGCGGATCGGGCTTGTTGTTCTAACGTAGGGACGGATGGATTTTATTGTTCCGATTGAGGCGGGAATCAGGTTTTCGGGTCCTTATCAATGGTATACGGTCCTTTCGCCCTCTATTCACTCTCCCGTTATATATTAAGGAGCTCAGTTGCCAAGGTCAGCTCTCTATTGGTTGGGGAAAGAGTAGCAGATCAATCTCACGTGGTTTGAACACGGCATTAGGCGGGAAACTGGCGAAAAGTTAATGTCAGAGGCTTTTGCCTTCTTTGGTGCGGATCTGGTTAACATTTTACTGGTCATGACGTTGGGACTAACAGGCCACTAGTTTAGTAATACACAAGTGTTGCCACCGGTTTTGATACGGTTTCTTCGTTACGTATCAGAAGAGATATTTAACCCTCGACGACGACCGACGTGTCATGCACACCTGGGCACCTGGGTTGCGATTGGCCTGTTCTTGTCTTGGCCTGGTTGGAGCCACAAGCCCTGGATCTCGCCCTGGATCGTTGCTGGAAGGTTGTCGAGAGGGCCAAGCCAGTGGCTGGCTCTCTCGAGCCAGGTCTCCGTTCCTTCGGGAGTCCGGTGGTTGATGTGAACTTTACAGGTTTGAAATGCGTCGAACGCTTAGGAGGACGGATGAAGGCCTGATCCCTCAAGCTCCAACATGTGTCCGCGCTTCAGGTGCCGGACACCTGAAGCGATAATTCCGAAACAGCGAAACCAGACAGAAGGCAGGTATGCGAGCAAGGCCCCGGTACGCTACAGATTTTAACTAGAAGAAAATATCCAGATACCCCGGGTTCAGAAACCAAACTCGCCAAACCTCCCGTCGCCGACATGTTGATCACATGTCGTCCCGCATCTTATTTTTTGATCACCAAAAGCCCCGTCTTCACTTTTTTGTCCACAATAAACCCCGTGATGGCCCGCGGGGTAGATTGTTTCCTTACAATATACCCCGACATGAGGGGTATATTGTAACGTCACAATCTACCCCGTTTCCTTATTGAGTCGTCTAAGGTATTTTTAGCATTTTTTGTATTTCTCGGAACGCGTCCTAAGAAACAGATGGAAAAGCCTCTTATCGTTAGGTGTCGTCTTTGAACTGCTGGCGTGTTTGTTTTTAA
>SZWC01000827.1:165571-179548 GCA_023375785.1 Penium margaritaceum
TCACGCGCACACGGCTGGGCATGGGGACCACCACAGACATCACCACGCAACGACACGGACAGTCCACAGGCAGTAGGACCCCTCGACTTAGTCAAGTCACTCGCACCTCCCTGAGATGAGCGTAGGGCGAGAAGCTGGTGAAGCTCCGCGATCGTCCGGTCGCGCTCGGCGAGCGCCTGGTCGCGAGGATCAGCGGAGGAGCCTGCTGTGGCGGCGGACTCCTCTGGGATGGCTGCGGTAGTGGCGGCTGAGCGGGCGGTCGCACCGGACGTCTGGCGCATGCGCGCCTCGTGCGCCTGCTGCAGCCCACGGGTGACCTTGGCCCAATCCAGTGGGCGTCCTGTCAGGCGAGTGCAGTCGGGATAGCGATGGTCACCACCGCAGTTGAAGCACACGAGGCGACGTCCCGTCATGCTGCTAGATCTGCTGCTGCTGCTGCTGCCGCCGTTGCTGCTGCTGCTCCCGCTGCTGCTGCTGCGGCTGCCACTGCCAGTGCTGGTGCCGCTGCTGGTCCCGCCGCTGCTACCACCACCCGACGCTCTGCGACCCTTCTTCCCCTGCGCTGGAGCCGCCGTTGCTGTGGACGGAGGGGTGGGCGACGCAGCGGCAACTGCAGCTGACGCGGTGCTGCGGCGAGCGCGGTTCGCGGCATCCATGCCTGCCACATCCAGAAAGTGGAGAGTGGCCCAGCGCAGCAGGGTCCTGTCGCTCGCCATGTCGCGAAGCAGCGTCTGGTCGAAGTTGCTGAAGACGCGCGCGTAGTCGGGATGAATGCCGTAGAGGATGATCTGGAGGGCAGAGTATTGCGCAGGGGCGTCGTCCCCAAGATCCTCATACAGCTGGATCGCCCGGCGCCAGTAATCGGCTACAGACTCCTGAGCAGTCTGGCAGAGGGAGTTGAAGTCGGCGAGGCGCTGGGATGTCAACGCCAGGGTGGTGCCCTCAAACAGAGTGACGGCCAGTGCCCATGCCGCGTAAGGGTCAGCTCCTGAGCCGGTCAACGAATCGCCAAGGAACCGACTGAAGTCCTTGGTGAAGTCCGGGGCGGCCTTCATCAGGCCGGAAGCTGCGCGGACTGCCATGTGTGTCTAAGCGGGGTCAGACGCCTGATATGGTGCGAGGTAGTAGGGGAGGACTCCCTCGCTCATGGCCCACATGCGAAAGCGTGGCTCCCAGGACTTGAAGTCGTTCCCAGTCCGGAAGACAGGCGGGTCTGACTCAAACCACTTGGGTGGCTTGACCGTCGGTAGGGCAACGGCCGAAGCCACTGCGGGGCCAGGCATCGAGGAGGCAATTCCCTTACCCAGGCGGGCCCGCAGGGCCAGCTCCTCAAAGCTTAGTGGGCGGCGGGATGAGCTCGGGTCAGCGTTGGAGCTGAAGTTGGTCCCCTGGAGGGCTGCATTGGCCTCACGCGCTCTGCGACGCGCCTCCAGGCGGATGAGGCACGCTCGGAGCACCTCTTCCTCGCCCTCCTCGCCGGAGTCGGAGAGGTTCTCCGCGACTTCGTCACCATTCCCGCCGTGGGCAAGGTGATCCTTGCTCGGGTCAGTCGACGGACGCTGCTGCTGGGGCAGCAAATCCCTGATCATATCCTGTAGTTCGGCCACCTGCCTCGTCAAGGTATCGCGGCTCTCCGCCTGTAGGTCCGCCAGTGCGCGCACTTGGCGCGCCAATGTAGTCGGGCTCGGCGGCCGCTGCTGCTGCTGCTGCAGCGGTGGCTGCTGGTGTTGTGGCGGCGGCTGCTGCTGTCGCTGCTGCTGCTGCAGTGGCTGCTATTGCTGTAATGGCGGCTGTTGCTGCTGCTGCTACTGCTGCGACTGCTGCTGCCGCTGTGGTGATGGTGGCGGTGGTCGACGTTGACCGCTGACGGCGCTGCCCTCGGCAGCTACGTCGGCAGCCATGCTTGAGGAGGTTTGCTTCGGCATGGTAACCGGTTTCCTCCCCTGTTTTTTTCCCTTCCGCGGTAGTCCTCCGCGGAGTGTCTTCACGGAACCGCCCTTCCGCGGAACTTCCTCCCCGCGGAACTCCTCCGTGGAGCGCCTCCGCGGATACCTTCCGCGGTGAACTTCACCGCAGAAGCTCACCGCGGATCACCGCGGATTACCGCGGATGACCGCGGAGTACCGCGGTTTACCACGGTTCACCGCGGATTCCCGCGGTTGACCGCGGTCACCGCGGTCGCGCCTGATGTAGAACACGGGCTGCTGAGGTCCGCGGTTGCCACGTTCCGGTTGGGCTGCTGAGGTCCGCGGTCGCCACGTTCCGCACCCGCAGCTCCGCGGTCGCAGGTCCGCCGCAGCTCCACCTCCGCGCAGCTCCACCTCCGCGAGGTGCGAGGATCCGCGGATCACCGCGGATCTGGGCTGGGAATCGTCACCGCGAGGTGGCAAACGCGGAACGTCGAGTGCCTCCGCGGCACTTGACGCGTATTCCGACGCGGTCGCACGGTTGCCACGCCCGCCGCGGACGCTTGTCACCGCGGAGCACCGCGGAACGACTGCGGAATGATCGCAAATCGACCGCGGAACGACCGCGGATTGACCGCGGATTTTATAAAATGCGGTCGAAGTGGTGGTGGGCCCTCCCAGGACCTCCCGCCGAGACCGTGGGCACTGTTGCTGCTGCTCCTCAAGGCAACGGCTGCGGTTTCTCACGACTTCATCGGCTGCTGCGTCTCTGCTGTGCAGCTATGCGAGCACTGGCTCGCTGCTCTGATACCATGAAAGACAGCTCCTAGCACTGCTGCTGCTAGCGTGGCAACGCAAGCCAGCTAGCTAACTCACTGGCACACACAGGTGGAGGTGAGAACAGCAAGGGATTGGCTAGGGACACAAACACAAGTGTCAGAAGCTGCAATTGTTTAAATGTGCAGAGAGAAATGACAACTGAGGTCTGGCCAACCTATATAGTGCCACGGACCTAGTGGGTGCACACACACACACAGCGCACAACGGTGCTATTTTTCTAGCAGGACAAAACAGTGAAAAAACACAGTTTTGGTCACAACTCCCTGCAGACTCGTCAGAACGACGAGCCGTTTGAACCAGAACGACCACGTCGACGAGATCTACATCCTGATAGGCTGCACGCCTATGTGCTCTGACACAGCACGAGTCTACAAAATACGGAAGTCTTCTGGGCGCCCATCGCCACCGGCTGCCGGCCTGCTGCCGCCGTCGCCTGTCTAAGGGATCTGCACGTGAATGGACATGAGCCGAGGGGTCACCGTAAGCTGTGTACGACACACACAACAACATGTTGTCCCAACATCATGTAGATTAGAGATAATGACGATTGCATCATGCATTACAGACGAAGAAACATGAGGAAGTTGTTCTTGTGTCAATAAAGACTTGTCTATTGTACCTGAGAATTCACATGGAAGCCTCCTAGCCTAATTTTCCTGGTTGAGCAATGCTGTCAGAGCAAGCTGAGACAGGTGGTGCAAACTCGAACCATCACTAATCTAGCTAGGAGTCTGTTGCATGCTTGTGACACTCCTCATTGAGCCCTTGTCTTCTCATGCAGTGTCGTTCTGTGTGGTGCCCGTCCTTCCATGTCCTCTGCTTTGTTTGTTGCCCCCCATTACTTCATTCATTAGGGAGCACAAATGCTCCGGTGCCCATGGTTTCACACGAAATATCCGCGGTGTCCATAGTCGAAAACGACCCGACGGCGGTGCCCAATAGTCGGAAACGACTTGACCACGGTGTCCATAGTCGAAATCGACATGACACCGATGCCCATGATTTTCCCGGAGTGAGAAAAAACGAAATAATAATATGACGACTGTGTCCACGATTCGCTCGAAGTATTCGGTCGTCTCCGACTTGCATGTCGTAAACGATCCTCGCACCTTGACAGCCTGTCTTGGCAGCCTATGGTTTGTTTTGTCGTCTTCCGGACTGCGGCGGGGAGTTCGCACAACCTCGAGCCAATCATGTGGACTGATTCCGTCGAGCTGTAGCAGACGTTTGCGCGTCACTCGGAAGAGGTCAAACTTATGCCCAATGAATGCTCGCCGAATGGACGCGCCCACCGGCAATGACATACTGTCCACAGTGGAATGTGGCGACGCCGTGCGCATCTCCACCCGATGACGGCGGCATGTGCCGACCTCCACCAGGGGTCACGCGAACAGGTTCATAAAGGGACCCGCTTTTCGTACCGGTTCGCATGATGAACCTGAGAAGTTTCCTAGAACCTTCCTAACCACTTGCCGTGACAATAGGCGTCAGCGCCAGGTCAGCGTGTGACAACAGTCACAAGTTTGAGACAAAACTGCAAGGGTCTGGGTGGGGACACGGACAGAGTGTCAGGAAACTCAAACTGAATATAATTGCAGAGAGAAATGACAAATGACAGGTCCATGGCATAAGTACCTGCCGCGGCGCACGGCGGGTGTCGCACGTGGCAGTGCAAGATCTGTCCTGAAACCGGCCCAAAACCACTGTTTTGGCCGTAACTCTGCGCACACATGTCAGAATGCTACGCCGTCTAAACCTAGACATGCAGAATCACAAGCCGGACGCTACAACTGGTCACATGCATGCATCCGGCATCGAACGGTGGAAACACAATGCAAAACATGCAAATCGGGCCCACGGCCAGTCCACCGATAAAGTCCTGCGTGCTGCAGGAGGTCCCGGGTAGCGTCCAGAGCTCTGGAACGGCCGTCGGTCAGCTCCAAACCAGTAGTCCGCCACCGGACGACGCACCGGTACCGCCTGGGTCCGCATCAGGGATCTGCACGAGTATGGATACGGCCGAGTGGTCACAGTAAACTGTACAGGTCGACAGGAACGTCACAAATCACAACACTCCCCCATGACCCGATGGTATGCATGTCCATACACGTGCAGCACTGAAACGAGTACAACAACGCGTGCAACGACGTAGTGAATGGCCACCACAACACCCCACACTCAACCACTCTCAGGCAAGGGGCGAAGCCCGACAGAACGAATGGCCACCAGGAACTTTCCGCGTGCTAGTGCCTTCGTCAAGAAATCAACACGTTGCATGTCAGTGCCAACCCAAATGACGGAGATCACGTGTCGCTCCACCAAGTCACGCACAAAGTGATGCTCTACTGCAATGTGCTTCGTGCGAGCATGGAAGACACTAGAGTTCTCCGCAATAGCAAGAGCACTCTGGTTGTCGCAACGAAGGACAATGTCGGGTACTGACTGACCCAACTCAAGGAACAGACACTGCAACCATACCGCCTCAGCAGCCCCTGCTCCCAGTGCGACATACTCTGCCTCTAATGAGCTACGTGTAATGCAGCCCTGCTTCCCGCTGTGCCAGGACACAGTGGTACCACCAAGCAGGAACACGTAACCGGTGCGACTGCGTCCGTCTGGGCTCCAGGCCCAGTCGCTGTCGGTGTAGCCATCAAGGACCACCGAACACTGCCGGCAAAAGCAGAGTCCGAGGTACGGTGTGGAAACCACGTACCGCACCACTTGCACAGCCGCATGAAGGGCTCTAGCACGTGGAGCCTGCGAAAACTGGGCAAGGAGGTTGACGGCGAATGCGATGTCCGGACGTGTGGTAGTGGCCAGGTACATCAGGGATCCGATGAGACGGAGGTACTAGGTCACATCCACTGTCTCCCCTAGCTGTGTGGGATCGTCCACCTTCAGGGCATCCTGCCCGTCGGGTGTGAGGGGTGTGGAAGCCGTGGGCACTACGCCGAGGAGATCGCTGAAGCGCTCCCCCACAACGCGTGCGTATCGGGCCTGGTGCAGTAGCAGAGTACGACGTCTGCGGTCTCGTACGATCTCCATGCCGAGAAACACCGCTGCAGGACCAAGGTCCTTTATCCAGTAGGCAGTCTGGAGGACGACCTTGGCCTCATTCACGGCCTCCAGTTTAGGAGACGTGATCAGAAGGTCGTCGACATAGACCAGGATGGCGGTGAACCGCTCAGGCGTCCGGCGGATGAAGAGAGAGGGATCTGCATCGCTTTGTACATATCCAGCACGAGTCAGGGTGCCAGTGATCTCCTGGTTCCAACACCGAGGAGACTGCTTGAGGCCGTACAAGGACTTGCGCAAGCGCCAGACCTTGTCGCCATCCTCAAAACCGGGTGGCTGAGCCACGTAGATCTCCTCATCCAGAGAGCCATGGAGGAACGCATTGTTCACATCCATCTGGTGTAGTTCCCAGTCATGCTGAGCCACTACACCGAACAGAGCTGGAGCTGAGGTCATACGGCCGACAGGGGCGAAGGTGTCAGTGTAATCGATGCCCTCAATCTGAGAGTATCCTTTGATGACCAAGCGAGCCTTGTGGCATTCCAGTGAGCCATCTGGCTTCACTTTCTTGTGAAAGACCCACTTGACCTGAATAGCCTTCCTTCCAGGTGGAAGGTTGACTAGCTCGTAAACTCCGTGCTCTCGGGTGGCTCGAAGCTCATCGTCGCAGGCAGCACGCCAAGCGTTAGCATCCTGTGATGAGAGAGCTTCCCTTAGTGTGCCCGGGTCAGGTGCTAAAGCGGGAGAGCTCTGTGTGGCAAGAGCACACGCCTCATTGCTAGGTCTGACGACCACAAAATCGGCTGCTGCATCACAAGCGATGTGGAACTCGCGAGTGACGAGGTCGTGCCCTAGTGGACACGCTGGATGTACCTCTGTGTGCTCAGTGCAGACACTCAGGCCTAGGGCCTTTGTGCCGGGGTCACCACTCGCGACGCTGCGAGTGGAGCGCTTGGGTGCAGGACCAGACGCTCGTTGAGCTCCGGAGTCCAATGGTCGAAGACGACCGCCAGGCTCACGGGAGTAACCTGGGCTCGAGGGGCCCACCTCAGGCTCAGGAATGGGCACAGTCACAACCGGGGAGAGCTGAGCCAAGGGAGCTGGTGATGTCGTGCGAGGAGGGACGTGTGTGGGAGACACGGGACTCGGTGTGGCAGTAGGGACAGATGAGGCAGGACCACACACAGAGGGAGGAGTGCCGGCGGACACAGGAGTACGCACATGTGTAGGATCCTGGGTACCGGAGGGAGGCGAGGGAACCGGGGTAGAAACCTGAGTTGCTGGAGAGGTCTCTGGGCCGACAGCGATGATCGCTGGGTCATCAAGAGCCGGAGACCGTGAAGTGGAGGGAGCTCGAATGGACACATCAGCCGGACGAGGGGTGCTCGCAGGCGAAGACTCCCCCATCCGGCGAGAAACCTCACACGTAGGGATGTGCGTGACAGAGTAGGGTCCCAAAATCGCCAGGCCTTCGATCGCGGGGAGATGCCGACGAAAGCACACAAGCGACCTCGCGGTGAGACCTTGGACCCCTGTTGTTCCTCGGTGTACCACACTGAAGCCAAGGACCCCAAGATGCGAGCGAGACAGAGGTCAGCATGATGGATGAACCAGAGCTCATACGGTGTGACGTGGTCCGGAAGAGGACCGTGCGGGAGGCGGCTCCAGACCCAAGTCATGTAGGCAAAGCTCTCAAAAGCGAAGGACTCTGGGAGACCGCACTCAGACCGCATAGCGCGAACCGCATCCTCCATGGTGCGGTTCCAACGCTCAGAAACACCGTTCTGCTGAGGAGTAGCAGGAGCGGAGACCTGGTGAAGAATCCCGTGCTCAGCGAAGAAGCTATCCATCTCGCCGAGAAACTCGCCACCACGATCCGATCGGAAAGTAAGCAGCGTGTGGCGGGACTGACGCTCAGCCATCACTAGCCAGAGGCGAACCGCGAGAGCGGCGTCACTCTTCTGGCGCAGGCTGTAGACCCACCGCATCCGGGTGAAGTCATCAGTCAGCGTCAGGACGTATCAACCCCTATCGGACATAGACTCGACAGGAAGAGGACCAAGAAGGTCCGAATGGACGAGCTCAAGAGGGCGAAGTGCGCGAGATCGTGAGTCAGGGTAGGTGCAGCGATGCATCTTACCCTGGGCGTAGAAAAGACAATCGGTCTTGGGCGGCTTCTCGAAAGAAGCCGCATCAAGACCGAGAGCAGGCTTTGTCCGAATGAGCTTTGACATAGTGTCGGAGCCTACATGACACAGACGGCGATGGAGCAATCGCTGGTGCTCAGGAGACAGAATACCAGTGACAAAAACACGAGCTGAAGGGGAAGTGGAGCAAGGGGCAGAAGTCCGCGAAACACGGTACAGGTCATCCACAACAGAGGCACGCAGAACAATGCTGCGAGTGCCACTGGCAGTCACAGTCGCGGACTCGGCAGTGTACTCCACAGAGAGTCCCATCAGTGCGCAAGCACGTACAGAAAGCAAACTGAGCTCAAGGTCAGGCACAAACAGCACCTCGGAGAGATACAAGGGGCCAGACGGACCATCGAAGCGCACGACCCCAACACCCTGGACTGGCAAGGACTGACCAGAGCCGGTGCGAACGGAACGAACAGACGCAACAGGGCCGAGAACAACGAAGTCACTACGACGACACGTCATGTGATGAGTGGCACCTGAATCGATGATCCAAGTGCCACCGGCATCACGACTGGAGGACGTCACTGTACAACGGGCAATGGAACACTCGGCCTCAGACGGACACTGAGCAACAGGTGGGGAGAAACGACGAAGGGCACAAAGGTGGGACTCATGAATCCAATTTGTACAGTCAGGCCCATCATCATCACATGCCGACTATGCCCCCCCACACGAGTCATCCCGAGCCACATGGACAAACGGATCGACAGTCTGTGAATCACTCGGCTGTGACAACACACTCGCACCTCCCTGAAAGCGGAGCGCCAGAAGGTGACGAAGCTCGGCGATGGTGCGGTCGCGTGGGTCCGGATCACTGCTACACGCCGGTGGGGAAACAGGAACAGCTGCAGTCGTGGCTGCCACGCGTCCCGAGGAAGTCGAGGCTGACGTGCTGGACGCGGAACGGAGAGCGTGTGCCGCCTGGAGCCCACGAGTAATCCGCGCCCAGTCGAGCAGCTGCTGGCGCTCGGTGTAGCGATGGGCACTGCCACAGTCGTAGCAGTGAACGGAACGTCCACTACTACCACTGGAAGACGACTGCTGCTGTGACTGCTGCTGACCTGGTCCCTGCTTCCCTTTCTTCTTCTTCCCCTGAGCTGCTGCTGCAACACCCTGTGTCTGAGTGGGTGTGGACGGGGCCGAAGAGGAGGAGGAAGATGAGGACGTGATGGACAATGAAGGAGACTACAGGATGGATGATGGTGGTGATGCGACGACTGCTGCAGCAAGGGCAGTCTCCTGATGGGCCACGGCTGCCTCGCGGGCTGAAGTCACCTGGAGGAAAAGCTGATGCGCCCAAGGGAGAAGCTGCAGAGTGGCTGAGAAAGGCTCAAGGATGGCGTCGCTGTACCGTGTGAAGATGTCAGTATACTCAAGGCAAACTCCGAGCATCACCGTACGGAGCGCCCACAGCTGTGTGCCTCCGGAAGTCCCAAGACGCGTGTAGATGCGCATGGCGCGTCGCCAGTAATCGGTTGTAGGCTCTCCAGGCCCCTGACGGAGAGAGTGGAAGGCACGAATGTGTACTGCTCGGGTGGCGTGCGTCTCTGCGGACAGCAGGGATAGGGCCAGATCCCAACCTCCGCGTGGATCGGCGCCCGTGCCTATGCCAGACTCGCCAAGGAAAGGGCGGAAGTCGACGACGGTCTCGCGTGGCATGTCGTAGAGGAGGCCGCGCATCGCCCTGGCTGCTGTCAGCACCTGTGCTGGGTCTGTAGACTGATACTGGTTGTGGTAGTAGGGCCACACGCCCTCTGAAGTGGCCCAAACCTGAAAGAGGATCTCCCAGCGGTCGAAGCCGTCCTCAGTGATGTACCGTGGGAGTGGTGTCTCAAAGTCCTTGGGTTGCCGCTCCGTGGGGAGGGCGACCGCAGGCTGAGGAGGACGGGAGACGGGGAAGACTCCCGGAAGTGGATAGTCGCCGGGGTAGTCAGGTGACAATCGTATCAGGGAAAACGGAGGCGATCGGGTGCCCGTTTGCAGCTGACGGTGGCGCTCCTGAAGAACTCGAATCTCCTGAGCCGGGGAAACATGAGTAATGCCTGGCATGAGTGGCTCATCATCCAGGAGGTCAGCAGGTGGTGGGACAGGTTGAGTGCCTGTCACGGGTGCCTGAGCCGACTGCTGGATAGAGACCGCGACGCCGGCAGCTCCCTCAGAAACCCGCTGAGGAGCCGTGGACTAAGAACGCATAAGCTCAGTTAGCGTGCAGATAGCGTCAGTCTGCTCTCTCTGGAGGCAACGCATCTCATCCTGCTGGCTTTGCAGGTCTTCAATGGCCTGCGAGCGTGGACTCAGTACACCAGACGAAGAGGAGGAGGGGTCGCCTGGTCCCTTCTCCTTGTCGGACAGGGTCATGTCGCCGCTCAGCATGGGGCGACAGGTCAAGTTTGTCGGATTTCAAAACCGTCAACGTTTTTCGAGGAGTTGAAACGCTGGCAAATTTTGACTGTCCGGCCAAAAATTTGGCTAAGTATGGTGCTGACAGCCAGAAATTTGGCTAAGCGCTGAAATTTAAAAATTTCGGCACTAAAAATTCAAGGTTGTCCAAATCAATCCAAATTTGGACCACAGAGGCTCCTGAATGTGCTGAACATGGTGGTGAAATTTTCGGTCGCAAAAAGTTGGAAAAAGTGGCAAAACGTCACTTTTCCCTGTTCTGCCCGAATTTCAGCAGAAAACAAATCTGCGGTGCACTTCAGTCTCTGCTGGTGGCGACAGAGCACGAAACTGAGCGTGAATGGTAGCTCTGGAGAGCTTGAGAGAAGAGCTTTCCAACGCACCCTCAAACGCCAAAAACGACGTTCATTTGAAGCCAGGGCAAGCTCTTGCCGACGGGGAGGTGGTGGCTGACGCGAATTTCGTCCGCGGCTCCTCCACGTCCGTGCGGCTTCTAGGAAGTTGCACGGACAGGGGCAGCGGTGGCGCACGCTGCTGTTGTTGCTGCTGCTGCTGCTGCCGTCGAGCTTGACGGCAATGGCCTCAAGCCACTACTTTGGCGGCTATTGTTGCCGATGTTTCTGATGCCGCCGCCGATGTTGCTGCTGCTGCTGCTGCTGTGGTCAAAACTGCCAGCTCTGTTGTTGCGCTGCTGGACAGCTGCTATGGCGCTGCTGCGCTGGCATGCTGCTACACTGCTGCACCCCTCCTGCACGACTCCTCTGTCGCGCAGGTGTTGCAGCCTACGCCTTGCAATGGCGCAAGTTGGTGGGTCCTCCCAGGACCTGTTGTTGCTGCTGTGTGCTGTTGCCGCTGTTGCTGCTCACTGCTGCTGCGATTGCTGCATCTCTGCTGTGCAGCACAACAAGCTCTGGCTTGTTGATCTGATACCATGAGAAGTTTCCTAGAACCTTCCTAACCACTTGCCGTGACACTAGGCATCAGCGCCAGGTCAGCGTGTGACAACAGTCACAAGTTTGAGACAAAACTGCAAGTGTCTGGGTTGGGAGACGGACAGAGTGTCAGGAAACTCAAACTGAATATAATTGCAGAGAAAAATGACAAATGACAGGTCCATGGCATAAGTACCTGCCGCGGCGCACGGCGGGTGTCGCACGCGGCAGTGCAAGATCTGTCCTAAAACCGGCCCAAAACAACTGTTTTGGCCGTAACTCTGCGCACACATGTCAGAATGCTACGCCGTCTAAACCTAGACGTGCAGAATCACAAGCCAGACGCTACGACTGGTCACATGCATGCATCCGGCATCGAACGGTGGAAACACAATGCAAAACATGCAAATCGGGCCCACGGCCAGTCCACCGATAAAGTCCTGCGTGCTGTAGGAGGTCCCGGGTAGCGTCCAGAGCTCTGGAACGGCCGTCGGTCAGCTCCAAACCAGTAGTCCGCCACCGGATGACGCACCGGTACCGCCTGGGTCCGCATCAGGGATCTGCACGAGTATGGACACGGTCGAGTGGTCACAGTAAACTGTACAGGTCGACAGGAACGTCACAAATCACAACAGAACCGGTATTGTACTGTGTATTAAAGGTGCTTCCCCGATAGTACACTGCGCTAAGTTTACTCCTAGTGTCGAACTGCACATGGACAACAACGCCCGTCCAAATGGCCTGCCTCATGTGGGATGGGGTACTCCCGTAGCGGACCCTGTGGCGGCACATCGAGCATGGGTCGCATTGAAGGCGAGGTGGGACTGCAATGTAGCACGCCACCGTCAGTTGGGATATGAAAAACCACCATGGGCCAGAGCTCCTGTGACTCCGGAGCACATGGCTTGGAACTGTGGAGTGCCCATGCCCAGTACGAGGCCGCCCAACTCCCGAGCCATGGCAGCCGTGGATATGGACGGTGCCACCGAGTCCGTAGTGGACAATCCATCCGAATGACAAATGACAAGTTTGGACATGTGAGATATAATGCACGGATAGTTCTGGGTATATGAGTTTTATTTCATTGACTATTATGGGCATCCCAGTTATTTTCCATTGAGTACACAGGGTATGGCTGTATTAAATCGGTCCAGTACAATGGGCATGAGAGTAATATTGAACAGACATATGTGTGTACATGAGACATTATGACCACTGACTAATGGGCATTTTGTGTTTATCTTGAGCACATTTCTGGGCATAAACTTCATGTCCTTGGCAAATATGGGCATTTCAGATTTTTTTCTCACATCAAGTATGGGTATAATTGTCAAATGTTGTACATGTTATGGGCATGCATGTAATGTTATGGGTGAATAATGGGTATGCAAGTACTAATTCAAGAGGTACTACCCAGTCCACTGTGGATCTAACCACTTTGGATCCAGTACACTGCACAGCCATAGCCATTGGCACAAGTCGCAGCCACAACCCTGACGTCCCTGACATCCCAGTGCATCAAAGAATGTTTCCTCTTCGGCATCAACAGAGCTGATGTTGTCGTCTCCTCCCTCGGAGAAGACATCTTCCCCATGACTCTCTGCTTCTGCTACACTTGAGTAGTCATCCAATTCACATGTGTCGTTGTGTGTCGCTGGACAATGGCACATGGGCACATATCTTGTAGTGCTTGGCGGCCACAAGGCTGAACAAAGTTTCTGACACAATAATGTCGCACAAACTCCCAACAGGAACATGATGAGCAAGTCTTCTTCATGACATGAAGTCATGTTTGTGCTTCTTTGAAATAACTACCGCAAACAGAACGAAATGAACTTGGTTACAGCCGATATGTATACTTGCTGGCTGCTTTACACACACCCGCTGTATACAAATTTCAGGTCTGCATTGTGCAGTAGTCTTGCAGGACAGCATTATGCACTACAACTTCAAGACACCATTGTTGGGATTTGTAAGAAAATGGAAATTGGACTTCACTCATTTGAAAAAGGGACAACAGTGACAACCCCAACACATTTTCACATGCACAAACCTAGCATCCTAACTAAACCGCTAGTACGCACTACTCTAAGGCAGAGGTGCTATCACTGGGCCACTTGTCATCTGGCCTGCACCTCCCTTGTTCCGAGTGGTCTTCTGAAGGCTATGCAAATGACACACGCGTTAGAGTTAGTAAGAGGAACATGCAAACTGAACTATGAGGAAAAACAACATGCAATGGAACACACTTAGCGGGGAAATGCGGGAATACACTTACAACAGGCCAAAGGAACGGGTGATGCTGTCCACCTCCGCGTGGAAGGCCATCCACAGCTCTTCACGGTCCTCAGCATCATCCTGGTTCACCTGTTCACCGTCACTGGACAGTGAAACGGGGTCAACCACCTCCTGCCCTCCCTCCCCCTCATCGTACTTGTCCTCCTCCCCCTCCCCCCCCCCTCTGCCTCTCCCGTTTGTCCACCCGCCTGCCCACCATCCCCGCCCTCCTCTTCCTCCTCCTCCTCCCCCTCCTCCTCCCCCTCCCCCTCCTCCTCCTCCTCCTCTGATTCCTTGTCCGACTCGCCCTCCTCTTCAGCCTGGGGGGCATCATCTGCCTCGTCCCCGGAGTACCCCATGGCGTCCACGTTTGACCTGCAGGACGCTCTCATGCGCCTCTCAGCG
>SZWC01000827.1:187518-200504 GCA_023375785.1 Penium margaritaceum
CAACAACAACAACAACAACAACAACAACAACAACAACAACAACAACAACAACAACAACAACAACAACAACAACAACACCAACAACAACAACAACAACAACAACACCAACAACAACAACAACAACCGCCACACCAGCGGCTGCTGCTGTAGCAAGTAGCGGCACAAGTAGCCGTAGCAGCATCCGTGAACCATCAGTGCAAGCAGTAGCAGCAACAGTAACATCATCAGGCTATAGGGAGCAGGCTCCGTCGTTCGACGGGCTCGCTGACCGACAAGCCCTTTGATTGACAAGCTAGTGGATCGGCGAGCCCGTCGTTTGACGAGCTCGTCCGAGTGGATTCGAGCTTGCTCACTTGCAAGTAAAAAAAAATGAGTTTGCCAAACTCTCCTTGGTGCACCAACACCCACCATGGGTGAACCCGACTGTGCTTTTCAGCGGCCGCGTTTCCCGTTCTTCTGCCAGTCCATTGTATTTCATTTCTTCCTGTTTCATTTTTACTTTCAATTGTCCTTTTCCTTTTTTCTCCCTGGTCAAGACCCAGGCATCCTGGGTTTGTCCGGGGGCCAGAAGGAGACCACTCTTGGGAGACTGCTTTTAGGTGTTGTCCTTTATTCTTTGTCAATCCCTTTCTTGCGGTCTAGACCCTTGTGCGTGGGAGTCTGACCCCGTGCAGTGGGAGACCACCGTCGTGATGACGTCGGTTGTTCCACCACCCGCGCCAAAGTCCTCGGCAGTGGCGATGTCCCACCCGGGATGGCACTGGCTTCTGCCGGCGTACTACCTTACCCATTCTGGGCCGCCTTCTCCATTCTATACCCCTCCATCGTGGCTCCAGCCAGTAGCTCCATCTTCCTCTCCTCCTCCAACTCGATTAGTTCACGAGTTACAGCATGGTCCGGTCGCTCAAGCCTCTGCATTCCCTTCTAGTCCTCGGCCTCTCAATGTTCCCTCCAGTGTGAGTTTGGCTGTCGAGTCCGGTGGTCACCTTTTTTTGTAGGATGGATCCCTTCGAGGCGCGTCAAGTGGTGGGGCTGGGTCGCCTGTGGAATGGATTGAGCATTGGTAGTCGTTCACCATGTCGCGTCTTCTTGCTGTGACTTATGGTCGTGCGGAGGACTCTCCTGCATTCGTTTGCAATGTCGTGTAGTGTCATGTTTCTACTATGTCTCATGTGTCAAGTGGCTTCTGGATCATCGATTATGGCGCTACTCATCACATGACATCTTCTCGTGCCGCATTTATCACATTGGGGCCTATCGATGACATTCGCTTCGTGCGCACAAGATCTTGCCAGATGTTGCCAGTTCAAGCGTTGGTGTTGTGCGTTTTGTTGGTTCGTTAGGTGATGTCTTCTTGCTTGATGTCCTCTTTGTCCTAGCACTTGAGGTCAACCTACGGTCTGTCACTGCCTTGGATAATTAGGGCATGGACTTCGTTTCATCTCGTGGCGTCGGTATTGTGTCGTTGCATTCGTCTTGCCATCTTGTTCTTCGTGGTCTGCATTGCGACAAGTTGTACAGTGTGCCTTTGTTTGCACCGTCGTCCATTGCCACTGCCACAAATCATGTGCATGTTGCTCCCTTGCTTTCCCCTACACACATAAATTTGTTCCATCGTCGCCTGTGTCACGTGCATACGGTCGCTATCTGTAGCCTCTTGCGTTATCAACCTGTTGTTGGTCTTCACCCTAGCACATTCTCTACGCCCTGCACTGGTGACTGCCTTGAATGCACACAACGCAAGCTGCATGGCCCGTCCTTTTCTTTGTCTGACTCTCGCACGATGCACCCCCTTTCCCTTGTGCATGCGGACATCATGGGTTTGTTCCCTGATGAATTTCTGAGCAGTGTTGGTCGATACATCTTGTGTATTACAAATGATTTCTCTCGCTTTCGATGGATCTTTGCCCTTCGCCAGAAAAATGATGTTGGGTCAAAAATGAGTCTTGCCTTGTCCAGGCTGAGCGTGCTTGCCAGCGTAAGCAGATAGCATTCTGCTCCGATCGTGGTGGGAAGTTCATGGGTCCCATGGCCTGCTTCCTCCAGGCTCAAGGAGTGCATACGGAGGTCTCTTCTCCATATACATCACATCAAAATAGAGTGTCGGAACGATGGAACCACACTTTTGCTAACCGTGTTTGGACCCTTCTTGTTGAGTCCAGCCTACCTCCGTTGTTTGCCTTCGAGGCCATGTCCTACATGACGTCGGTTTGGAATCGTGTTCACCACGGTGCGCTGTCCCATCATGTCACCGTTTCTCCTATCGTTTCTACACCAAGGGTAGAGGCGACCTCAAGGACACAGCTTGCCATTGTGTTGGTCCTCAAGGACCAACGCAATGGCAAGCTGTGTCCTTGAGGTCGCCTCTGCCCTTGGTGTTTCCCCTTATTCCAAAGCTTAGCGGTTTTGGGACCCCGAACATGGTCAAGTGGTCGAGTCTCGCGATGCTCTCTTCTTTGAGATCAGATTCTCTCGCGAAATCTCTCATTCTTTCCTGTCACGTGCGTCCTTCTCTTGTCCAGGGGGAGGTGGTGTCTATGGAGTGCCCTTCGGTAGTGGGTGTGCTCTGTCTCCCGTGTCGACGTCGTCGCCTACATCATCTCTTCTTGTGTCTGCATCGTCGGCGGCATCCTCTCCTATCACGTTTGTATCATCGCAAACATCCTCTCCTACCGTATCTGTGTCATCGCTTGTGTCCTCTCCGGTCGTGTCTGTATCATCTCTTGCATCTTCTCCTATCGTGTCTACATTGTCGCCCACGTCCTCTCCTATTACGTCTATGTCGTTGCTTGCGTCCTCTCCCGTTGTACATGTGTCAACACCTGCATCATCGCCTACCGCATCTACATCATCTCATGTTGCCTCATTGCCTATGTTGCACGTTGTGGTTCCATCTGCAGCAGACCCAGTCGCACCCTCGTAACCTCCCATGTCGTCGCTGTTTGTTTATGCGTCAGTCATTCGTCTAAGACAATTAAAGTCTGCACCTTACTATGCCCCACCTGCCAGGCGTACATTCTCGGCTAGCCACTCTGGGCCCGTGAAATCAGTCCACCCAGTTCACGGTGGTGTCGCTAACCCCACACAACCGACTCCTGTCTCTGGTCTTAACGCTTTTGGCTTGGCGGCGGTACAGCCTAACACCGCTCTCGGATATTCTCTCATTGCTGATGAGTTCCACCAACCCATTTCAGTAGCATGGTCTACTCAGCCTTTGTTACTTCCCTCTGTTGCCACCGCACTCGTTGCAAGTGGCACCACGGCACGTGTGCCTGAACCAAACACAGTGCAACAAGCATGCTTTCTTTCAGATGCATGCCTCTAGGAGCAAGCTATGCGTGAGGAACTTGCTGCAGTTGAGGAGCATGGATTTTATGAGAAAGTGAAGCTCCCACCTGGTCGTCAGGCCACATCAGCCCATTGGGTGTTTCGAAGGAAAGAGAGGCCAAATGGATCAATGGTTCGGTACAAGGAATGTCTTATGGCCAAGGGATTATCCCAAGTGCCTGGTGTGGACTTTGTCCCTGTTGGCAAATACACCACGGCAAAAGCCTTGCTGAGTCAGGTGGCACAACATGACTGGGACTCCACCAGATGGACGTGAACAATGCCTTCCTGCACCGTAATCTTGAGGAAAATGACTATCTCATCTAGCCTCCAGGATTCGAGGACGGTACAGACAG
The DNA here is from genome assembly GCA_023375785.1 of Penium margaritaceum. Lineage (NCBI taxonomy): Eukaryota > Viridiplantae > Streptophyta > Zygnematophyceae > Desmidiales > Peniaceae > Penium > Penium margaritaceum. Next base: position 191,202 of record SZWC01000827.1, read on the forward strand.
GGTGTGGCGCCTCCAAAAGGCCTTGTATGGTCTGAAGAAATCTCCACATTGTTGGAACCTCGTGATTTCCGCTACCCTGGAGCGGGGCGGTTTTCACTGTAGCAAAATGGACACAGCTCGGTTTGTGAGTGCCTCCTCTGCACCTTTTTTTGCTGACCTGGTGTATGTGAACGACTTCTCGATTGCATCCCCCAACATGTAGGTTGTCCAGGCTGTGAAGGATCTCCTCCAGTCTATGTACAAAATGAAGGATCTTGGCCCAGCTCGTGTCTTCCTGGGAATGGAGATTGAGCGTGATTGTCAGCGTCGCACACTACATGTGCATCAGGCTGGTAATGTCAGGATGTTGGAGGAGCGCTTTTTTGACCTCTTGGCCACAGTGCCCTCTGCATCCATGCCTATGACGCCCGTTGGACAGAGGCTCCTCATGTCAGCAGATCCAGATCGTCTGGGGGAGCCTGTCGATGTAACGATGTACCTTCGAGTCATTGGCACCTTCATGTTCCTCGGGACCACGAGGCGCACAGATGTTGCCTTTGTTGTGAACCTCTTGTCATAGTTGTCACAGCATCTACGTCGGCTCCATCTAGAAGCTGCTCTGCACGTGGTGCGGTATGACATATTTAACCCTACGCCTGGGCCTTTGCTTTTGCGCACAACCGTTGGTTGTTGTTGACGGATACACTGACAGCAATTGGGCCCATGATCGCGATGCGTGTACCCGGTCTGGCTATATCTTCCTTGTCCGAGGTACAACTATTTCATGGAAGAGTGGTAAGCAGGACTGCATAGTGCGAGGCTTGACTGAGGCTGAGTACATCGCATTGGGGGCTGGGGCTTGTGAAAGCATCTGGATGTGCCGTCTCATGGAGTAGCTGCACCAGCCCATCCACTGCATCACCATCCGCTACGACAATGAGAGCACGCGCCGCAGAGCAGAGCATAATGGCATGTGTCACACGTACACCAACCACATAAACATTGAGCATTACTTTGTATGTGAGAATATTTCACGTGGCAATGTCTCGGTCATGGGTGTCGACAAGCGGCAGCAACGTGCAAACTTCCTTACAAAAGCGTTATGCAGCGGCAATTTCAAGTTTTCTGTGTGCAATTTGGGGCTTCTTGCACCTGCTTCTTCTCCTATGTGATTAATATCCCACTCTCGTTGCTTCTTCTCTTTGTCTGCATTTCTTGTGTGACTCTATCTCATGCCCTTTGATGTGCGCAGTCACTGCCATCGTTCTGTGACCCTTGCTTGCTCGTGGTGACTGGCGTCTGCAAGGGAGTGTTTGTGTGTCAGTCATGGTGACCTTTGGACTTTTCACCATGACTCGTTGGTATGCTAGGACACTCGATGGTTGCATTGACAGCACCAGCACCAGCCGGCGCGCCCTCATGTTGTCTCCAGAATTTTCTCGGTGACAACCTCCCGGGGTCCATTTTCTCTTTGGCATTATCCTTGCCCGTTCATGATACACTTGCACACAGTCTTTGTTTTTGTACTTGACGTGTCTTTTGGTTTGTCATTCGGACAATCGAAGAGCCCGTACGGGTGTTGGGTTCTCTTTTGCTGTTGTTTTGGAGCTTGTAGCCGGGATAGTCAATTTTCTAACCGGTTGGTTGGACTTGTGCACTTAGTTACGCACACGTGGATGAGACTACATGTACACACTTTCTTGTTTGTTCTTACTTCTCACATTATTTCAAGCATATCTTTGCTGTCCCTTGGCCAAATCCAGCGCCATCTGTCACGTTCCCTTCCATACAACGTGCTCACTTCCATAAGGCATTGCTGCAAGGGTTATCGCATTCCCTCATATGGGTCATAGGGGAGGGCAAGTCTTAAGATCGTAGTCATGCAAGTGACCTTTTGATTGTACCCATGCACTCTTCCGCATGCAATTATTCTTGTATCAGACTCGGTGACCTCTGGAATGGACGCCGCTGACATGCAAGCATACTATGGTGGTCTACAGCTAGTTGGTGGGCCCATTCTCATCCTACACATCCTTATGTACCCACTTGGACTTTCTCGGTGGCCAGTTCTAGAGGGCTACTTTCTCTCCATTTGGCAATGGACTGGCTTCTCGAGAACCTTCTTCCAGGGAAGATTGCATCATTGACACACTCATGGGCCTGCGTTTGCATGAACAGAGGCCAAGGGTCATGGTCAGTTTCTGTACATTCCCATACACCACCACTCCCCCATGATCCATGGCAATGATGTCCATGAAAAAGCAACCATGGTATGAGACGGATGCAGCACAACAATGTGAGAACAACGCGTGGGTATTCAACGTTGACATGTGACATATGCACAACTCAAACCAATTCCGGTCACACCATGAAACATCACGAAGATCACATGGAGGCGAGTTCGACGGCCTTCGTCAAGAAATCAGCGAGTTGTTGCTTCATCCTGATCCACACCAAGTCAACCTGTCGTCGCCCCCACAGACCACATACAAAGTGATACTCCTCAGATATGTGGTTTGAGCATCAAAAACACCATTATTAGCAGCAATGTCAGTTGCACTACAATTTTCACAATGCAAAATGATGCATTGGTGATGCGTCGGTGATAACGTCATCACCCACAATGATGGTGTCACCATGAAGGTTGTCTAAATGCAATGAAATTTAAAGCAATGATGCAGGAGACGATGCTGAATCAAATGGTGGTGGTTTGAAAAGAAAACCCTTTAAAAAGTGCAAAGATGCCACATTTTTCTTGTCTGCTCGGAATTTCAAAAAAATCTAAAACTGACATCAATTTTTCAATTCTTGTCGGCTGCAGGGCACCATACGAAATACAAGTGAATGTGTTGGAGAGCTTATGACTCCCCCAAAATGGTGGTCAATTGTGGCAGTCCCGCTCTCAAGCATCCAGGGGAGGGGGTGGTAAGTGCGACTTAAAAGAAGCTTGGAACTTCAACGAAGCTTCTTGAATGGTCCAGCACCACCACATGCTTGAACTGCTAGTTAACAGGGTTGGACGACCCATTGCTGCCTCCGTGGCGATGGCGTGATGATGCAACTTCAGCTTTTTTGGCAATAACTCCTCTCAACCTGCTGCGTGTTATGGTGGGCTATCGTGGCATGATAGGTCCTCCCACGACCCATGGCTATAGCTGTGACTCTCACTACTGCTGCCAGTGATGAGTCTCTCTTATGAGTAGGTAGGAGCAACTGTCGACTTAAGCCACCTAGCATGCAAGAGAACACACTAGAGCCATGGCGGTGTTAACGTCAAGGAGTTAGAATCCTTGTGTGTGAAAGTAGCCACAGTCAACAACAAGAGCGGGAGTCACAAGGGAGCAAGGTGATAGCATCCGGTCGACCGGGCCACCCACACAAATGGCTCAACGTAGGGTCCGGCCGCCACCCCGGGGTCAAACCGAACCGGTCGGCAGAATGCTGCCGTGGATTTCTCACACTCCGGTATAACCGAGAATGTGGCCCCGTAGGATTAGCAAGCCAGTGCTTACCACAAACACCCCTATCTAGGTATGCATATCACCATGAAGAGAACCACATCCACCACGAGCATATGTGGATGCATGTCTCCCTTCATGTGACTTTCCAATGTTAGCTAAGCAAATGATAATCACACCATGTTGAAACCAGCAATTCTGCTCTCACGCACAACTGGACATGATGCAGTTCGCGTCAATCTTGCACCTTGCTGAGACACTAGAGATGCATGGTCCACCATGTGTGCGCTTTGATCTTCTTTTCAGTTTAGTCACTTGTAGTGATAGCATGTGTATATGGGCGGAGTCAAGAGGTCACTTGCGTGTCTCCAGTCACAACCAACAGTCCCCCATGACCCATAGACTAACACCCCAGACACCACAGACAGCAAGACAGCACACAACCGTATCAACGACAGTGACTGCCAAGGAGTATGCACATCAACCAGGGGCATCATGTGCACATAGCAGACCAACAGCGTGTACATCAGTCTTGAACATCCCATTGCTACGAGCTTTGGTACCAATGTCTGCACGCTGCTTACGAGTGTCGACCTAGACAACCTGAACGCCTTCAGCGGCAATGCGATCGCGTACAAAGTGATGGTCAATGTTAATGTGCTTAGTGCGTGAGTGATACATACCATCATGCTCAGTGATTTCCTTGGTGCTTGGATTATCACAGAGTAGTGTGATGCAACAAATGGCTACACGAAGCTATTGCAACAGGTGGGAAAACCATCCAATTTCAGACGTACCTGCTCCAAGCACTATGTACTCTACCTCACTAGAGCAGCTTTCAACACATCCCTGTTTTCTACTCTTCCAAGAGATAGCAATTCGACCAACAAGAAAGATGTAGCCAGTGCGACTGCGGGCGTCTGTGTCATGAACCTAGTCATTGTCTGTATATTCGTCAACAACCACAGAAAGTTGTGCTCTGTAGCATAGCCCCACACGCGCCGTAGACAGTGCATAGAAAACGACATGCAACGTGGCCTTGAGGTGTCTCTGACAAGGCTGCTAGGAGAACTGAGCCAGGAAGTTGACCAAAAAGCAACATCCGCTTGCGTAGCAGTGGCAAGGTATATCAGGGACCCGATGACTCTGAGGTAGTCGATGACATTGAAAATCTCCTCCAACTGGGATGAATCAAGCAACTTTAGCAGACACTGACCTGCTAGAGTCATCGGTGTGGACACAGTGGGGGTGTCAATCAACAAGAAGACAAAACGTTCCCCCAGGCTGTGTATGTAGGTAGCCTGGTGTACGTGCAGCGTGCAATGCTGACGGTCTCGTTCAAGCTCCATGCCAAGGAACACTCGAGCTAGACCCAGGTCCTTCATCTTGTATGTGGGTTGTAGAAGGAACTTTATTGACTGTACAACAACACGTTTGGGAGAAGTGATGAGGAGGCCATCGAAATATACTAGAATGGTCACAAGGGGGTCCAAGGTTACACTCAGAAAAAGTGTTGGATTGACGGTGCTAAAGTGGTATCCAGCTCTCTCGAGAGTGAAGAGGGTTTTTATTTTCCAACAACGGGATGGCTGTTTGATCTCGTACAGGGCCTTACACATCCGTCAGATCTTGGTTGTACCGTGCTTGAAATCGGGAGGATGTACCATGTGGATCTCCTCATCTAGTCATCCGTGAAAGAAGGCATTGTTGATGTCCATCTGCTCATGTTCCCAGTAATGCTAAGCAACGAGGCTCAAAAGAGCACATGCGATGGTGTACCGTTCCACTGGGATGAACATCTCATCAAAGTCAATTCCTCGAACCTGAAAGCATCCCTTGGAAGTGAGCCTAGCCATGTACCTGTCGACCTTGCCGTCAGGCCTCAACTGTCGTCGTAGAATGCAGCGAGCCGAAACAGCCTTCCGACATGCTAGGAGATGGACAAGTTCAAATACCCCATGTTCCTTAAGGCCGGTAAGCTCCTCCTGCATGGCCTTCTCCCAGAGGTCAGTATCGGCCACCCCAGGAGCCTGTCAAACAGTGGTAGGCTCAAGGGAAAGTGAAAGTAGTCCACCCGCCTCAACACAGGCGGTGACGTAGCCAGCGACAGAGGCCTCTAGGGCACTGTGGAACTCATCAGCCATGAGTGCATAGTCCACAGCCGACATGGGGTGGATGAAACTGACAGCCTGCCCAAGCGCATCCAGAGCAGTGGATCTGGTTGAAGAGCCAAATGTAGTTGAAGATGCACTGAAGCGAGAGTGACGCTGGGAGAGCTGGGGGAGCTGAGAAACAAAGTTGTGGGAGTGACTGAAGTTGTCCTCCATGTGTATATGGCTCTGGCCCGACTGGAGGGACATGAGAGACAGGGGGTTCTGTCACACCAACGGATGCCGAGGTCTACAAAACAGGCATCGAAGGTGAATCAGGAGTGACATGTGAAGGTGATTGTGTAGAGACATCAATAGGGGCCTGTGTCGGAGTGCTAGGGGGTACTGACGTGGATGCAGAGGACATGGAAGGAGAAGGAACTGGTGAGAACTGTGGGGAGGTCCCAGTTAGAGTACTGGATGGTGAACTCTGTCGAGCATCAAACGACGGAGTGACAAGAGAAGAGGGAGAAGAAGGACCAGAGGACAAAGGGACCGCATCAGTAGAAGGAGGGGTCCTCGTGAGACCGAGGCTGAGACAGACCCACCATCCCAAGCCGACAAAGCAAGGATAGGGAAGAGGGTAGAATGACACACGAGAAGTCACGAGAAAAGACATCGTCAAAGAAGAAAGCATCACATGACTCAAAAACACGTGCACATTCAAGGTCTCAGAAGCACTACGCTTTGGACATGGTAGAGACACCGAGGAAGGTACAAATACATGCACGAGGATTGATTTTGCCATCTCAAAGATGGGATACACAGTTCCAAACCCAGGTCAGGTAAGATATGGCCTCCAAGGAGAACAGAGGAGGGAGGTCAAAAGCACCAAGGAGAGTACGGACACCGTCAACGATAGTCCTGTTCTAGCATTTAGAGACACCATTTTGCTGAGGTGTATAGGGAGCCTTGAGGTCCATACACACCTTGTGGGAGGTAAGGAAACGGGCAGTGGGTCCCATGAAGTCCCCGCCATGGTCACAACAAAAGACACAAAGACGGCAACCACAAGCAAGTTCAGCTTGAGGAAGCCAGGATTCAAGGGTGAAACAACCATTGTTTTTTTTGCTTGAGAGCAAAGACCCCGCGCATGTGAAATAAGTTATAGTAAGATAGAGAACATAGCAATCAATGTCCCCCATAACGTTGTGAGGAAGGGGTCCCATGACATCAGCATGCAAAAGGTCAAAGGGATGGGAGGTACGAGATTCTAATATACACATCGATCTCCATTCTTTAGAATGGAGACCTATGCATCTTGCCATAATCACATTTGAGGTAGTCAGTAGAACAGGGAGTAAAAAATGTGGCAGTATCAAGGCCATTCGCATGAAGCACACAAAGCATGCTATCGATGACAACTGTGTGAATGCAGCACAAGCGGCGATGCGGCAGCTGCATGTGTACATGCAAAAGGGAGCAGGCAACATGAACATTGGAAAAGTGGCAGGTGTAGGGGTAAATGAGGGAACGTAAAACAGGTGATCACAACGGGTGTCCTATAGCAAAATGCGACCAAAAGTGCGATGAGACACAAAGGTAATGCCACGGCTAGAGGAGAAGTCCATGCCCTGGTTATCGAGTGTCATGACATAGAGAAGACTCAACTAAAGAGAGGGAACGTACAACACATCGAGCAAGAACAGTTCTCCCACGGGTCCGACAAAGCGGACGACTCCAACGCCCTGAACAGGAAGGAATTGGCCAGAGCTAGTGCAAACGGAGCCAACAGGACCAAGCAAGGCAAAAGAGGAGCGCGACGAAGTCATGTGGTGGGTGGCTACTGAATCAAGGATCAAAAAGCCACCCGGCACGCAAACAGTGGCAGGGTCACGAATGACTGCGGCATTCGCAGCGTGTGGCGGAAGATGCTGACCTTAAGCGGCAAGACAACGAGGCAAGATAATAGACAACCACTCCTGAATCCACGTGACATCAGTAGAAAGACACCCATAGACATGACCAGACATAGAACCATGCAAAGTCCCATCGACTGAATACGCAAGTGACTCCAACCTAGAGCATCCAATCTCACCTCCCTGATCACGGAAATGACACTGGTGGACGGCGTGGAAGAGGATCTAGCTAGCATTCATCCTCAGGCGGGTCAAGGGTGATGACAACATCGGAGGAGGGGCGCTGAGATGAGTAGACGGGAGAGGCCCATGCAGGAGGAGAGTAAGGACCGGAGGGAGGACCATGGTAGATGGGCCCTCCATACCCTGGGGGCCACGTCCAGGGGTAAGGCGATGGAGAAGGTGCTGGAACACTGTTGTAGGCTACAACATGGATGGAAAGAGACGAACTGCGACTGGCTGGAGCTGTAGAGGGGATGGCGCGGGAAGAGCTCCCAGAGCTGCTGGAGGAGAGCGCCCAGTGCACCCTCATCGTCGATGTAAGGTGGTCGTTGTCAAGTGGCGCTAGCCACTTCGGTGATGAGTGGCCTGTATCACCACAGTTTCAGGACGTGACGGTGCTGGAGGAGGGAGTGGAAGAGGACGACTTGTTGGACCCGTGCCCTTTTCCACGGCCGGCCGAACTACTAGCACTGGAGCCGCCGCCACCCTTGCCCTTACCCCGAGAATGGCCACCCCTTCCCTTCTCCCTGACTGAGGAGCGAGGTGGCCGATGTGGAGGGTGAGGACGATGAGGTGGAGGAGGCAGAAGAGGAAGGAAGTAAGGCGATGACAGCTGCGACTGTTGCACGATGGATACACTTGTTTAGCAGTGCACTCCACTAGTTTGCAAGACGTTGTGTAGTAAACCACCAAAGGGCACCAATGCCAGGTGGAGCATCAGCAGAGACCGGCTCGGATGCAAGGCGTGTTGTTATTTGAATGCCCCTTGGCCACTAGTCTCCAGAATTGGCGAGTAGTGGACGGACCAGGCATGCACTGCTCATGTGGAGCAAGTCCCCTGGGTCCGGTCCAACAGACCAGGCATGCACTGTCCTTGTTCAAGGATAATTCCCCTGGGTTTTTCTGATGATGGCTATTCAGATTGTCAATCTGACCGTACCGATGGAAAGAGCAGGTGTCAAACTGTCAGCTGTCCAAGTTTCGGGCTGATCCAACGGTCGGATTGGAAGATGCAAGATGTGCCTTGGATCAGGGGATGTCTTCCCTGATTGAGGGGATGACCTCCTTAATTTAAGGAGTGACATCGGCCGAGTCGCGCGCGCTTCGGGTTAGCCGAGGCGCGTGCGCTTCGGCTGCCAAAGGCACTCCTTAGCTATTTATGCCTTGTACTTGCCATTGTCTCAACTACTCCTTCACTTGATGTCTCTTGTTTGAGCTGTGCGCTTGAGACTGAGCTTGATATGAACTGCTAAGGTGGTTGTAATCTTGCTCGTGTGAGAGTGCTGACTTAATTTGTTGGGCTCTCACACCAAGGAAGAAGAAGGCTTAGAGGGCGGGAGCCCCTAAGACCTTGAGCGAAAGCACCTGGGTAGCTAGGTCTCACCAGAGGCATAGTTAATTCCTTGGGGGTGATCGTGATCCTTGGGTGAAATTCCCTTGGACGGTCGGCAGTTGCCATTGTGTCGGCGCTGTTTTCTAGACCGGAGCCTCAGGCCACGTGACTCAGGAATAACAAAAGGGTTATGGGCCCACGCCTAGTGTGAGACTTAGTTGCAAAAAGCATACAGGTTGCTCAGTAGCTCAGCAAACGTGAGGAGCGCAGACGCTCTATCACACCCCCTGGTGCTCCTCTTC
>SZWC01000827.1:220649-230649 GCA_023375785.1 Penium margaritaceum
GACTGGTCACATGCATGCATCCATCGACTGACAGCGAGTATATAATGCAAAAACATGCAAATGGGTCTCATGCCCAGTCCGCCGAAAGGCGCCTGCAAGACGTAGAAGGCACAGCAAGGAGTCCCGGTGACATCTGGGGCTCTGGAACAGTAGTCGGTCAGCTCCAGACGGGTAGGCCGCCGCCTGTCGTCGCGCCGGTGTCACCAAGGCCGCCTGCCTCAGGGATCTGCACGAGTATGGACACGGCCGAGTGGTCACAGTAAACTGTACAGAAACGGCACAAATCACAACATAATCATCGTGGGGTCTCCCCGGGCACTGGCATAGACCACAAAGTGCACGGGTTTGGACCAGCGAAAAAACTCTACTAGTCATGCGTGTCTGAACTAGGTGGTTAAAATTCACCATACATAAAACATACAGGGGGTGACCAGATACCCATCGATTTCCCTATAGATCCAACAGCTCTTTAACAACCCCATACCCAGACGGCAAGGACTTTTTGTCTGGCATACCACGTGCTCACTCATTTAAACCGCCATGTCCACTGGCCGCAGGAAAAGAACCCTATGTCCACTAGGTTTTATTTAAAGAACCATATGTCCACACCGGATTGGATGCTGTTAAGCACTTTTCATGAATGGAACTGAGTGTCGTTGGCCGTTATCAGGTGCACCCCCGACAGATGGCAATTTCACCTGAGAAGTATAGGACAACGGTATTGGCGATTTCCTCTACATACAAATAAAGTGGATTGTGTCGACATCACGGATCTTGTGCACTGTACTCATGAGGCGTAGTATGAGCGTCCTTTTGGGGGGGGTTGTACTGCATATGGATGTGTACTTTGACGAGCTTCGAGTCGAACCCGCTTGTCTATGCCGCGAAACGTCGCAATGACGGTGACATCAATGTCGAATACAGCCGAATAGTGAACATTTGACGAACGTCGCTGACCTTTGCGATTGGTCGGACCATCGACCACAGCCGACCGGTCGAACCCGCGGTTCATCGTCCACCACCACGCACATCACGCATTGCGGCGCACCCTTGCTGACTGCGTGAAAGGACGCCAGTTGAACGTAAAAACCCATTGTTTTCACTGATGAGTTCGCGGTTGTTCGCGTAACTTGCGCGATAGGGCCCGACTTGTCGACGAGTGACATGGACCCGATGTCGGTAGACCGTCCACTACCTCTGATGCTCGGTTGGGGAAACATCGAACACAGTCAACGCGGTCCATGTGGTGTGGAAATTCCCCTTCCGCCCAAACCAACATGCGATGAGGCCGAGACTGTGTGGCGCCAGGTGAAGGTTTAGTGGGACGCCATGTATGACCATGCGTCACCGATTCCTCACGCCATGTGTTGGATCATGGGTATGCGGGCTCCAACAAGCCGCCCAGTGTACGCCAAAAGTGATTGGCAGCTGTGGGTGCACATGCATCCCATCACAATGTCGCGTATGTGACCCCATGGTTCTTTAGTTATAAGTCGCTACATTTTAATCATGGAATGCCCATTATTTTCAGCTTCGCAACCGGCCGCTCATCATGTATTTCCTACAAAGTCAAACAACATGCGATGTGACATGTTTGGGTACATTATTGCAGTTGTGTCAATTTTATTCATGTGGTGCCCATTAGTGTCGTCGCAAACATGACGAAGGCAAAGTGCAAAAGAACACTACAGTGAACATGGCTCTAAATACTAGTAGAAGCAATGGCATGTGTGGACTGACATCGGGTAGAAAATTGTACTTATACTGGCACAAACTGGCCAGGTATCCCACTAAGTATTCTCATATATTTAGTGGGTACAACTGTCTTAATGTCATTGCTTTATACATAATATATCCGGCATAGTGGGTACATCAGTAATATTTTCATGGGTTTAATGACAACATCTCCACTGCACATGTGACACAGACAAACAATGACCAGCGCAACCAGGCCAGTTGAAATAGAACAGCGTTTCTATTCCTTCCACAAAGGGGATTCATAACGTCATTCCATTTTCGTGGTCCAGCGCACTTCGTGTGCACAGCCTGCCATGAACGGACCTGGCCGTCCACTGACCAATCATCGCTGGACCGTAGGTGGCAATGAATGGATCCAGGCCATAATCTCACAGGCAAGACACAAGTTGCCAGTGAGATAGCAGCCATCAGGATAGCAGTCGACAAACTCCACATCGTCTACTGTGTCGGATGATGTTGAGTCAGCGCCCTCTATCTCACACTCCTCCATGTCGTAAAAGACATCATCCTGCTCCTCATGACACGGACTGTCACATTTCTGACATGCTCCATGTTGACATGGACACATGTACATCTTCACAATGTGAGCAGGCCTTGGTTCCCATTCCTTCCACGTCATGAGGATGTATGTCACACCGGATCCAGCCAGGAGGGATATCACAGAATCCATAACACCTGGCTCCGGCGTGAAAATGAGACGTATAAAGTGAACTTGTATGGAAGAGAATGAACTACAGGATATAGGGAGTCTTTTATAGCACAGGATGTCAGCACATGATACTTGAATTCATATTTTGCAAGTCCATATTTGGCTTATGTCATTGAGTGTACTGTTTGCAAGCACATTGGCTACGTTTAAACACTTGTTCACAAAAGGACATGGTTGATGAGGAAAGAGGATTTGAAATCCATTGTAAACCCTATGGCGTCTGTGTGCTCAACAGACCCACCCTATCCCACGTGCTTCTCACCCTACTGTTGTCCTAGCTGTGTAACACCTATCCTCTTTTACACAAGTCCTCGGCTCTGTGACATCCCTTGCAGACCCAGTGGTGGAGGTAAGGCACCATCCTACTCTTCCCACTTGCTCCTTCTAGTTGTGACCATGTGTGCTCCCACCTGGGCCACCTTGGCCATGTCCTGCAACACACAAATGATGACATTAGAGGATGAATGGGCAACTTCTAGAAGTGAGAGACTAACAACTTGAATAAGCAATATGTCATACTTACATTTTATAAGACATCGGGCTCGTCATCCCACTCTTCTGCGCACTCCTCCCAGCCGTCCATGACGCAAACCTCTTATTGCTCATGAACACCTCTTGCCTCCCACTGCCTCTGTGTTGCGTGTCAGTGAATTGGTCGTCGTCCTCTTGCTCCTCCTTGTCCGAGTCACTGAGAACGTGCCTTTCAGGGTCGTAGATCTCATCTTGAGCAGAGTCATATCCTGTTGCCTCGGGGCCATACTCAGCGTCGTCATTTACGGCATCCGTCCGTCCTGTTGCCGTTGTTTTTGCCGCAATGACTATAGAGGCTGCAACAGCAACTCTGCTTGCTGTCTCGGTGGTGCTCCTGCGCCCTGCCTGCCTCGCCCATCCCCAGCCTGCGCCAATCCCCAACATGCTGGCTTGGACTGTCGTCGGAAAGCAGGACAAAGGTTTCTGCTGATGTGCCTGCAGCACGTGAGACTGGTGCGGTATTGCGAGAGGTACCAGTGGCAGCTGCCACAACTTCTACTACAGCTGGTGCAGCTTCCTTTTCTGCTTGGGTCTCGGCTGGAGTCCACCTACCAGCATAGGCCTCTGCCCTCACCACAGCTTCTGCTCACTGTAGCCGGCGTTGAAGAGCATTGGCTACTGCCTCATTAGCAAGAGCCACAGCAGGCTCGTTTGTACACTTCTTCATGGTGTGTCCCTTTTGGCCGCAGCGCGGACAAATGTACTTCTTCTGAGGCTTGTCCTCGCGGTCCCACCGAGCACTATTTGGCCGTCCTGCTCCACGTTTAGGGTCAGGCTCGTGCCACAGCATTCCCTCTGGGACTTTCAACGACACTGGGTTAACGCCTGGCATTGGGAAGTTGTATGTGCGCCTGTATGCCATGCGTGTGAGTCTAATGTCGCATAGTGGCTCCGCCTGCTCCCCACGACCGATGACGAATGTGCATGCATGCGCATAGGGCTGGCCCCACTCCTTCCACGCACCCCAAGTGCACGTACGGTCCAGCACGTTCACCATGCGGGTCATGTTGCTTGGCCCCGTCACACTGCAGCTGTGGGGCCCTTCCTCCACGACGTCGTAGTTATGGGCTAAGACGCTGCTATTGAGCAGCCGCTTTTCCAGCGTCGGAGCAAATTTTCCTTTGCAGGACTTGCTGACTTTGCGCCTATCTACAAGCAGGCAATGTACCCACATGTACAAAGAAACAAAGCAGTAGAAGGAGAAAAGTTTTGTGCACTCGATGATACGGGCGTTCAAAGACTCCGTCGCACTTGACGTTGTGTGTCCACCACGCACGATAGGACAGTACAACCTGGCCGACTGTTCCTTCGGAATGCCGCCCAGCCCGTCTACTCCGAGGAGGTACATTACAGCGCGGGAGTTGACGACACACAGTTGTTCTTCACACCTCCTCCATTTTGCTGGTGTGAGGGCATGTGTCAGCCGCCAAAACCAGTACCCGGCTTGCTTCCCAAACTTTTGCCTTATGTTCTACCGCAAGTGGAAGCAACAGTAGGTGTGATGTGTACCTGGCAGTTCCTTCTCCACAGCGTTCAACAAACCTTTGTCACGGTCTGAAATGACGACCGTACCATTTTCTGTGGCCGTGGGATACGCGATGGCAAGCTGCTCCAAAAACCATTTCCAGTTCTCTTCATTCTCGCCCTGAACCATGGCCCACGCCATAGGCACAGCATTGTCGTTGGCGTAAAAAAATTGGCTGATGAGGAGCACATGTTTGTGCCCGTTCTTTAGATGCGTCCCGTCCATCGTTAGGATCCGGCGAGCGTGCTGGAATCCCAGGACAGTGGCACCAGGTGCGACGAACGCCCGGATGAAGACGCCATCCTTGGTTGCCTCCGCCAGGGCATGCATGTTCTGGTCCACACGCTTCAGGTGTAGAGAATAGGGAACACATTATTATAACCATGTCGAAAACCAAGTCATGGAATGCAAAAAATCGGTCAACAACATGTCAAAATGTTGCACCGCGTCACAATAGACTAGGAAACGGCTCCACTGGGAAACGGCTCGGGTTCCGCTTCAGCGTTGACTCAATCTGCCGCGTCACCCACTTCACAATCTTCGCCGGATCTCCTCGACCAACTTCTGGGACACACTTGTGTCCGTCGAAAAACTCTAAGACTACGACGCCGGCGTCGTTTAGGGCCACATGGACACAAAGAAGCCACTTGCAATTCTTGTCCTTGAATTGCCCATACCGTGCAGTGAACCGCGTCTTCTCACTGCGTAGCCACCCAAGATTCATTCGGTTCGTGATGGCGTAGTCATCCACTGCTGCGCGTGCCTCCTCCATGTCTCAGAAGGACATTCCTGCAGGAAAAGTAGGCTCTGCCTTTCGGCGCTTTGGGGCCACACCCGACGCCTCATCGTCCGAGGACACTGCACCACAAATAACGACACGACAACATTGAAGGGACAGACCGAAAACCATAAATATCAGACCACAGGAAAAAACGGGACGTAATGTTTACCAGTAGGGCGAGACAGCCTTAGGGTGTCTCTTGCTTGCTCTGGCAAAATGAGGAGCACCTGAGCACGCTGCCCATGCTCAAAGTGCTCTTCATGCACGAGGTTTTGGGTGAATGGGGTTTGGGGCACGAGACCAGGCTCGTTGAGCTGAGGGCATGTCAGACCACGCGGTTGAGAAAGCACAGGAACGTCGCGTGGCCTACGCCTATGCGACGCAGCCCACTGCAACTGGGCAGCCATCTTGGATGCCGTGGGTACAATTCATGTAAAATTGGAAGTAAATACATGAGATATCCACGCTCACCGGGTTCACAGGGGTCGACATCCGCGTCCATGGCGCGCGATAACGTAGCGTGGTGGGTGTCTCAGGAGCACGACGGGGCATTGGACCCTACTATCGACAGCGGACGAGAGCAGGGTGCAATGCGGGACTACAGGACAGCGTGGACAGGACTTTGGAAGACGATGGTCTCCCCGACATTCGTTGACACGACGTCTGCATGCTACACAAAATAGACATAGTGGCACATGTTCGCGGGGGTTGACCGTCTCCCTCCCACAAAAAAACGGCGACAAGTACGGCCTCGTACATGCACGCTGGCCCACTTCATGTGTCACATTGCGACACATCGAGTTGGCGCATGGAACTTCGGGCAAACGACTCATTCTGAACGGTGGACGGGACAGCTCGGACAAGGTTGACAGGCTGGCGGCTGTAGACAACGACGGCCAGTGAGACGATAGTATCGGCAGTTGCTTTCCGTTATAAGTGCGGATGTGAAGGATGGTTTTCGTTAGAAGAAGTTCAGTCCTTAGTGAATATCGGTAACAAGTAGAGGGAGTCCGACGACTTCCAAATGCAGAAATGTTTTCCCCTCGTAATACAAAGGCCGTTCGGTTGGGTCGCTGTCATATTACACATTCAAAACGACACTATTGGACAGTGTCATTTCCCATAAAAATATAGATGTCCTTTCGTGGCCGACCGTTCTCCAACAATGGACAGTCGGACTTTACGGATATCCGTCTCCAACATTTTACCTAAAAAATAATAACCCCATGTCCACTACTTTCAAATAAGAACGCCGTACCGGTATTGCGTAGTTATGACGTCCGTTCCGGACATGTGGCTGTTAACGACAAGTACACTGGATATGGGTTGTTTCATTTTTAAAAAGTTGGATATGGGGGACATAATTTTTTGCTCAAGGATATGGGAGGGTTCGCCCTTCGCGATTGTGGATATGCGGGATTTTTCGCCCTAAAACATAATAGGCAATGTAGCTACTGCAGCATCCTCGGAGCAGATCGAGAAGCTCTCACAGCAGAACCCTACCTACCACGGAGAGAATCTCAAAGCCTACACACCAACACGCGGAAGACCTGACATATGCCTTTGTCTCATTCTTGGCATTGTATGTATGTGCTCAACTTACTTAATACTTGTCATTGAAGTACACTCACAAATTATCCATTTGTCTCCACACATAGAATCGTCTTTTCTCCCGTACCTCATCCCTGTGAACCACCTACGTTTTGCTGGTCGTAACAGCATCCTTGTGAAAGTTGAAAGATATTCCGAATAGAATGTTCTACATCATGAAACATCATGTATGGTGTTTTGTGTAACGGTGAAAATGCCGATTACCCCCTGTTTTGTCACCCTTGACCCTCATATACCCCTCCGTCGGACCAATAAGCCCCATCCGCCCCTCCGTCGGAACGATAAGCCCCATTCGCCCCTCCGTCAGAGCGATAAGCCTGATCCGCCCCTCCGTCGAAGCGATAAGCCTCATTCGCCCCTCCGCCAAAACAATAAACCTAATCCGCCCCTGTCCGGCGAAAAAAAGCCTAATCCGCCCCCCCGTTTTCACCATGCTCAAACAGCGACGCACGTCG
Source organism: Penium margaritaceum (assembly GCA_023375785.1). NCBI lineage: Eukaryota > Viridiplantae > Streptophyta > Zygnematophyceae > Desmidiales > Peniaceae > Penium > Penium margaritaceum. The sequence continues at coordinate 228,020 of SZWC01000827.1, forward strand.
CTGCTTAAGCATGGTGAAATTGGGCATGCAGTGCTAGAATGCGGCCCTCCATCGCGACCGTCGCGATGGAGGGCCGCGATAGCATCGAGGGGTGGTGGGGGGGGGGGTGTGGGGGATAGCCGGCCGACATCCGTCGGTCGGCACTTCGTCCCCCCCCCCCCCCCGAACTCCCCCCTCCCCCCCCGCCTTTCGCTGCCCACCAGCCCACCCACTCGTCCGTCCATCGAGGCCCTCGCGATTGAGGGCCGCGGTGGAACGGGCGGCCGGTGGGCTACCGAGAAGCGTTGGGGAGTGGGGGGGGGGACTTCGACGGGGATTCCGGCCGACGGGCGTCCATGGAATCCCCGACGGGAGTCGAAAATCCCTGTTTGTTTTTGTTTTAACACGTGGTTCAACTTTATACCCTCGTTTGAGTTATAAATAATAGACAAACCCACCCCATTTTTAGATGCAGGGTTTGAGGGCTTTTTTTTTTACGCGGGCACCTGCTGGGTCCTGCAGTAGCGGGGCCCAGCAGGTTCCCTTTGAACACTGGGGAGTCTCGGATCCCCCATGCAAACTCCCCACAAACCACTTACAAATAAATCACAAACCCATCTTTTAAGGAGTTTGTGATAATTGGGTGGGAAATTGTGACGTCAGTATGGCAACGCCGCATCCATACGGCGTTGACATGCTATCTTTCAACAAACGACAGGGGTATATCGTTTATTTTCTACGCCAGGATTTTTGCGTCCATGCTGAAGGGGCGAGTCAGGCTTATTGTTCTAGCGGAGGGGCAAATGAGGCTTATCATTCTGGCGGAGGGGCGGATCAGGCTTATCGCTCCGACGGAGGGGCGGATGGGGCTTATCGGTCTAGCGGAGGGGCGAATGGGGTTTATCGTTAGGACGGAGGGGCGGATGGGGCTTATTGTCTGAAACTTGGGGTATATAGTCGCTCCGCCCTTTGTGTAATATTAAGTCAGAAGTGTGGCTCGATGTTGTTCAGGGTACTTTACATGTTTGCTAGAGTTCACTTGCTCACGAACTCGACACACGAGTCGAGAAGAGGCAGGAGAGGTCCTAACCTCGTTTTTTGGGGGAGGTGGGCATGTGCCCAATGTATCGCAGCCCCCTTAGAAATGGACATCACCGAGGGAAAACAAGCTGAGGACGCAGGTGGGACGGCAAGTGACGGTGTTTTGAATGAAATTTATTCAGAAACGTTTTCGTGTTAATCGTTTTAGCCAGTACCTCGAACCCCGTTTCGGCTAGTGTATTCGTCACCGCTGCAAATTCCGCAAGCCAAGATACCGCAGCTGCGGTTTTTATCTAGTCGCTAAAGCCGTCAACTAGATAGAGATCACGCTGCACGCGAGTCAAGACAATCGGTCCGCCTGCCACACACCCGCCTGCCATAGGGCTATTCAGTTTGGTTGGCGGGCGGAGTCCATGGCCACCCATGGCCATGGATTGCAACTCCAAAGGCAAGGAGAATCATTCCTGATCCTCAAGGACATGGGAAACGCCATGGTAGTATAAACCTATGATGAAACGATGACGTCATCTGTCCTTTGTGACTGGTCACCACCGGCAGCAGCGACGCCATGCAACAGGTGGCCGGCGCGGGGTCCCCACCCGTGAAACCCCCAAGGACCCCCTACGGCCTCGCCTCGCCCACGGAGAAAAGTACTCCACGGCAAAAAGCTCGTCCGAGTTCGGTCCATTGCCTAGTCCCGCCGCCTCTTTGAAGTTGCCTTTCTGCAGCTTGCCAGCTGTGACGTCGTGCTGCCTGGTGGTCTGCGCGTCTGGTCTGTCAGCGGTATCTCCACTTGGGCAGGGTGTGTTGGCCGACCTCTGAACGCCTGCCTCGTCTTCGCTCCGCTTGAGTTGGAGGTGTTCACGAGCGTCAGTCATGGAGCCGTGGACTCATGTGAATCCCGCTGGCTGACACCAGGGGGAGCCCTCGTCTGCATCTTCGCTTAGCTTTCCGTGTCCGCTCCTGCCCTATGCTTCGCCGGTTTGACTTTCGCCAACCTCGCGCTGCCAAAGTGGGAGCGCAAGCAAGAGCAACCCTAGAGCGCTACGCAAGTGGCCCATAATACCCGAGCGCGTACGGCCACCGGCTGACCCCTGCGTCAGGATAGGATACGACTGAAGCTCGTTCTTTACTAGGCGTGGAGCAAGGAGAGTTTCTTGGCAAGCTTGCGAACAGAGAGGTTGTATCGACAAGGAGGATTGTTGCAGCGGGCGAGGACGTGGGTGAACAGTAGATTCAGCCATGGACGTGGACGCGGGTCAAGATGGCGACCCTCCAAGATCCGCCCCCACTTTCTTCGCCATGTCCTTTCAAGGGGAATCTCCAGGCCCAAGGTAGAGTACAGCGCCTGCGTTCATCCCTCAAATTCGCCGTGCCTCCTCCTAGTCACGATGGATTTCTGTCTTCCAGCTGTGAAAACCTGCCTCCTTTGCATGCTAAGCCACCAGTATGTAGGACCCTCCCGACTCTCCCCGCCCTCGCTCGCTCGCTTACTTGCTTGAATGCTTGCCGTGCTTGCCATGGCAGCCTGCTGCCTCCTGCTTCCTTTGGCCTACGAAGCCCTCCAGGACTGAACTGCAGTTTGGCGGTGTTCGCGTGTCGACGCTTCT
>SZWC01000827.1:266657-297101 GCA_023375785.1 Penium margaritaceum
ACCGTGCAAGAAGGCGTTGTTGACGTCCATCTGGTGCAATTCCCAGTCATGCTGGGCCACCTGGCTCAAGAGTGCCTTGGCGGTGGTATACTTGCCCACAGGGGCAAAGGTAGCATCAAAGTCCACGTCCGACACTTGGGAGAATCCCTTAGCAGTAAGGCGAGCCTTGTAGCGCTCAACTGAGCCGTCAGGCTTCAGTTTGCGGCGGTACACCCAGCGGGCGGCGATGGCCTTGCGACCCAGTGGCACCTGAACGCTCTCATAGACGCCATGTGCACGGATAACATCAAGCTCCTCGTGCATGGATTGTTCCCAGAGAGCAACGTCTGGAGCAGAGCGGGCCTGACGTACGGTATCGGGCTCGAGTGGGAGAGCACTGGAGCTCTGCACAGCGAGCGCGGTGGCCACAGAGGCGCTTCGCACAGGCGGAGTGGACTATGCAGGCACGACAGCCCGGTAGAGCTCCTCAACAATCATTGAGTATCCCAAGGCCGTGTTAGGCTGGACCACACTGGCAGACAGGCCAAGAGCGTCAAGACCAGTCTCACCCACGGGATCAGTGGGAGCCGACGAAGCAGTGGGACAAATGGACCATGACGCCTCAACAGGACGAGGAGGAACAAGGGCTGTGAAAGAGGACGACGATAAGGGCCGAAGGCTGCCACCAGGGGCTCGACTGAAGGGAGAGGGAGCCGACATGGGCAAGGGTGCAACCGGGTCCAGGACATAAGGAATCGACATGGACGGAGGCTGTGGCGCACATGCAGCCGGAGAGAAGGCAGGCGAAGACGTCGGCCAGAGTACGGTTCCAACGTTTAGAAACACCGTTTTGTTGTGGTGTTTATGGAGCAGAGGACTCAAGACGCACTCCTTGCGACTGGAGGAAACGAGCAGTGGGACCCAGGAACTCCCCACCACGGTCAGAGCGGAAGACGGCCAGCTTCTGCTGACAAGCACGCTCAGCCTGGACAAGCCAGGACTCAATGATGGGTCCGACATCGCTCTTCTGGCGCAAGGCAAAGACACAACAAAAACGAGAAAAGTCATCAGTCAGACAGAGGACGTAACGACCAAGGCCACCGGCAAACTCATCAGGAAGGGGACCCATGATGTCCGCATGGACAAGGGCAAGGGGGCGAAGTGTGCGAGAGTCAGATACGGGGAAAGGAGGGCGATGCATTTTGCCCTGCGCGCAGTCGAGGCAGTCGGCAGTGCAAGGAGCCAGAAATGTGCCAGGGTCAAGACCAATAGCTGGTTGATGACGAAGTAGACTGTGAATGGCAGCAGCGTGCACATGGCAGAGGCTGCAATGCAAAAGACGTGTGTGCTCGGGCGAGAGCGACGGAGCAACATGCACATGAGCGGTAGCGGCAAACAGAAGGGCCGGGTGCGAATAGAGGCACACGTTACAGCCAACCACAACGAAGACCGCGAAGTAAGACGCGGCCAGAGGAATGCAGCACGACAGTGCCCACACCACAAGAGGCGACAAATTCCATACCCTGATCGTCGAGAGTGGGGACAGACAACAGACTGACTTCAAGAGCCGGCACAAACAGGACATCGGACAAGAAGAGATCACCCGCAGGGCCAACAAAACGCACGACACCGACACCATGGACAGGAAGCAGCTGGCCAGAACCAGTGCGCACGTGACGAACGTTCCCGATAGGTCCCAACGACACAAAGGCGCTGCGTGACGAGGTCATGTGATGAGTGGCACCCAAGTCAAGGATCGAGAAGCCAGGGGACATACGTGCAGAAGCATAAACATGACAGGCAGCCACGGTGCCGGCGAAAGCACCAGAGGACGGCGCACGACCCAGAACAGCAGCCAAGAGACGCGGACGTGCAAGAAACTGCCAGTCCTCAATCCACACATCATCCACATCAGGAGGACTCGACGACCCACCCCGGAGAGACCCATCCGAATCACAAGGGTGACCAATGGACTCAAACGCCAAACTCGCACCCTCGGCAGACGCGGGGCGGTGCGGCTGTGAGAAACAGGTTGCGGACGAAGACGCCGTGCGCAGGTCCACACGGAGGTCAAAAGCGGACGCTACGGGAGGCCACAGCGTGATGGACGGAAGGTCGGCGATCCGGAGCAGAGGGCTCATACACGAAGCAAAGGAGGAGCCGGTGGCTGGCGGTGAGGGCGCAGGAACGGCCGGAGGAATGGAAAGGCACGCCGAGCCGTCGAGGAAAGCCAACACGGCAAGATATAAATGGTGATGGTGGTCCGGAAAAAAATGGGGCCCCGTGGGGTGGGGCCCACGCCAACCCAGGCGAAGGTAGCACAGGAGTAGCCATGCCGTCGGCGGGACAAGGGAAACAGGGTCTCCCGAGGCACGGAGACAACACCCCACGTGCCCAGATATCGACCGAGAGGAGGGAGGTCCAACAGGAAATGGAATGGAATAAAAGAAAAAGGAAAAAGTGTGAGTGAACGGGGACTGGAGGAAAAGGTCTCCCAAGGCACCGGGACAAAACTCCGTGTGCCTGGGTCTCGACCAAATGAGAGGAGGGTAAAAGAGGGAAATCTGAGAGCGATGAGGTAAGGAAAGGGAAGCCAAGGGCACGAAGAAAATGCCCACGTGTGCACGGTGCCACCCGAGAAACAAAGCGATATGTCGGGGAATTGGGTCGAGAACCCGGGTACCCGGGCAGCAAGCAAATGGCCAGATCGTGACAAAGAAAAGAATGGGGGTGAAACCCGAGGGAAAAACCAAGGGTTGGCCGATGAGGAAGTGAAAAGAAAAACTGTCGAGTCCAAGGTCACTCCCACAACTGTTTGTCTCCCGAGGCAGTGGGATAATCCACCAAATGTCCGGGTCTTGACCCGGAGGGTAAGAAGAGAAGTGAAGAGAAGTAACGAAAGAGAGAGAGAGAGAGATGAAGAGGAAGAAAAAAAAAGGACAGAAAGGGAAATAAAAATATAAAACTAAAAGGTGGAGATCTGCAGAGGTGGCCCCGAGAGGGGCTGCTGAGGGGGAGACCCGGGTACACCCTGGGTCCGTTTTTTGTTTGCGTTGTCATTAGCTTGGCAGCCCTGGCAGCCCGGAGCTTGTCAAGCTTGAGGGGCCTTCGCGTTGACGGGCGTCGATGATCGAAGAGCCAGCCATGACTGGCTGCGCCGCGGCGGTTGTGCTGCTGCTGCGAATGTTGCTGCTGCGAGTACTGCTGTGAATGCTGCTGCTGCTACGAATGCTGCTTCTACTGCAAGCTACAACAGCAAGATCCTGTGCGGAAAGCTGCTGCTGCGATCTGCTCGCCAGTCGCGAGAGCTAGTGGTGCGAGCGCAGCTGCCGCTGCTGTTGAATGCTGCTGCTGCGAGTGCTGCTGCTGCGAATGCTGCTGCTGCTGCGAATGCTGCTGATGCTGCAAGCTGCAACCGCAAGATGTTGCACGGAAGGCTGCTACTGCGAGCTGCTGCACCAGCCGCGACGGCTAGTGTAGCGAGCGCGGCTGCCACTGCTGTTGAATGCTGTTGCTGCTGCGAGCTGCAGCGGTAGGTGCAGCGCAAGAGGTTGCTGCTGCTACGAGATGCTGCGTAAGCCAAGACGACTGCCAATGAGACGGAGACAGCCAAGGCCACGGACGGTGCTGCCACGGATGTGGCAGCACCGTCGCCGTTGGATGGGCGAAGACGCCCAAGGCGCGCCAGGGTGCATCCGCAACCGGAAGTTGTGGTTGATGCCACGGACAGAATGCTGTGGCTGTGGAGAAAGGTGCCACAAGGGAGAGATGTTGTGGGTCAGACGATCGTAGTAGTGCGCGCTTTTCGCCGCCGAGATGGCAGCCGTGACGAGAGTACTGTTGCCGAGATTTCGGTAGCGTTCTATCTCCGGCTCCGCTGGAGTACTAGGTGGTGAGAGCCATGAGATCAAGGCCGCCACGTTGTCAGGATCTGTTCGCCCCCACCCGGTCCAACCCAGCCCATCAAGAAGCTACTGCTGCGCGTTGGATGGTGGAGTGCGAGGGTGTAGTCTGTCAACGGCTCTGATACCATGAGGGAATGAGAGAACCTCCTTTGCGATAGATTATGTGAGAGAGCACACTGTGAGGGACACAATGTGACAGACGTCGCTTCAAACGACTGAGAGACGGCAAAGATATTGCTTGAAAAAAGTGAAGGAGAAGAACACAAGAATGAGCGAGGGAGATAGATATCCTCCCTCGCTTAGGCAACGCGCGTGCACCTCTGCGCAAGCCTGTCACCTAGGGTGCAGAAATTAGCAACTCATTTGTCACTACCTTCCAGACAAGAGAGAGCCAGGTCCCGGGTTTAGTACGGGCTGCTCGGTTGTCAGAACGACGAACCAAAAGAAGCAGCGGAAGCAAAAAAAGCAGTCCTATACGACAACACTAAGAAAAAGCAAGAGTGTAGCGTACGAGCCATTTTTAGAATAAAAAATGGCGTTTAAATATAGTTCCCGGGTTCCGGGGGCTCGAGACCGATGTCTCGACGAGTTGAGGCCCGAAAAATAATCTCGGGCTAGAGTCTAGTTCGACTCTAGCACGGATTCGGTCCATAGGCCGGATTTAAGGCAAGAGGAGTGTCGCGATGGAAGATCCATCGCGTCACTCCTCCTTTCCCTCTAGTTGGCCGCTAGGGTCCTGTTTCCACGTGGATGTGCCACGTGGAACGATAGGGTTTTAGGTTGCATGTTTACAAAAATGCCCTATGACGACTACGTCCATTTGTGGCGCGGTTCGTCTCAGCCCAAATGGCTGAGGCGACCATTCACTCCGCCTCCTTGGACTGCACTTTCTGAGGGCCTACGTTTTGGTTCAGAAGTTAGTCGCAAAACGGACCACGTCCGTTACATTGGCATCAGAGCCAGAGCTTCCGCGAGAGAAAACAGATGTGGGTGTCGGAAACACGCAGATGTCCGATCTCGACATCGACGGACACCGTCTGCCGTCAGCGCAGTTTACTGCAAAAAAAAATGTTTGGACCAGTCGTCCAAACGCCGCCCGATCGGCGGAGAGAGCGAGGTGGCCGAGCCCCGTCGAGCCGAGAGGCGAGCTAGAGCCGATTGAAAGAAAAAGAAAAAAAAGGGAGCCCGGGGGAGTCACCAAACGGCGCCCGACCGGCGTCGTGGTGGCGTCAAGCGTCGAGCATCGAGCGTCGAGCTCAACGAGCTCGTCGAGCTCGGAAGGGAGCCGAGAGGAGAGATCGGGGGAGTGCATCTCCCCACCTTCCCGGCACCTCGTCAGGGCGCCGACGGGGAGGAGAGGGACGGTCTCCCTCTCCCCCCCCTTGCTTCCACACAGCCAATAGGGAGGAGAGGGACGGACTCCCTCCCTCCCCCCTCAAGCATGGCGCCGACAGCGCCGAAGGGGAGGAGGGGGATGGGAGCCCCTCCCCCCCCCCCCTTCCATGGTGCCGGCGGCACCTACGGGGGCAGATGAGGGAAGAGGTTTCCCCCTCCCTCCCTCGCTCATGGCGCCGACGGCGCCATGGGGGGGCTGGTGAGGGGAAAGTTCCCCCCCCTCCCCTCGTCCATGGCGCCGGCGGCGCAAAGGAGGGCGGGTGAGGGGAGAAATCACCCCCCCCTCGTCACTGGCGCCGGCTGCGCCAAGGGGGAGGGGTGAGGGGAGAGTCTCCCCTCCCCCCCCCCTCGTCCATGGCGCCGGCGGCGCAAAGGAGGGCGGGTGAGGGGAGAAATCACCCCCCCCTCGTCACTGGCGCCGGCTGCGCCAAGGGGGAGGGGTGAGGGGAGAGTCTCCCCTCCCCCCCCCCTCGTCCATGGCGCCGGCGGCGCAAAGGAGGGCGGGTGAGGGGAGAAATCACCCCCCCCTCGTCACTGGCGCCGGCTGCGCCAAGGGGGAGGGGTGAGGGGAGAGTCTCCCCTCCCCCCCCCCTCGTCCATGGCGCCGGCGGCGCAAAGGAGGGCGGGTGAGGGGAGAAATCACCCCCCCCTCGTCAATGGCGCCGGCTGTGCCAAGGGGGGCGGGTGAGCGAAGAGCCCCCCCCCCCCCCCCGCCCCTCACTTGGGCCGACGGCCGAATAGTGGAGAGGGGACGACTTCCCCTCTCCCTCCTCTCACATGGCCGACGGCCTGAGGGGTAGAGAGGTGGCGTTCTCCCCTCTCCCCCCCCTCTCACTTGGGCCGACGGCCCGAAGGGGGAGAGAGGGGGCGATCCCTCCTCTCTCCCCTCTCACGCGGGCCGACAGCCCAAGGGTGGAGAGGAGGAAGTTTCCCGCCCTCCTTCCACCTCGGTCAGAGACCATGGCCCGTCAGACGCAGCCAAAAAAATTATAATTGCTTGTTGCACAGTAGTTGTGCGAGCGATTGGCGCAGCTGGTAGGGGCCATTTTTTTCTTAGAGGGCGGGGGTTCAACTTCAGGAAATCTTGTTCTTTTCCTACCCTTACCAAATACCCCTTCTTTTGGACCCGGCCGGTCCAACACAAATTGGAGGACAGTTCCTCCGTTTGGCGACGAATTTGGGCACCGTAAAAAGCGGTTTGAAGCTCAGACCGGGCTCCAAATTTACGTAGATTGAAAATATCCAAAAAAAAAATCTCTAAGTGCCACTAGCACTAGAGGCGAGGACGATTTCCTCGATAGGACCCGAGGTTTGGCCTTGTTGGCCGTGGGTTCACAGTTGTAATAACTGGCTTGGAGCTCAATCTGAGCTCTACAATGTTTTGAGAAGTTCTCAATCATTGTCCTAACATATTTTCCTTTTCATGGGAAAAAATGGAAGACCGACAGTTTTCCCAACATACAACCGAGAGACACTTGGAAGATTCCAAGCATCAAGCGAAAAAGAGGACACTCAACGTGCCAAAATTTTATTCATTTTTCATGAATCCTCAAGTTGAGGAATTCTATGTCAACCGTGTTCAAACACATTTGAAACGGTGAAAATGTTTGTACTCGAACCCGAGTGTGTGGTCAAGTTGATCATGGGTTTTGACGCGAATAATCTAAAAGCTCTGGTTGAGTTTTTCCAAAAATCAGCGGTCCTGATTTTCTTTTTCTGATCCATTATGTAGCACAAAAAGGAGGAAAACCGACAGTTTTCCATGTCCTGAACGGAATTCACTTGGAAATGCTTCAACGACAGAAGTTTAGCACCGACAGTGCTTAATTTTTTGTGAATCAACCTCAAAGTTTGGGATATTTTGTGAGAAACCCCGAAAGGGCTGACCTTTTAAAGCCACGACATGGCTCAAGGCGGGTCGTACATACGTTAAACAATTCTGTTTATGCAAAACGACAACTACAACGTGCACCAGGTTGCAAAACCACAATGGTGACGTGGATCGAGACAAATTCTTGATGAAGAACGATGAAAGCACCGAACGTGCTACGACCACTCGACGACTCACCTACTCATCGCAAAAATGCGAAATGTGCAGACTGCACAAAACGAGTGTTGATTGCACAGTTACACGGGCGTCGATTACATCATTGACGTAAGTGCCGATTGCACTACGAGCAATAGCCAAAGTGCTAGNGCAAGACCACAATGGTGACGTGGATCGAGACAAATTCTCGATGAAGAAGGATGAAAGCACCGAATGTGCTACGACCACTCGACGACTCACCTACTCATCGCAAAAATGCGAAATGTGCAGACTGCACAAAACGAGTGTTGATTGCACAGTTACACGGGCGTCGATTACATCATTGACGTAAGTGCCGATTGCACTACGAGCAATAGCCAAAGTGCTAGTTGCAGAAATTTTGTCGGCGTCGAACACACCACTAAAAAGTGCCAGTTGCACTTTAATCACGGATGCCGAAAACATCCGTGATGCTAGTGCTGAACGCACTACTCGTGGTCTACGCAGATGTGACCAAATTAAATGCCGATCTCGTATCCACGTGGGTGTCGATTGCACCAAGGATGCTGCGGTCAGTCATTCGTGAATGGATCGTGAGTGTGAGTGCCGATCGCACGCAACACACACACACACACGCGATGGTGGAAATCCACGCGTGATAGTCGACTGACAAGTGCCGGTTGCAGTTGGAATATGACAAACATGGAAAATGCAATTGTAGCATTCACGTGAGTGCCGAACGCACAAGTACCGTGATATTGAATGCATGGCCGATGAGTGCGTCGGTCAAATTGTTGACACGAGTGTCGAATGCACCGTTGTCATAAACATCGATTGAACAATTGACCAAAGATGCGGGTTGCACTTTTGTCGTGGGTGCCGAATGCACCACTGATGCGAGTGCGAATGCATTATGACTATGAGTTCCGATCGGACTAGCTATGCTAGTGTTGATGGTACAACACATGTTAAAACATGCCGATTGTAACGATAACATGGGTGCCGATCGCACCTTGTTGTATTAACTAGCAAGAACCAGCCAACTCATTGCCTCGTCATGCTAGCTTGCGATAGACCACCAAACAAAAGCATACGATCTATGCGCGGGATGGTTCTATGGGCAAGTGTGTCAAGCGCGACATTCGAAGTGCTGGAAATACGTCGTCTGACGACGTCGAGGATGGTCATACTGAAGAATTCTTCAAATGGAGAATCAACAGGCATGTCCGAAAACAATCACGGATGGCTGTGGTGATCAGATGTATGCCCGAATGGCGTAACACAGCGGTCTCGGTCGTCATCGACAGTGGCGATCATTGGCGATCACTTTGCCCTGCCGACAGCAGTATGTAAAGGTACTTCCGAAAGAAGTACGAACCAAATTCTAACGGATAAATCACGTGTGACGAGGACGATTTCCTCAAATTTGGACCATGCAAAAGGTGGACGAACTCCTCCATATCCATTGGTGGAACGTGCTACAAAAGCCCAGTCGGTTGAGCCGAGTTCAAAACATGCACGGCTTGCATGACCGTAGGAGGTCAAAGCGCATGACCAAGTGCTGGAGACAACCCTCTTTCCAGTGGGCCAAGGTATACGATCCATACCATGGTACTTCAGCCACATGAAATTGGGTACATGGCAAGCATGGAATACGTGCACGACATGCACAAAAACCTTATCCACTAACTGTTGGTGCGTTGAACACGATATAAAGTTATGGATAAGTGGGACGGACGAATGATCACAACGGTTTTGTGACAATTGAACAAGCTGACGATATCAGCTGATGTCTTGGATAAAAATGGCGACACCATTTCACCAAACAAGTAGTTTGGTGGGTGCGGGACATGTGCCACGACAGTCGCACGTCCCATTGCGCTACAATGTTCAAAGGCGAATGTGATCATTTACAATGTTCAAAGGCAAATGTGATCATTTCATGATTGTGTCCGTGTGATGACGATATCATGAGATGTGACACGGACCTGGTCTGTTAGCACGCTGAATTTAATCCTCAAGGATTTCCATCGTGCCACCTGTACACAGTGTGTACTAGATGCATCAGTACCTTTTGGAGGTTTTTTTTTTTTTGCATCATCAGTCATGGTCGATGCAGACATCGGTCGAATCTGGCGTATGACAAGATTGACCGAATGTCAAAAGTGAACAAATTTGAAGGCGACACCTTCAGTCTATCATCACTCGGTGACTGAATATGTTATGGACATTGATAGACAAAAATACATGAATCGACGTCGATGACATGAATTCATCCACAGTTCAGTGGAAATCCATTTTGGAGAAAATGAGCGACACTCATTTTCTACTTAATGGTGCTCCATAGAACTATGACGATCTCATAGATTGCTATAAACCAACTACGACATGGTTGGGATCACGTCAAGGTTTAGGTTTTGTGATCAAAGCTTATGACCGTGCAGACGATCTATAAGCCGGCAGCTTTATGCTAACAGTGTGCTAGCACCTACATCTTGGTGGTCCGACCGACCACACGAGTCATAATCAACACAGAGGTAAAATGATGACCAGTGTGTCAAAAATGTTGATGTGAAGGGACTCTTCAAGATGGACCTTGAGAAACAATATTTCTCATCAAATTCTTTTGATGTTTTGAGAAACGTCTCAAAGTTGAGGCCATCGTGACCAGTACACTAGTTGTGTACGTCACGCTCTTCAAACATAATGCCGATGGATTCAGGTCATACCCAGGCATGGTGTAGCACCAGCTTTCCAATTTGTTGGAACAAAACCAATCTTCGAGAGAGATCATAATGACTACGGTGTAGTCGAACCATGCTTCACTGACCTTAAAGGTCATGGTGAAGCGACTCAAGCCCCTTGGTTTCGGGGATGGTTCAATTGAAGTACATTGCCGAACGCAAGTACAATACAATTTTGGATGTCGCTGCGGTGGTATCCACAATGGTGGATGTTTGCCGGGATGTCTTCGATGAGGGCGATCCCCTCCACGAGTGCTTCAGGCGAGGCATATGCACTCTATTGAATGGAAGTTCCGAATGTACATAATAGAAGACATTGAAGCAACACGGATTGTTGCAACTTGGCGAACATAATCCATTGATGGGATTTTGAATGAAACCCTTGTACGTGATTACGTAATCGCAAACAGATTCAGGAACTAGTTGTTCCAGGATCACCGGATGTGATTCGAAGGTGTTCGATCACAATCACATGGAACCGACACCCGAAAGGTGTTCTTCCAACTTGTACTGAAATGATTGTGATCATGGTACACCCGTTTGGTGAATACCGTATGATGAACACTTTGTCCGTGGATGGAATCCATGGTTGTTGAGATTGGTTATCTCAGTTAACCTAGTTCAAAAGCAGTGTGCTTTTAACGGGGACGTGAGCGGCAGCCTACGGTACCCATTTCAGACAGAAATGAGGGGATGATGGTTGAGACCAAGATCATCTAGGTCGGAGCATTGTCGTGTCCAGTGATGGACTTTGCCGGAAAATGCGCATGCCAGACGACCAATGCCGCCTCCTTCAAAGATGAGTGCAATCTTTGAATGGAAAAACAAGTGTGCTCAGCAACCATGTTTTAGGATCTTGGTGCCTCCCAACCCTAAGAAAAAGCTAGCATGCGAGTTGCATGTGCTTAGTGGAACTTGGTTGAGTTCAGCCAACCAACCCACAGGTGCTGAAAGAGGTCTAGTAGACCTACGCGTGGTCATTGCCACGTGGTTGCAAACCGAGAGGACTGATGTCCGGATCTTGGATTGCACGTATTGACAATGTTGCAAGGAGGTACCACCTTGACAGCAATCCCTTGGAAGAGATCATGTCCCAATGACATGGGAAGTGTTGTGTGGACCTGGACGGTTTTCGCGAGGACGCCCGGTTAATTGGTCGCAGGGACGCTCCTTGCAAAGGGGGAGGAGGCGTCACCACAACAGAGAGACCCTATGACTTGTAGAGAGACCCTATGAGAGACCCTATGACTTGCAGATAGTCGGTTACATCCGCTGACTCCCCCAGCTTGGGCACATCCAGAGTCCTCAACAACTTCTGCCCGACGGTCGTCATCGGTGTTGAGGCAGTGGGGACAGACTCAAGTAGGGAGGCAATGCGCTCCCCCAGACTCTTGACATACGCAGCCTTGTGGACGTGGAGAACGCGACGAGCACGGTCACGCTCAAGCTCCATGCCAAGAAACACACGAGCTGGACCTAAGTCTTTCATGTTGTACGTGGCCTGCAGCAGGGACTTCACAGTTGACACTGCTTCGTGACTTGGGGACGTAATGAGAAGGTCATCGATGTACACAAGGATGGTGGCAAAGGGCGTCGATTGTGGAGTGACAAAGAGGGAGGGATCCACCGTGCTCCGGCGATATCCTCCCTTCTCCAGGGTGGAGGTGATCTCTTGGTTCCAACACCGTGGTGACTGCTTGAGGCCATAGAGGGCCTTTCACAGTCTCCAAACTCGATCGGTGCCGTCAGAGAACCCTGGAGGCTGCACCATGTAAATCTCCTCATCCAGCCGATCGTATAGAAAGGCATTGTTTACATCCATCTGCTCGAGCTCCCAATCGTGGTGTGTAACAAGGCTCAGGAGAGATCGAGCTGTGATGTAGCGTCCGACGGGAGCAAAACTCTTGTCAAAGTCAACACCGTGGACTTGAGAAAACCCCATTGCTGTTAGTCGGACCTTGTACTTGTTGAGCTCGCCGTTAGGCTTGTACTTACGACGAAATACTCAGTGTGCATCAATCGCCTTGCGGCCTGGTGGGAGATCAACCAGCTCGTATACGGCGTGGTCATCTAGGGCTCTCAACTCGTCCCGCATGGCAGCCTCCTATTATTGGGAGTCAAGCGTTGCCCGTGCCTGGCGAACAGTGGTCGGGTTAGGCGATGGCGGCGGGGCAGCAATCGCTACATTGCACTTGGCAATGCTCCCAAGGATGGCGGCTTCGAGTGCACGCTCGTGCTCAAACGTGAGTAGTGTGTACCCAAGGATAGAGCTAAGGTGAACAACCCCTGTGGATAGGCCCAGGGTGTCCATACCAGTCGGCGACGCTGGGGACTGTCCAGACGAGGTCTGCGAAGGTTGGACGGAGGACGCTGAAGCACTAGAGAAGTGAGAAGGAAGTGCGTGCAGGCATCCGCTGCAAACAAAAGGTTCGATGGGTACAAGACCGGGAGGATCACTGGGTGGACTGGGCATGACAGGAGTGAGCAGACTGGATGGGGACATAGCGGAATGTGCGGGAGAGACGGACTCAGATGGGACAGATGAGGATACCAAAGGGGATGACGGAGCTCCAAACAAGCTAGATGACACCGACGGGGGGGTGTCAGAGGATGGTGGAGTTGCAGTTGGAGAATTCTCTGAGGGTGAAGGCTGTTGAGACGGGACAACAACATTAATGACAGGAGCAGATGGGACTGCAGGGCCGACCTCCCCCTGCAACCTAGAGAGCGGGAGTAGGGAGGCAGCGGACGAGTGATGATCGAGGTCACGGAGAAACATGGACTCGAAGAGCAAGGCATCCCGGGACTCAATGACACGCTAGCGCTCTGAGTCCTAGAAGCGCCAGGCTTTGGACTGGGAGGAGAAGCCCAAGAAGGGACAGAGACGTCCACACGGGGAGAGTTTCCCATTACGGAGGTCCTCGGGGAGCGAGACAGACGCAATGCTATCCCAGATGCATGCGAGACGGAGGTCAGCACGAGAGCCGTACCAGCGCACAAAGGGGGTAACGTTGCGGGGAAGAGTACCATGAGGCACGCGATTCCACACGGAGTTCATATAGCTCATGGCCTCAAGGCCAAGAGAGGGGAGAGCCCGGACTCAGATAGAAGGGTGCGGACGCCATCGGCTAGGGTCCGATTCCAGCACTAAAAAATACCGTTTTGCTGAGGTGTATAGGGAGCCGAGGTCTCCAGACACACCCCTTGGGACTCAAGGAACCGGGCGGTGGGTCCAAGGAACTCACTGCCACGATCACTGCGAAAGATACATAGTGAGCGTTGACACGCACGTTCATCCTGAACAAGCCATGACGCGATGACCAAGGCAACATCAATCTTCTGACGAAGAGTAAAGATCCAACAAAAACGGGAAAAATCGCCCGTAAGACAAAGAATGTAATACCCGACCCCCTCAAGAAAGTCATAGAGAAGAAGACCCATGACATCGGCATGAACAAGATCAAGAGGGTGAGCGGAATGGGAGTCAGAAGAAGCGAAGGGAGAATGATGCATTTTGCATTGGGCACAGTCCAGGCAGTCAGAGGGACATGGCGCAGGAAAGGTGGACGAGGATAAGCCAACAGCGAGCTGAAGCTGGAGCATGCTAGTGATAGCATCAATGTACACATGGCCAAGACGGTGATGCAAGAGTTGGATATCAGCAAGAGAAAGGGAAGGCGGGACATGAGCAAGAGACAAGCCAACATTGGGTGCAAAGGGGGCATGAAGGGGGACACGATACAACTTGTGGAACTTAACCCCCTGCAAGACAACACGACCAGAGGAGCGAAGACGGACAGTGCCTACACCCTGACTGGCTGAGAAATCCATGCCCTGATCGTTGAGGGACGTAACCAACAGCAGGCTGATTTCCAAAGAAAACACGAACAGAAAATCAGGCAAAAACAGCATGCCACTGGGACCGACAAAGCCGACAACACCAACGCCCTGGACGGGAAGTAACTGGCCGGAACCAGTGCGCACAAAGCGAACAGAGCCGACAGGATCCAACGAGACAAAGGCGGACCGAACAGAGGTCATGTGATGGGTGGCTCCGGAGTCGAGGACCCAGAGGCCACCAGAGACACAGACATGGGGAAGTACGCCACAGGTGGCGACAGTGCCGACAGAGGGTGGGGATGAGGCATAGTAAAAAAGACAACGAGGGAGAATGACAGACTGCCAGTGCTCGACCCATGGAACAGATGCGGACGGCAACCTAAAGGCGTGACCGGGAGGGGTCCCCATGGAGGACAGGGTCAGTCTGACAGGCAAGACCTCTTGCCAACAAAGACAAGCTCTCACCTCCCTGATCGTGAAGGTGAAGACGATGAAGGAGAGACTGCTCCAGCTGGCGCTCGCCGTCAAAGGAGGCTGCAGACGATGGAGCAGGCGCACTCGAGGGAGGAGCGAACCACGGAGGAGGGATGCAGGCCGAGGAAGGTGGGCCCACGAAGGCGGGCACTCCATAGGGCGGCGGCCAGCCCCAAGGATAGAGGGTAGGCGGATGGACGCCGATGACACCGGCGGTGGAGTAGGCCTGAGCGTGGGTGGAACTGGCAGAAAAAGTAGCGCTGGAGCTGGAGCTGACAGTGGAAGAAGAGGACCGGCTGGTGCGCGCCCAATCAGCACGCATGGCGCGTGCGAGGCGGACGTCGTCAGGGGGCGCAGGGTACTTGCGTGCGGAATTCTCAGAGGAGCCACAGTTCCAGCACACCACCTCACCAGGAACACGAGGCGACGCAGCAGTTTTGCCTGTCCGCCTGCCTTGCCCACGACCGCGTCCACGTACATAACCCTGGGAGGCAAGAGTCATAGTCGTAGAGGTAGAAAAGGAAGAAGAAGAGGATGGAGACAAGGCCGATGTAGCAACGGAGGAAGAAGAGGAGGTGGCGGTGGAGACGGTGGCCACCCCCACGACTGCAGTGCGATGAAGGTGCTTGTTTTGGAGGCTCTTCCACCAGGCGGCAAGCCTTTCAGCGACAAAGTCCCAGAGGGCACCAACACCGGGAGGGGACTTGGGTGGAACATGCTGGGAGGCAAGGCGTTGTAGCTCGTCTGCTTTGACATCGCGAAGAAAGTCGGACAGATCGGGGATCAATCCATTGACCATGGTGTGTACACCTGATAGTTGACCTGGCGTGGCCTCACCAAGCTCGCGAAGCAGCTTGAGCCCGCGTGCCCAATAGGCGTCTGCAGACTTGTCCGCACGCATTAAGAGAGTGTTGAACTAAACGATGAGAGCGCTCTGAGCTGCTTGACCTGTGACTGTCGTACACCGTCAAAGCATGGTGTATGCACCGACTAGGTCAGCTAGTGAACAGCGGAGTCCGCATTGGAAGTGCCAACATCGTCGACGAGTGTCTCAGGGAAAGCACTAATGAGGGCACGGACAGCGCATGCAGACTCGTCAGTGACAGGGGTGAAGGAAGGTGTGGCAGGGAAGTAGTATTCCCACAGACGTTCTCCCTGAGCCCATGCACAAAAACGGGTCTCCCAGGAAGAGAAGGCAAGTCCAGTGGAAAGGATAGGAGTCTGGTAGAAGAAATCATGCTGGCGGGAGACCGCGGCAGGAGTGACAACAGATGGGGTGACAGCGGGGTTTGCGGCAGCCGGGTTAGCACCAGGTGGGGTGGAAGAGACACCGGCACCGGTGCCAGTAGAGGAGCCAGCTGGCAGGACAGAGGCAGCAGGCAGCCGCTTGAGCACAATTGCAGCTACCTCATCTGTAAAGGCGGCTCAATTGTCATTGAAAACTTTGAGACGCTCTTCAGTGTCATGCTGAGCCTCTCGAACGAGGGTCAACTGGTGCTAAAGGTCTGGTATGACCGACTCGTTGCCATCAGGCATTGTGATACCCTACTGCTCATTGATTTCGACGATGATTTTTTTAAGAATTTAGGAATCCTTGATTTCGACCAGGGTTTAATTATATTAGTGTTCCATTGAATTCGTCGAGCAACTTATGCATGGTCCTTTAATTTCGACGAGAGGTCGAGGTCAATTTCTTCGTGTTCGTTTATTTTGACGTCGTGCGTCCGTTTGCGAGTGCGCGCGCACGCATCGAGTCGGAAAACAAAATCTTAGCCCAACGGTCGTGACCGCGTCGATGAAGGTGGCCGTAGGAGTGTATGCAATACCGACGCGCTAAGTGTTGAGCTGCCCTTGCCTAAGGCCTGCATGCCTTCATAAAGACATGAAGGCCGTGGGCAAGAGCAGGTACACACGTCATTGTCGACCTACACCCAATTTCTTCCTTCCCTCATCCACCATGGACCGGTTTTTTAAGAAGGTGTCCGCCGACGAGAGGACTCGGCATCTGCACGAGGCCGCTCGTCAGGGTCCTCCTCCACGCCTCGTGCCAATGAGATGACCTGTGGGACATCCGCGAAAGGTGACGAAGCTGACATTCAACAACACGGAGGCTCCGCGCATGCATGCCGACTTTGTTGGCACGTACGTGGAGTCTCTGCTGTCCCTACCCGCTGCTCCGGTGGAGGACAAGGCGTGCAACTCCACGTTGACGCCGTGTCCCCCCCGGAAGTTCACAGACTACGCGCCCTGAGCAAGCACGTCATGTGCTGCTCCTCCACAAGCTGCTTCTTCCCTCTTTCCCCCTTGTGTGCATCATTTTACAGCGGCTAAGAAGGGTAAAGCACGTGTGGACTCTACACCCCCTCCTCCGCGCTTCAACTTCATTGGTTCCCCGAAGTTGCCCGCGGTGCACGTCGTTTCGAGCAGCCCGTCAGCGTCATCGGCGGAGTCGGAACGTCAAGTGGGACGGAGGAGCAGTCGTCAGACGACTCGACCGACACGGACTGCCTTGCGGTGCAGCTCTCCGAGTCAACGACGTCCACATCAGCTACATCATCTGCGACTTCAAAGAAGCGTGGCCGCTACTGTGACTGCTTTGGTAACGGACACTTCAAGACAATTTTCAAGGCGTACAAGACTCATCGGACGGCTTACGCCGCTGTTATGCATCTTAGGAAAACATTTAGGACTCCTGATGGTTACTCAGTGTATGACAGACTTGCTCCTAGCACAGTAGCATGATGGTATGTGGATGGTACAAAAGTAGTGAAGAAGCAGTACGAGGGTGTGGTGCTTGCTTCTATCGTTTGTGTATCGTCTGCGCCCATTGGAGAGAAAAAATGGAAACATGGGTGCAAGGGTAAAAGTGCTTGGCTTGACGAACACCGTGCGATTGTCCATGAGATTAAATCAACACTCCGGGATGCTCAGTCGGCTGGACATGCCCTAAATTCAAAGATCATCCGCCGCGAGATTCGTGGGGTCATTGCTCGGCACGCCCCAGGTGAGCTCGAACGGATGGGTACACGTGATTTTGCTCGGTCATGGGTCCGTCGTTTTATAAAGAGAGAGCTTGGGTGGACATGGTGTAGCGGAACTACTACTGCGCAGAAAGTGTCGGATGACTACAAGAAAAAGATCCTTACTTTCCATCGTCGTGCAGCATGCATGGTGAACCTGTACGGCATCAAACCCTTCATGGTGCTAAATGGGGATCACACCGGCATCCAGCTTCTTCCCTCAGCAGGTCACACGTACGCGCCTACAGGGTCCGAGGACATCCAGATCATGGGCCTCAAGGACAAACGTGCCATCACCGCGCTTGTCACATCGTCCATGACCGGAGAACTCCTGCCGATGTAGCTGATTTTTGGCGGGAAGACCT
The DNA here is from genome assembly GCA_023375785.1 of Penium margaritaceum. Classification (NCBI taxonomy): domain Eukaryota; kingdom Viridiplantae; phylum Streptophyta; class Zygnematophyceae; order Desmidiales; family Peniaceae; genus Penium; species Penium margaritaceum. Next base: position 284,406 of record SZWC01000827.1, read on the forward strand.
CTCGCTGTCTTCCACGTGGAGTCCACGCCCAGGCCCTCATCGACGCTGGTTGGAACCTGATGTGCACGCCCTCCCATTGGGCCAACGCTGACACGACAAAAGAGTGGATTCGCACCATCGTCCACCCGTACTACAAGCGGACGTGTGCGGCGCTGGGGGTCTGCGAGGGCGAGGCAGATCTGCTACTCGTGCTCGATACCTGGCATCCGCACGCGTCCGCTTCTTTTCAGCTCTGGCTACAGGACACCTTCAAGTTCATGCACACTGTTTACATTCCTGCAGGATGCACATCAAAAGCGCAGCCTGCTGACGTGGGCATCATTCGCCCACTAAAGAACAAACTGGAAGAACTTTTTTCGATGTGGGGTGCGGAGCGTAGTCGTGAGGGGGGGACGATGCACATCGGCATGAAAGACCTCAAGGAGGAGGCATGCGCATGGTTCATGGATGCATGGGACTACATCCGTGAGGCGGAGCCCATGGTCAAAAACGCATGGGCTCGCTCGGGTTTCACTCATGTATTCGATCCGGCATTCCATCGTGATGCAGTCCCATACGCTGGCGAGCTGCTGTTCCATGACGAGGCATGTGATGAGGAGAATTTCGTAGACTAGGATTTCTCATGTGCCTTGCGTATATGGCTCAGTGTGCGGAAAAAAAGGTATTCTTGCCACAATCTCGCTCCATGTTCGACTCTTTGACTATCCAAATATTCGCAACTTTAAAGTAAGAGTACCTATAATCCCCAAATGTTTTTTCACAGTCGTTTATTTTTTTTCCTGTTTCTTTCACACCCAAACAAAGTAGCAGTGGCATCCAGCCCCTAAATGGGGTAAATCATGAGGTAGACCCTTGAATTCAATGAACCACATTTTCTGATAATTCAGTAGCCCCTTGAATTCGACGAGCACATCAAATTCGGCGACTTTCAACTAGGTCAAAAAAAACTAATGTTGAAATCATCGAGCAGCAGGGTAACTAATGGCCCTGCGGAGAAAATTTTGGCAGAATTTCCCCCGCCACAGTGGGCGTGGGAAAACTTGGAATGCCTTAGGCACGGTGGATATGTGGTGCAAGACAGTCCAACCCAAGTCACACAGACGAGCCACCGCAGAGAAAAGAGAGAGGGTAGGAAAATGAAGATGCAGACCAAGAGACCTCACGAGGTGTGTGAGGGGCTGCGAAAAAAGAACAAGGATACGTGGGACAATGGAAGCAGTTGTAGCAGAGAGCACAGAGACGCAAGACGCAACCAGCACAATCCTGTGGTGAAGGCGGCGCCAACAGTAGGAAGGACCACCGCTGCAGCGACGACCACTGTGACGAGGGTGGTGATGTCAGAGGGTGCAGATGCAGAAGCTGCAACAGCGACTGATGTGGAAGTGTGAATGGCTGCTGCCACAGTGGATACGACAGAGGGTACAGACGCTGTTGCAGAAGCCACAGCTGATGCAGCTGCCGCCAGCTGTGTCCCAATGTCTGAAGCTGCCGCAACCAATGGTCCAGCTACAACAGCCGGCTCAGTGTAGGACTCAGCGACGCGGCCAGCTGACGTTGATGCAGGGACACGTGCTCCTCGAGTTGTGGCGGCAAAGGTTGCAACAGCTGCAACTGTCGCGTCTATCAAGGCGGATGCGGTACGGGTGAAGTTGCGAGCGAGCTCTACCGCTTCCTGATGCCAAGTTGAGTGTAGCAACACAGCAGCGGCGTTGTGCGGCTGCTCAATCCCCCCAGAGTCACCAAGGGAGGGAGGGCTTACCGAGTTTTGTCATGTAGTCAGCGATGAAGGCGAGGGCTGACGCGCCACTCGTTCCTCGTGGTGCTCGCCGTGCGATGCCGCACCCTGCACGTCTAAGGAAGCCAGCTTGGTGTGCACTACAGCGGTGGTGCGTGCGCGACAACCTCCACCACTGCTGCCGAGAGGGTACTGCTGGACAACCGCCACCACCGCTGCAGCATGCGTGGTGTTGCAACTACAGGACTGCTCGCGGTAGTCTCTGGCGGCTGCAACAAAGATACAAAACACTACGGTTGCTGAGGTTGACATCATCGCTGCTGTTGTTGTTGCAAGGCATTGACGCTGCTGCTGCTGTTGCGCAAAGGACTGTGGCACGTCAGTGTGCATGCTGCTGCTGCAATGTTGCTTGTTGCTGATGCTGCAAGGCGCCGATGTTGCTGCTGCTACGCAACGGACTATGGCACGACAGTGTGCGTGCTGCTGCTGCAATGCTGCTTGTTGCTGCTGCTACAGGGTACCGTTGTTGCTGCTGCTGTGCAAAGGACTATGGCACGGCAAGGTGAGTGCTGGTACTGCAATGCTGTTTATTGCTGCTCAGGCCGTGGGTTGAGGATGGAGTTCGCTGCAGTCCGAGCCTGTAGGAGCAGGGTTGTAGAGGTGCAGCCCTGTGGGTGGCACTCCGCCAAGCACGTCGGTCCACCATGAGTGGGTGGCAATCCGCCGAGCACAGCGGTCCACCTAGCGTGGGTGGCAATCCGCCAAGCACGGTGGTCCACCTAGCGGTTCTCAATGGGGTCCTCCGCAGATGCGAGGATCCTTTCTAGTGCTGCCTAAAGGGACCTGGGCAATGTGCGGGCGCGAGGCGAGAATGCGGCGGCGAGATGGCTGGCGTGCGGCGGCGAGAGGGCATGCCGTGAAGTCATCCCAGAATCGAGGGGCGGCGCTTCAATGCGTCGTCCAACTTCCACGTTGCTCTGTTACCACTAGGTAGCTGTGACAGGAAAGCAAGGAACATCTGGGCTAGTGCAAAGAAGACACCAAGCAATGGTGGGAAGAAGCCATGGGCAGTTTGTGTGGAAGTAAGAACGACGGAAGGGAGAGAGACGAGACACACAGGACAAGGTGATAGCCTTCAGGTGGGGAGGAGGCGAGCGAGTGAGCAGCGAGCTCGATCTCGCTCACCAAACTCCAAGTTCGATGAACCAAACCAAAGTACCCACTACAGAGTTGCAACCTGCCAACTAGGTCACTGGAGAGAAAACCTGCCAAGAAACAGGCTAGATTTTGAACCCGATGTAAATGTGCGTGCACACATACACGCCAGTCAGAGGCACGTGAGACTTGTGCAGATGCCTGGCTGTGAGGCTCGCTGTGTAGTCATGCCCTCACGGCGTAGCAGCCCGCAGGGGTTGCCTCTCTCTCCAGTTAGTCACCTGCACCAGTGAGGTGAGTGTGCAACGAGGCCAGAGGTCACCGTGTGGTACTGGCACAAAACCAACAGTCTGTTTGTAAAGTTTCCTCTGACCACTTAGCCGTGTCCATGCTCATGCAAGTCCCTGATGCGGACCCAATTGGCGCTGGAGCACCAGCGGGTGGTGGCTCCACCCACCAGCAATTGCGGGACAGTTGCCACAGCGTCACAGGTGCTTGTTGGGGTACAGTTCTTCTGGACTAGCTAGATTTTTCTCGATGGACTGGCTCTTGAGCCTGATTTTTATGTTTTGTGTTGTGTGTCCACCGATCGATGCCAGACCTGTGTGTGTGAGAGTCTTAGCGCCCGGCTCATAATTCTGCATCTTTAGGTTTAGATGGTGTTATGTTTCGATGCTTGCGTAGAGAGTTAAGGCCAAAACAGTGGTTTTGGGCCGGTTTTTAGGACAAACTAACATTGTTGTGTGCGTCACCCATCGTACGTCACGGTAGGTATTTACGGTATGTGCTTTTCAGTTTTCATTTCTCTCTGCACATTGAAGCTAATGCGCTTATGAGACTCAGAGCGTCTCGCCTAGCCCATTATTTGTTGTTTTTGCACCCGTCCTCTGTGCTATGGCGATCGTTGACTGGACAGCATTGCCCCGTCAATAGCAATAATGCTAGGAAGCTTCCAGGTAGTTCCTTATGGTATTAGAGTAGCGAGGCATCTCTTGCTGAGCTACGCAGTGTTGGTTGTGACTGTAAGACACCGAAGTGGCCTCTTGACTCCGCCCATATACACACACCATCACTGCAAGTGACCAAAGTGACATGAAGCACAAGGCGCACACATGGTGGACCATGCATTCCTGGCATCTCAGTCGGGTGCAAGATTGTCGTTAGCTGCATCATGTCCAGATTTGCCTGAAAGCAGAATTGTTAGTATTAGCACGGTGTGATTAGCATTGCCTAGCTAACATTGGAGAGTCACATACAGGGAGACATGCATGCACATACGCTCGTGGTCCATGTGGTTCTCTTTACGTTGAAATACATGCCTAGATATGGGTGTTTGTGTTGAGCACCGAGTTGTTTATCCTACAGGGCCACACTCTCGGTTATACCAGAGTGTGAGAAAACCACGGCGGCATTCTTCCAACCGGTTTGGTTTGACCCCCGGGTGGCCGTCGGGCCCCACGTCGAGCCATTCACGTGGGTGGCCCGGTCGACCGGATACCATCACCTTGCTTGCTTGTGACTCCCGCTCTTGTTTTTTATGGTGCCTACTTTCATACACAAGGATTCGAAGTCCTTGCCGTTGAAACCGCCATGGCTCTAGCGTGTTCTCTTACATGCTAGGTGGCTTAAGTGGACAGCTGCTACTACCGAATGGTATTAGAGTATTTTCAAACCCCTTTGCTCCATCGATTGGTGGCCTCTCATGGTGCAGCACAAGCGACATTCATGACGACATTCTCATGGCTGCGACGCCTCCCACGTGGCTACACCACAGCTTCACAGCTTCCTGTCATCAGAGAATCGCATCATTGCGGTGCTGAGATACTTTAGCCTCAGCCCACTATGGTTCCGTAGTTTTGTAGTCCCTTAGATCCACAGATCCACAGTCCCCAGCTCCTCCTTTCCACAACTCTACAGCTCTACTACTTCGCAGCTCCGTAGCTTCGCAACTCCGGAGCTTTGTCTCACTTGATCTCAAGGCGTTCTATCCTAAGCCTAGTGCAACTCCTCAGCTCCATAGATTCATGGTCCGCAGCTCCTCATTACCGCTGCTTTGCAGTTCTGTTGCTCCGCAGCTCTATTGCTCCGCAGGTCCGCAACTCTACAGCTCCGCAGCTCCGCAACTCTGTTGCTCAGTAGCTTCCGGAGCTTTGCCTCACTCAACTTCCAGGCAATCTAGCCTTGGCCTGCCCCAGCTCCTCACTTCCGTAGATCGACAGTCTACAGTTCCACATTTCAGCAGCTTCGCAACTCAACTACACTACATTTCAGCTGCTCTATAGCTCTTCCTCTCCGCACCTCCACGTTTTGCAAATCCATAGTGTTACAGCTTCATAGCTCTACAACACCTCTGATCTCCAGTTTCATAGCTCTGCATTTCTGCTACTCTACAGTTCTAACTGCTCTGCAACTATGCATGTCCATAGCTCCACAGCTACGTATTCTCGCAACCCCATGGTTTTGCTACTCCATAGCTCTGCGTCTCGTAACTATATAGCTACATAGCTTTGCAATTCTGTAGCTTCGGTCCTGTATAGCTCTACAGCACTATGATACTAGGGCCTTTGGCTCGTTACTACTCAGCAGCAGCAACAACCGCTTTTGAGGCTAGTACCGTCACCCTGGCTTCTTCGCTTGGGATGAAGCCCATCCCTATCTCTCCGTCGGCCGCACATGAGAGTGACCGCGTCGACGAAGAGCTCGCCACTAAAAGGGGAGGATGGAGCATGAGGTGTGGTCTCGTTGTCATCGCCATAGTCCAGGATATTAACCCGACGAGGACTTAGGCCCCGTAGCTGTCTACGCTTGTATAGACGCAGTCGAGTATGCCGTCTACAGCCAATCCGCTTATGAAAACTCGCCAACTGTGTAAAACGTGCCAGCGACGGGACTGCCACGGGACCAGTGTTCTCCTGAATCACTTGTAAACACTCCTTTTACCCATAGGATGCGTCGGCAAAGTTAGCATGTTGTCCATGGTGGGGTGGCACCAGCAATACTAGCAACAGCCTATAGATCCTCTGCTCCTTGTCGTGCTGCATATTTAGCAGCATCGGGTTCTATGGTTGCCTCCTCGGGATCCTTCGATGTCTTTTCTGTTTTGGAGGTTGTTCTTGTCTCCAGTGATGTTGTCTCCTTTATTTTTTCTGTCATAGTACGAGCTGCACGTGCCCCTGCCAGCAGTTCTGCTAGTAGGGCTATGAACACTTACACGGCTGCTACAGTCGACCAGGGACCTCTTGCAGTACCCGCAGTCAACATTGCCACACAGGTTGCCGTCACAGCAGACTCAGTAAGAGCAGTAGCAGCTGTTGCAGCCACTGCTCTCTCCATTGCCATCGTCTGCATCCATTCCTCTACAAGTCAGGTTTCCTCTACAGTGTAGTCACCGATATTAGGCCATTACGTTCGCATTCTCGTCACCACAGCTGAGCCTATCCCCACCCTCACCAGTGCAGATATTTCTGGGGTCAACTTTCTCATTGTCTCCACGTCTTCTTCTGTTGCAATTATCGCAGCCACAGCAGCAGCTGTGCTCCCACCCTTTTTTTCCTTGTGCTGCTAACTATAGTGAGCTTAGCATCCTTGACTCCCTACCCCCTCTCTCCCTTTTCTCTCTGTGTGGCCGTGTTTGTGCATTCATGTTTGTTCCCTTGCAACACTATCTTGAGCACCAAACCTATCATACATTCCCACGTCCACTGGGGCAGGTTAAACTCTGTCGAAATTCCTCTGGCAAAGTTCTCACCTATTCACCATGCCTATTGATGATGATCACTACGTCGCATTGCAGGCAGAGTTGCAGCGAGAGCGCGCTGATCTCCAAGCAGCTCTCACAGCACAGTGGAATGCAAAGGAAAACTACATATTGAACAGGCTGACCATGAAACCTCTCCTAACCACATAGCAGACCTGGTCCTCAACCGCCTTCTGCGCACACTACCGTAGTGTTCCTTGTATTCGTTCTAATTTTTAATCGGAATTATCTGATCCTTGAATTTGCCCAATTTTGGGCCTTTGTTATTTTTTAGGGTGATTCTCCCAAACCCCTAGCGATAAAACCCCCAATCGTTGAATTCGCCCACTACCTGTTCAGGTCCTCCTGAGGACGAGCAGCAGCTCACGGTTTTTCGACAACTCGAAGTTTTGAGTTGTCGATCCCCGCGTGTGCGCATGTTGACATGTCAACATGCCCACACGCGTGGCTGTGACCGCGAGTGGACGTGTCAGGAGGGCGCGAGATTCCGCGTGCGCACTCTGCAACCGGAGTGCACACGCGCAAATCGTCGCCAGGGATGATCGCTCCCTCCAAAGTCGTCCAATTTTGTCTTTTGTGTGTACTAAACCCAATATTACACAATTAACTAGGTGATTCGCCCAAACAAGTGCGAATTATGATACTGATCATAGGCAAATGAAAAATAATTATTTTGAACTAATACAAGGAACAGTACGGTATACTCCACGTCCTCTGCTTCCATTGCTGCCGGCATTGCTGCTTCCTTCTCCACTTCATCCGGTTCTGCATCCAATGCCTCTGGCTCTCTCACTTCCGACCCTCTCGCAATCACAACTGTTGTAGGAGAAGCAACCGCCAAAGCACTCGCATTGTCCATGCATCACAAAGCAGACTTTCACTCAGCACAGCCTCATTTCACCTCTAACCCGACCTTCTCTCCCTGGGAAGTTTGCTTTAGTGCATGGACACAAGGTGACTAGCTTTAGGAATACTTCCATGAACCAAATCTCTCAGCCAAATCCCTATTTGTTCCAACCGATGTTGATTTTGCACGTGCTTTCCATGCTCTCATTCGTATTGGACCCGATTATCTCACTGATGAGATCGGGTCCTACAATGCTGACACAACACGCCGCATGTCTGCTGACCCCATTGGCGCTTACGCTCTCATGAAGCGCCACACCACTGTCACAGGCCACTCAGCACAAAGTGTCCTCATCGTCCAGTTCAACACGCTCTCTATGCATGCTGATGAGACTGCAGATGCCTAGTGGGCTCGCAGTTGCCGCCTGCTGCATGACCTAAGCACGGCACACCCAGGTAGCTCCCTAAATTTCCATCAATCATCAATAGCCTGATCCCTGAACTGTCTGACATCTTCAGGGAGGTGAAGGCCTCCGAGCTCGAGCGCCTTGCATCCGAGCCGGTCTCCGCTGATGCTCCACCTGGCATTGGTGCCCTTTGGTGGTTTACTAGACAACGTCTTGCAAACTAGTGGAGTGCACTGCTAAACAAGTGTATCCATCATGCAACAGTCGCAGCTGTCATCGCCTTACTTCCTTCCTCTTCTGCCTCCTCCACCTCATCATCCTCACCCTCCACATCGGCCACCTCGCTCCTCAGTCAGAGAGAAGGGAGGGCGTGGCCATTCTCGGGGTAAGGGCAAGGGTGGCGGCAGCTCCAGTGCCAGTAGTTCGGCCGGCCGTGGAAAAGGGCAGGGGTCCAACAGCTCCTCCTCTTCCACTCCCTACTCCAGCACCGTCACGTCCTGAAACTGTGGTGATACAGGCCACTCATCACTGAAGTGGCTAGCGCCACTTGACAACGACCACCTTACATCGACGATGAGGGTGCACTGGGCGCTCTCCTCCAGCAGCTCTAGGAGCTCTTCCCGCGCCATCCCCTCTACAGCTCCAGCCGGTCGCAATCCGTCTGTTTCCATCAATGTTGTAGCCTACAACAGTGTTCCAGCACCTTCTCCATCGCCTTACCCCTGGACGTGGTCCCTGTTGACATGGTGTGCCCCTTGCCATGAGTGCCGTTGATCGTACTCCCTGGTTCAACCACTGAGGAGCGGTCGAACACCTGATCTGACTTTAGATTTGGATTCCTTGGATTTTTCCATGCAGAAAGTTAGCCTAGCCCAAAATTCGGGTGTTGGTGGGGTAGAATCTGGTACCCGCCATGGGTGGCAGGATAATCCACCATCAGTGATCCGAGTTCGTCCCCAACGAGCTCCAAATGCACCAGGGCCATAAAGGAAGCAACCAGAGAGTTCTCCTTGACCAGGTTGAACTTCTCCTTGACTTCTGGGTGAGGAAAGACACTCCGACGAGTCATCGTCGAAGCGCCTCCCGTTGCCTAGCGTGCAAGGCAAGGTGGGCGGCTCCACCAAGGGTTACTTTGACGGCCGTAGCAGGGGCTCTACTGCTCCGATTCGGACGTGCTTAGATGCGTTGGAAAGCTTAGATCACATGCTATAAGGATCTGATGTAATCTCACTGTGCCAAGTAACAAAAAGGTGTTTCGATTCAGTTCCACTGAATGCGACGTGTTCTGCCCACTCACATCCGTGATCCTTGTGCTCCACACTCTTCACCAAAGGTGTCCATTGGCTGTCCCAAACACTGGTAGTGTGCATCAGCAAGAACTAGGCATCCTTGAGGGTGCCTCCACACCCACTAGAGCCAACAAAGGGTTATGGGCCCACGTGCCTAGAAGGACCCTAGCTTCTCAACTTTCATGCTACCGCCGTGTGCCACGACAATGACCGAGCAAGAGAGCATCATCGACGTCCTCTTGGCTGACGGAAGGGACTTCCCCTTGTGGAGGTGGACCATGGAGGTCTATCTTGATGACAAGGGACTGCTTGATCTGGTCAGAGGTGAAGAGAGAGCTCCTGCTGAGACCTAAGAAGAAAAAGAAACTGCAACAGCTGCAGCAGAAGTTGCGGCAGCTGCCACTGGTACCCCCAGCAACACTGCACCAATCTCATGTGCTGTAGGAACAGCAGCAGAAACCTTTGTCTTGCTTTCTGACGACAGTCCAGGCACCAGCGTGTTGGGGATTGGCGCAGGCTAGGGATGGGCGGGGCAGGCAGGGCGCAGGAGCACCACCGAGACATCAAGCAGACTTGCTGCTGTAGCCTCTATAGTCGTTGTAGCGACTGCAAGGGCAACAGGACGGACGGGTGCCGTAAATGACAACGCCGAGTACGACCCCGAGGCAACGGGATATGACTATACTCAAGAAGAGATCTACGACCCTGAAAGGCACGTTCTCAGTGACTCGGACGAGGAGGAGCAAGAGGACGGCGACCAATTCACTGACCCGCATCAGCAAAGGGAGTGGGAGGCAATAAGTGTTCGTGAGCAACAAGAGGTTTGCGTCATGGACGGCTGGGAGGAGTGCATAGAAGAGTGGGATGACGAGGCAGATGTCTTCTAAAATGTAAGTATGACATGTTGCTTATTCAATTTGTTAGTCTCTCACTTCTAGAAGCTGCCCATTCATCCTCTAGTGTCGTCATTTGTGTGTTGCAGGGCATGGCCAAGGTGGTCCAAGTGGGAGCACACATGGTCACAAGTGGAAGGAGCAAGTGGGAAGAACAGGATGGTGCCTTACCTCCACCACTGGGTCTACAAGGGATGTCGCAGAGCCGAGGACTTGTGTCAAAGAGGATAGATGTTGCACATCTAGGACAGAAGTAAGATGAGAAGCACGTGGGATAGGGTGGGTCTGTTGTGCACACGGACGCCATAGGGTTTATGATGGATTTCAAATATTCTTTCCTCATCAATCATGTCCTTTTGTGTAGAAGTGTTTAAACGTAGCCAATGTGCTTGCAAACAGTACACTCAATGACATAAGCCAAATATGGACTTGCAAAATATGAATTCAGGTATCCTGTGCTGACATCCTTTGCTGACATCATGTGCTATAAAAGACTCCCTACGTCCTGTAGTTCATTCTCTTCCATACAAGTTCACTTTATACGTCTCATTTTCACGCCGGAGCCAGGTGTTATGGATTCTGTGACATCCTTCCTGGCTGGAGCCGGTGTGACATACATCCTCATGACGTGGAAGGAATGGACACCAAGGCCAGTTCACATTGTGAAGATGTACATGTGTCCATGTCAACATGGAGCGTGTCAAAAATGTGACAGTCTGTGTCACGAGGAGCAGGAAGATGTCTTTTACGACATGGAGGAGAGTGAGATAGAGGGCCCTGGCTCAACATCATCTGACGCAGCAGACAATGTGGAGTTTGTCGACTGCTACCCCGATGGCTGCTGTCTCACCTGCTTCTTGTGTCCTACCTGTGAGATCATGGCCTGGATGCATTCATTGCCACCTACGGTCCAGCGATGATTGGTCAGTGGACGGCCCGGTCCGTTCATGGCAAGCTGTGCACACTAAGTGTGCTGGACCACGAAAATGAAATGACATCATGAATCCCCTTTGTGGGAGGAATAGAAACGGTGTTCTATTTCAACAGGCCTGGTTGCGCTATTCATTGTTTGTCTGTGTCACATGTGCAATGGAGATGTTTTCATTAAACCCATGAATATATTACTGATGTACCCGCTATGCCGGATATACTATGCATAAAGCAATGACACTAAGACAGTTGTACCCACTAAATATATGAAAATACTTAGTGGGATACCTGGCCAGTTTGTGCCGGTATAAGTACAAATTTCTACCCAATGTCAGTCCACACATGCCATTGCTTCTACTACTATTTAGGCCCGTGTTCACTATAGTGTTCTTTTGCACTTTGTCTTTGTCATGTTTCCGACGACACAAATGGGCACCACATGAATAAAATTGACACAACTGCAATAATGTACCCAAACATGTCACATCGCATGTTGTTTGACTTTGTAGGAAATAAATGTTGAGCGGCCGGTTACGAAGTTGACAAAATGGGCATCCCATGATTAAAACGTAGCGACTTATAACTAAAGCACCATGGGGTCACATACTCGACATTGTGATGGGATGCATGTGTACCCACGACTGCCAATCACTTTTGGCATACACTGGGCGGCTAGTTGGAGCCCGCATATCCATGATCCAACACATGGCGTGAGGAATCGGTGGCGCATGGTCATACATGGCGTCCCACTGAACCTTCACCTAGCGCCACGCAGCCTCGGCCTCGTCGCATGTTGGTTTGGACGAAAGGGGAATGTCCACACCCCATGGACCGCGTCGACGGTGTTCGATGTTGCCCCAACCGAGCATCGGAGGTAGTGGGCGGTCTACTGACATCGGGTCCATGTCACTCGTCGACAAGTCGGGCCCTATCGCGCAAGTTACGCAAACAACCGCGAACCCATCAGTGAAAACGGTGGATTTTTACGTTCAACTGGCGTCCTTTCACGCAGTCAGCAAGGGTACGCCGCAATGCGTGATGTGTGTTGCGGTGGATGATGAACCGCGCGTTCGACCGGTCGGTTGTGGTCGATGGTCCGACCAATCGCGAAGGTCAGCGACATTCGTCAAATGTTTACTATTCGGCTGTATTCGGCATTTATGTCACCGTCATTGCGATGTTTCGCGGCATAGACAAGCGGGTTCGACTTGAAGCTCGCCAAAGTACACATCCATATGCAGTACAAATCCCTCCCAAAAGGACGCTCATACTACGCCTCGCGAGTACAGTGCACAAGATCCATGATGTCGACGCAATCCGCTTTGTCTCTATGTAGAGGAAATCACCTATACCGTTGTCCTATACTTCTCAGGTGAAATTTCCATCTGTCGGGGGCGCACCGGATAACGGCCAACGACGCTCGGTTCCGTTCGCGAAAAGTGCTTAACAACGTCCAATTCGATGTGGACATATGGTTCTTTAGATAAAACCTAGTGGACATAGGGTTCTTTTCCTGCGGCCCGTGGACATGGCGGTTTAAAAGAGCGTGCACGTGGTATGTCAGACAAAAAGTCCTCGCCGTGTAGGTATGGGGTTGTTAAAGAGTGATACGTGGATATGGTGGATCTATCGGGAAATCGATGGGTATATGGTCACCGCCCCCCCCCCCCCCCCCCCCCCCCCC